>ML777153.1:1293460-1339989 GCA_009831015.1 Picea engelmannii
ATCCTAGGTGTGTGTGAAGTAACTCCAACACCCCCCCTGAACATCACTATGGTGAAAATAAATATTGGGTCCTAGCAACGAGGCCATGTTAGGTACCCAAGTACAAAAGATACACTGAAAATAAAGTGAGGAAAGAGGGAAAACCTCATGGGAAACCCCCCCCCCCCTCAAGGTACAATGTATGTAAAAAGAAGAACTACAGTTGCTAGGCAATTGTGTCCTTCACTCTAAGATGACCTCGCAGAGAATGGAATTTTTTCTCAGTGAAGGTCTTGGTGAAAATGTTTGTCGTCTGTTCTGCCGAAGGAAAGAACTATAAGTCGATGATCCCCTCATGTACTAAGTCCCAGATGTAGTGCATGTGGATCTTGATGTGCTTCATCTGCTGCCTCTGAACTGGATCTCTACAGAACTTTAGAGTGGTCTGGTTGTCACACCAGATGATGATCGACCGATGAAACTGAATGCCCAACTCAGTGAGAAAATGTTGTAGCCACATAGCCTGAATGGTTATGTTAAATATCCCTCTATACTCTACCTCGGATGAAGATAGAGAAATGGCAGCTTGATTCTTTCTCGACCAACAGATAGGCCCGGAACCAAGACTAAGTGAGTAACCAGATGTGGACTTGCGATGAATGCTATCGCCAGCCCAATCAAAATCAGTAAAACCAATGAGATCTAATGTAGATTCTACTGCATAATGAATCCCAAAGGTGATAGTTCCCTGTACGTATTGAAGGATATGCTTTGCAAATTTCTAGTGTAGCTCATGCGGCTCTTGCATGAACTTGGAAACTGTGCCAACTGCATATGAGAGGTCTAGTATGGAGTGTGTAAGATACAACAAGCTCCCCACTAGTTTTCTGTACAGTGTGTTGTCAACCAGTGGAGTCGCCCCGCCATCCTCAAGTTTGACTCCTTATAGGAAAGGATTCAGAGCAAACTTGTAGTCTATCATGTCAAATCTCTCAAGGAGATCTCATGCATACTTGTCTTGAGACAGTTTGATTCCTGATGCATCCTGACTGATCTCAAGTCCAAGGAAGAAGTGTAGTGGACCCATGTCCATCATAAAAAACTTGTCATGAAGAATCCTCTCAACTGTAGCAATCGCTGAAGTTGAGCAACCCGTGATCAACAAATCATCGACATACATAACTAAAAGTAGAAGTGAATCAGTCGTCCTGAGCATGTATACATTCAGGTCTAATTTACAACGTACAAAGTTTTGTGACAACAGGTAGGAGTCCATATTGGCATACCATTCCCTTGGAGCTTGCTTGAGGCCATAAAGTGACTTCTTCAGTCGACAGACCAAAGATGAGTCCTGCATAAATCCCTAGGGCTGCTCCATGTAGATCTCCTTAGAGAGATCACCATGAAGAAATGCATTCTTCACGTCCATCTGATGGACTTCCCATCCCTTGGTTGTCGCAATGGAAAGTGCCAATCGTATGGAATCCATCTCCACTACTGGAGTGAAGGTCTCATCATAGTCAATACCATGAACCTGCTGAAAGCCTTTGGAAACAAGCCTGGCTTTGTATCTACTGATTTGTCCATTGACTGCGCTCTTGGTCCTGTAGACCCATCTGTATCTGACAAGTTTCCTCCCAGAAGAAAGGGGAACCAGATCCCAAGTCTGGTTCTTGAGGAGGGATTTGTACTCCTCCGTCATGGCGGATTCCCAAAAGGGATTTCCAGCAACCTCGCCATAAGACTGTGGATCTGAATACTGAACCAAGAAAAGATTCCTAGAAGGCAATGGTTCAATGGTAGTGAGTGCAATAGGAGACTCCTTGAAATCAGATCGAGTCCTCCTAGTATCGGCTAGATCACCAACAATATCCCCTGCATCCTGAAGAGTAGTATGTGCCCACTTGGGCCTCTGCTCTGGCTCTGTGACTACATATGGATGCTTTGAATCTGCATCTGACTGCACTGAATTTGAATCTAAATCATTTGAGTCCTCTGAATCAGAACTCTCATCTGAAGAAGAGTCAACATGTGCATGCTCATCATCTCGGACAGGTGGAAGAGTGAAGGTGTCTGCATGAAACTATTGAGGTACATGAGAGACACTTTCCTCGAATTGGACACTACGCTCAATGGTGAGTCGGTCCAAGGAAATATCAATAAGTCGATATCCCTTCACACCGTCAGGGTATCCAAAAAAAATGCACTCAGTGCTCTGTGGATCAAGTGCCTTCCTCTTTTTAGAGGGAATCCGGGCCCATGCATGTGAACCAAAAATGTGAAAGTGGGCCACATCCAGTTTGAGGCCACTCTAAGCCTCGTAGGGGGTATTATCCTTGACATATCTATGAGGAGATCTATTTTAGATGTATGTTGCACATTTAAGTGCTTCAGCCCATAGTCTCTGTGGTAGTGACTTTGCATGCAACATGTAAGATGCCATCTCCTTTAGAGATTTGTTTTTCCGCTCGGCAACTCCATTTTACTGCGGAGTGTAGGGAACTGTATGTTGCAGCTGAATCCCTACCTCATGGCAAAGATTATGAATCTCATGATTCACATACTCTCCCCCGTTATCAGTTTGGAGGACTTTGATCTTCTTTCCGTACTATGTCTCAACCAAAGCTTTGAAATCTTTGAGGTGTTGAAAGGCCTTGGATTTTTTCCTGAGAAAGTAGATCCAAGTAAAACGTGAGAAATCATCAACAAAAATGAGAACAAACCTCTCTTTGTTGATCGATGGATGTGGAAAAGGACCCATGAGGTCACTGTGGATCAGATCTAAAGGTGTGGAAGCTTGTTGAGAGTTTCCTTTGATGAATTTCTCTTGAGGGTGTTTTCCAAGAACACATCCCTCACATACTCCCTTGGAGAAGAGGATGTCTAGTAGACCATCAAGTAATCTGTGCTTGCTAATATTTTTCATGTATCTGAAGTTCAAATGTCCAAACCATTCATGCCATATCCTACTACTTTCATCAACATGAGTAAGCAGTAAAGTAAAATCAGGTTCAGTGAATTCAGAAAATGTATACAATCTAGACTGATGATTTACCTCACTAGTAGCAACCCTGGAGTTGGTTTGCATGTCATATATGTCCATGGAATTTGGTTTGAATAGGAATTTCTTTCCGGTGCCAAAATTTTCCATCTGATACATGGAGAGAAGGTTGACAGAAAGCTTGGGAACATGCAACACATTCTCAAAGCTTCCATTGGTGAGTTCAATCCTTCCTTTGTCGATGACTTCGACAGAAGAGTTGTCCCCCATCAGAATAGGAGGACCTTTGCATGCATCCAAAGAAGATTAGACTGCTTATGAGGTGGCCATGTGATGTGATGCTCCTGAATCTACAATCCAACCATCAAGAGAGGAGTTGATTGCAATCAAGGCATGGCTAGAATTGTCTTTCTTGGAATTCAAATCTTCTTGCTTCTTCTTCTTTGCACCCTCGGAGATGTGATCTCCAAGGTTGTTTTTATGAAGTATCTAAGACATCAGGTCTATTTGTTTTTTCATGCATGCAGATTCCAAATGGAATCCTTTGTGACAGTATGTGCATTTCTCTCCTTTTCTTCCCTTTTCTCCTTTGGATCTGGAGGCATCGGTGAAGGGTTTTGTGTACCCTTCCTTCTTCATATGTGCATGCGATTTCTGCTTATATTTATCTTTAGATTTCTGATGTTTGTGGCTTCCATCATGCATAGTGAGTGCATGCACCCTTGGGCCTTTGATTGTTCCCATGTTGATGAGCTTGGTTTTCTCTTGTGTCAGTGATTCGATAAAATCCTCAAGAGAAGGCATCTTCTAGGTGGCTCCAGAGGAGAATTTGACATTATGGAATGTAGATATGAATATTGAGAATTCAATACCAATCTTGGAGAGAATGATGAGAACCATTTGTTTCTCCTCCTTCGATTTATCAACCCCGCAAGCTTTGAGTTGCGACAGTAAATCCTTGAATTTTGTAAAGAAATCTTGGATATTGTCGAAGATTTTTGGATCCAATGTGAGCAGATCCACCTCCATCATGTGTCCCCTCATCTCATCCTATTTTCCAAAGAGCCATTTCAATATGGTCCAGGCTTCATTGGGAGTCTTATAGGAAGATATATGAAAAAGGAGATCGGGAGAAATAAGACTACAAATTCTTCCGAGTGCCTCATCCATGCGATTTAAGTACTTGGATTTTTCTATGGATGATGTCGGTTTTGTATCTATATTCATGGTTAACCTATACAAACCTATGGATTGGAGATGTATGGATATTTTCTCCTTCCATGCAAAATAGTTGTAATGTGTAAGAATGAATTCTTTTTGGAATTCCATCTTTTCGCTGTCTTCGATCTTTTGTACCTGCAAATTTTTTTTGGTGTAGCTTTTGCTTAGCAGTTCGTCAGCTCTGATACCATGTAAATGTGTTGAACCTGCACATAATAGATCTATCTAAACAATGATACACACATTTGTAGAGATAATTGGAAAAGGAAGAAGAAGGAGAGAAAGAATGGAAAGAATTCTCATTAACTGTTATGAATAATGAATAATTTACACATGATATACTCTGTATAACACAATGAGTTCGACCTGAGGTGAAACAAGTTACCATAGTGGTGGTCTAGAGTGATCTGGACACACACTAGTAGTTATGGGAGTGAAATGCCACCTATTCTAGTCTCTCAGGCAGTTACGAGAGTGAACTGCCACCTAGTTGAGTTAACTAGTCAACTAGTCTTCAGTTAACTGACTGAACATAAAGTAGTGAGGAGTTAACTCAAGGAATCAAGGCTAATGCTCCACTTTGGTGATGATACCAAGGTAAGTTCGAATTAGCATGGTTATGATCCCAATGTTGCATGGTGATGATCCCAATGCAACATCTAAACTCAACTCAACTAGTCAAACTGAAGTGTGAACTGAAAGAGAATATTCTCCAGGTGGAATATTCTCTCCTAAAATATAGGAGACTGGATAATGAATAATTATAACTAATGAAAAAATAAAAAAACCTTAGGAAAAATAAATCTTAGGTGTGTGTGAAGTAACTCCAACACTGCGGGAAGTGGTAAGCATCTCGATTTTTGTGTATGGGGATTGCATTAGCAACTTCTACTTCTAAATTTTGTTAAAATTTTTTGGTAGTCTCCAAGTGGTTTCTAGTCACCCCTCCCTCAGTGCCAGAATAGTCACTCTCAACGAGTTTGGTGGCTATGCGAGCCTAGGATGCCCTCCTATGATTTCATTCTTTTCAGCTAACTAAGATCCCAATCAATTTTAAATTGACAGATGAAACGATTATGTCATTTTTAAATGGATACTTTCAACGTATTTTATTTTTCGTCAGTCTTTTCAGTGTCCTTCAATCTAGGCATTGCCTTCCTTTATTCCTAATTTTGCATGCAAAAATAAATTAAGAAATTAACCTGTGCAAACTGTGTAATCATTATCCTTATTAGTGGGGTTTATTTAGCATGGTTAAGGTAGCATGGAATAGTTGTGCAATCTAGTCGTGAGGCTAGGTAGTAAGTAGCTCAAGGGCCAATGAATGGGATTATGTAGTAGTGTTAGGATCACCAAAAAAAAAAATGTTCTATCCACTTGTTTATTGAGCTTCTTACCGAGATCAATCAACAGAGCATACATATAATAATTTTGGATGCAAAGGTATATAATAAGACCAAGATTTACAAAGACAGTTTGTTTATTTATGATTCAATCGATGGGTTAGGTTCAACTTCAATTCACAAAGGAAATGTTGTTTTGAGGTTAAAGCACACCCGTGTTACCAACTGATGAACGAATCAATGCTTCCCACTCCCCCTTAAACTTATTGATACAGAACACAGACAATATTGTTACCATTTATAGACAACAAGGAATTACGATGCTTATCTACAACGCACTTCTTATAAAACTATTGCACCAGACAACAAGAAATAATTGTTTCCAATAATTCCAGGTGTGAAAAATACTATGCCATCTTTCCCCGTGGTCTCTTCCCTTGGCTTCTAAACCTCGCGGGAGAACTTTTATACTCAAGATTTAAAATTGCATGATGATGGTGGAACATGTCGATGACCTTGATTATTACTTACATGATGATGGTGGCACAAGTCGATGACATTGATTATGATTGGACATTGGGTTGAGGTAGGAATTCTAAAGGTTGTTTGAGTTTTACTAATTTGAAAATAAATTTAGATGATTATTTTTGGTTGAAGAATTTTTAAGATGCTTTTATAAATAATTTATTTAATTATAACTTGCTTCCTTCCTCAAGATGTTTAAAGGGTTGTGTTTAAAGATAATCCTTGTTACATGCTAATAATAATTATTAATGTAAAATAATGAATTGGTAACTTATAAGATCTTCCTTTATAATGTTTTAAGGGGTTGTTTTTAAAAGGCAGTAGAAGTGTGGTTTGTGCTTTTATTTTAGATAGAGTTGGGATACAACGTGCTATGAATAGTCCTTCTGAGGGTAACCTGTTATTGAGATACATATAGTTGTAGCGCAAATTTTAAAGATACGTTGATTAAGCTACCTTGCGCCTCGTTTAGCTTGTTGATTGAGTTCTTTTGTTTATAATTTTCATTTTATGTTGACTTCTTAAGTTGGTACCTTGGCGCATTGGATTGCATCTCGATTAAAGGTTTATAATTGTTTATGTTGCGCCCTAGTCACTATCTCTCTTATCGTAATGTGGCGGCATGACTCCTTAGGACTGGATCATGGCACACAATGATCATTGAGTACGTATGACAACTGGGCCTTGGGACCTGTGCCTCCCGATGGCGTTGATGTTGATTATTGAAATCATTGTAATGTAATTTGTGTTGTGATTGTAGATTGTGATTTGTTCTCTCCCACCGTGGATGTTCATAGTACATGTGTCGATTTTTTATGTTGGTTGCACCTGAATGAACTTGTTGTTGTCATTTATCTTAGTCGTCTGCACTTGTTGTGTCGGGTGGGATGTAGACACCTTCTTGTTCCTCAGAACAATCGCCATCCTTGAGACCTTAAATGGTCAAAATCTATGGGAACCTGGGCTTGAGTGTTGTTTATGTGTCCTGGAGGTCCTAACCATTGCATGGTAGGAAGGGCGGGTAGTCATTTTTATTCTTTCCCGATTGAATGTTCATTGTTTCTTAAGATGCATGATGTGCTAGTATTCTAGGTCGTTATGTTTGTATGTTGTGTGATTGCATGTATTGTGTTTGTCATCGAGTTTCGATGCTTGATTGTATTGTCATTATTACTTTCCCACACACACACAAAAATATTGTACTTGTTATGTGTCGCATGTTGTCATAACGGCAAGGTTCGTTACAGTAACCAAAGGACCACGTGATGAAGTGACCCACTTTTATAAAAAGAACTGGGGATCACTTTTACAATGAATTTAATTTATAAAAGAAAATATTCATGCAAAATAAATAACTCTAAAATATTAATGCTACTTATACTGATTCACTTTTATACTTGAAGTGAAATACACTTTACAATGGAGCATGAAATTTTCCCAAAAAAGTAACAAAAAGAGAGACTTGAACTCAAGACCTCTTACTTAATAAGGAAAATTTTAACCAAATGGGATAGAAAAACATATTGTATTGTTTATAAATATGATTGGGTGTGTTGTTTTTGTTTTTCGTTGTTGTTGTGGAGGATGACCTTGGAGAGCGTGCTAAAAAAAACTCTTTTCACACATGAATTTTTTTTTGCTTCGAATCTAGCTAGAATGACCATATCTTGGGAAAACGAAAGCTTTTTCGAGTGAAATGAAAATCATTCATGAATGAAACGAGAGCTCCAGATGCAATGGAATAGCCCTATCATACTAGAAATGTACGAAAATGGCATAAAAAGGAGATGAGGCAACTTAACTTCATGGTATTAGTATACAACAAGAGAAGGTCTTCAAACATGCTCTGATACCATGTTCGACAACACATGTATTCCAACATAGGAAGAACACCTTTAGTAACAACTCACACAACCAGATCAAAGATAAACACACCGATGTTTTTACATGGCAATACCCCTACAGGGAAACATGCATGGCCCCAGCCAACGTGACGACTTGGAGTAGTTTATTAATGTAAAAGAAAAATATTTACAAAGAGTTTTGACAAGAGAGTTTCTCACAATTGATCATCAACTAATGATCCTCCATGCTCTTTAAATAGATATCATGGACCAATTGGGTGTTAATCCATAGATCAATGGCCTTTAAGATCGATGAGAATATGAACAATCAGATCACTCTATGTTGGGTACATATCGTGACTATCGGATTTCCTAACTACAAATGCATACTAATGCATACTAAAGAAACACACTAAGAAACACACTTTTACCTAACGACACATCAAACCAAGTATATCTTAACTAACACCTAAGTGTCTAAATAACCTAACACTACATTGCTACGTAAATGTTTCTTATTTAACCATATGATGGTGTGCTCTACTAATAACACATCAGTGCTTCCAGTTTTACGTTGCACATCGTAGATTTTTAAAATAATGTTATTACGGTGCATCATTATTTACCGGTGCATCCTTATTTTTGAAGCGCACCAGATAATATTTTTCTTTATTTGAAATAACCCTACTATGGTGCACTAGTTTTGAGGGTACTGATGCGCCTATTGTAGAAAATGCACGAGTGCATTATGTACTTATAAATGCACCGGTGTAAAAAAATCTGCTAAAACCTTCGCCCCCTCACCTCTGCTAGTATCATCCACTATAAACGGATCTTTTGGATATTTTATACGGGCATTCGCAAAAACCTCCACTAGAGGGTATTTTCCTTGTAGTGATAGTATGTTGAAGATATGAGTGCATACCACCAATACACTTTAGAAGAGTTTCAAGAGTATGTAATGAAATTTCCAAAGACAATACCTTCCTCTTAAATTCCTACATATAAGCTTGAACTTTTTTCCCTTTTCCTCGTCGTAAATGTTGCCAAGAAATCATTGATTTTTTCACATAAGTTAATGGATTAGCTTTCTATCTCAATGCATCCGTAAATTCAATCTAGGAAGAAATGATTTTACATGTTGAATAATATTATCTTGTGTACAACTCTCCCACCATATCAAGGTTGTGACGCTCATGCGAAGAGTAGCGAATTATACCCTTGAAGTATCCTCTATGGATTTTTGTACCCTACACTACACTTCAATATGTTTGACCTAACTATCCAACTTCTCTACATTCAATTCTCCATCATAACTAGGAAAATCAAAATTTACATCTAGCTTTAACAAAGGCAAATCATGAAAATGAGAAGACTTCTTAGAATTATTCTTCCTCTAATGAGAAGAATGATCACTTTCATCGGAATATGATGATGATGATGATGGGGACAAAGAAGGTTGTGGACGTTCATCACTTTCAAATTTTTCTTTAATTGCTTTATTTTTACAGATGTACTTTCTCCCTTGGCCTTCTTCCAATCCTCGTAAATTTATTCCACCGTGGCCTTCATCAAATTAAATTCCTCAGATAAATAATATTCATAGTAATAAGTACCTAACCTTCTTTGTGAATCCATCTCTCCTCTTTGAGTGAAGCTCCTTGAACCAATTTCATGATTATAACTTACAATATTTCCTTCACCTCGCTTAAGTTTGGACCTCGTAATTATTCACTTGAAAATACATGTCAAAACCAGATCTGATACCGACTTGATCAAAAAATCCTTAGATGTAAAAAAAAGTTCTTAATTATATATAAACATCTAACCAAATTAAGAAATGAAGATCATATTTTTTTATTTCCAAGTAACACGTGAATCTCTTACTTATCCATAAACTTCAATGACATTGATGAATAACTTGCAGAAACAAAATGTTGAAATGAATTAAAGTGATATCAACAACAATTCAAATGGAACATAAAAACTTTATTAATGGAGTTCGCCCATCTTGGGCTACGTCTCTAGGTCCCTTTTCAACCAGTGAGACCGCTCTTTAATGCTCAAGTTCCAAAATTACAATGAATTGAATTAAAAATACCAAGTTTTTGAAGACACCCTTCAAATATGTTTCTCAATCCCAGAAATAGAGGTCACCATTGACTTCCTCTCAAAATTCTGTAAAAAATGAGTTTAAACTTGACTATGTTTTGAAAAGGTACCCAAAAATCCCTTTTTGAATGCATAACGAGACTATGGGTCTCATACCTAGAAATCTCAACTAAGACTTTCATACAGAACACTTTTTTCACAAAAAAGACAACATTATTAGATTCCCCTTGGAATTATGAGAAAAATGAGTATAAAAACTCTATACTTCTCTCAAATAACTCAATGGTACGCAACACGAGGAAAATCAAAACTAAGAACACACCTTGCACATAAATCGAGACAAATTTGAAATTGGCATGAATTTCTATGCAGATATGCTTGTTGACATGCATTACTAATATATCACACAAATCCATGTTGCATTGGGTTAGGTGCATGAGTTTATATAGGCTAGGTCAACCTAACCGACCCCCTATATACCTCGGACATTTGTACAACTTTAAATATAATTTGTTAATTTTAACCAGCAAAAAATATGACGTATCGGTAGGAGCCCTGTGGTTAATTCATTGGAATATACATGGAATATTCCTCCATAGGTCATGGGTTTGATTCTCATCCAAACTAGCTAATTTTATTCTCTCTTAACCATTACTGGCCAATCAAAGAGTGCCACGTGCCATTGTCTGGTTGGTCCACTTGTCTGCACAATCACTTGTCAGTGTCAACATTCTGCCACGACATTGTCCAGTCATTTCCACATCAACATACAAATGTTGAATGTACTTTCCACCTATCACCTTTATGGATATTCCCACTATACCTTCCATGTTAGTGTATGGATTCCATTTCATCCATATAGATGACACATGGCACATTTATATTGGTCCACATGGGTTCCTGAAAATGCCAAAAATGAGTGACATGTGACAGTGTCTCATGTTTCCACATCATCCTGCTGATGTCTTCATCATGTCATCCTATCAGTTGTACAACCTATACATACAGGTCAGGTGGAAACATATGGGCCTACCACGTGGCACCCATGCTTTGAGTTTTCTTGTAAACCTCAAATGGCCATAACATTTTCATATGAACTTTGTTTGAGGTGATTTTTGTGCCATTGGAAATTTATCACCGAGCTCTATTAGATGGAGTCATTTTAAAGAGAATTTGATATGATCAATTTTTTAGCAATTTTGGGTCCTCATGGAACCCTTTGAGTGTTCTGGATCCTCCTAGACCATAAAATAATCAAAAACTTATCCAGGTACTCTTTGAATACTCCATTCATCATGCACATGAAAATTTTTGGAACATTGGATAGCCCAAATGACACTACTGTAAATCCATAATTCCCATATCTTGGCTTGAATGTTCTCTTGTTGATTTCCTCTTCCTATATCCTCACTTGATCATAACTTGATCTCAAATCAATGTTATAAAATATCCATGCACCATTCATTCGATCAAATAAATAATCAATCCCTGGAAAAGGATATTCATTCTTTATGGTGACCTTATTTAGCTATCTTAAATAAATACATATCCTTAAGGATCCATCCTTATTCTTTACAAAAATAATTGGGGCTCCCCATGTTTACACACTTTAGCATATATACCCCTTCTTTAAAATTTCTTCAAACTACATCTGCAACTATTTCAATTTCGGTGTGCCCATTTTGTAAGGTGTATTGGATACTAGGGCGGCTCCTGGTACCAAATCAATAGAAAAATCAATGTCTTTATTTGATGGTAATCCTGATATTTCCCCCAAAAAATATTCAAAATCCCTGAGGACCGGATTGTATTCAATACTTGCCACTTTATCTCTAGTTGCCTCTTCCATATGGTCTGCAAAAGTATTACATCTTTTCCTTAATCTCTTTTTCAGCTACATGGCTTAAATTTCTCTAACAACCACAACTCTCGGGAGGACTTGAGTATTTCCCTACTTCCCTCCCTCATCAAGACTGGTTATTGTATTTTTATAATAGTCTAGGACAACATGGTGTTTTTCCAACCAAGCCATGCCAATTACATAGTCATTTGAACCCAATGGTATGATGTTCACATCGAACCTTTGTGTTGAGTCCATTAATGTCTATTGGACAATCTTTAACCAACTCATTGATATTCCTTTTATCCCTTGTAGATAATTGAACTAACCAATATTTCTTATTCTTACTCCTTTTCAAGTGAAATCTTTCAACAATGTTAGATTTTATGTAACTATGGCTAGCTACAGAATCAATTAAAATTTCTATGGGTTGGTTATCAATCTTACCTTCCACTTCAATCATGTGGTATTGATACTCTACTTTATTGTTTTCCAAGGCTACATAAATCCTTGGCATGGTTCCTCCTATATCTTCAATTATTTCATCCTCATGAATGTTGTGGACAATCCTCATTCTTTCACATTTGTGAGGGAAGTCCCTATATAAGAGATTTCCCTCACATTCTCAACAGTGTACATGCTACTTCCTTGGCCTTTTCCAAAATTAATTTGTTGTCTTGTGCTCATTTTGGGTTGCGTTTCCTTGTTGATTTGATTGGGAGTTTTTCTTGAAAAAGGATGGCTTAAAACCTTTCTTCATTTTCTCCTTTTTACCCTTCATATTGTCATTCCAAGATTTTTGGAAGACTAGCTTCCCTCTTCTTTGCTCATAAAGATGATTTTTCTCTCCTTATGTTCTCCTCCAAAGTTTTTTGGTCATCATATTGTATCTTGTCACTATAGAAATAGGGTAATCCACTGAGAATCCTTTGGATTTTAACCTTCTCATCCTTTATGAAGTCCACATACTTTAGCAATTCAAAGAATCTCTTCTCATACTCATCCATTGTCATTCTTTTGAGCTTGATTTCAAACAACTCTTTCATATTTATTTCATAGTAATCCTCCAAAAAATATTTATCTTGGAAATGTCCTTTGAACTTCCTCCATAAGCCCTTCCTCTCATCAAGGTGTTTTGTTTGCTTAAGTTGATCCGACCACATGGTTGCATTTCCTTGCAAGTGGTAGGTTGCAATTCTTGTTTCTACCCTGGAGGGATAATTATGAGGTTGGAAATATTTGTTCACTTCCAATAGCTAGGCATCATCCTTTTCTCCCTTCCTATGTTCACCATTGAAAGTTGGTCAATTTATTTTCCTAATTTCACCTTACAATATGTCTCCCTCAAGTTTTCTCCTATGCCTCCTCATGGGAGACACACTTTGGTTTTTTCCTAGATATGAAATTTCATGAGATATCCTAGTAGATTTCTCTATGGAATTATGGTGCATTCTCATGATCCTTTACTTCCTACCATTCACATGATCATCATTTCTGCTATGGGTTTTGGATGTTATCACCTGTCTAGCACTAGCTTCTTGCTTTGCGCTAGAGTCTTTATTAGCTTGCATATGCAACATATTTAGACTTTGAAGTATATTTCCATGAGCCTTCATAATCATATCATTATCAAACCTATATCTCTATAGTTCTCTTTGCAGGATTCTCATAGTTACAAGATATTTCCAGCCTCCAGGGATGATTTTAAGGATGAAAATTTATTTTAAAATGTAGAAAAATTGGCAAATATTACTAATCCTTCATATGTCAACTATAAATGTTTGCCGATATTTTTTTAAAAATATTCAAATTTCTAAGTATTTTATATAGTTTTTATAAAATTTTGGCGATTTTTAAGGTAAAATAATTTTATCCTATAGAATTTAGGCAAATCATTTTTAAAATAGTGAATCTCATTTTTGGAAAAACCATGGAAAATTAGCCCATGAGAGAAAATTAGCCCCTAAAATCATCCATGCCTGCCTCTTCTTCCATTAGACTTTGTCTCAACATTCCCCATGCTTATGTGCAGCCCTCTGAAATCCTATTCATGACCCCGGGGAATTTTCCATGGTTATGGTTCTCATATAGGAACCAAAATTCCTTCCTTTTCCTCTAAATTATGCAAGAAAATGTGCATGAAAATAATTTTAGGTTAGACAAAAATATATACTCACATTTCTTGGAAAGAATGCATAATTTTTTCTACTCTATAATGCCACCAATCATCTTCTTTTGTGTTGATTATAACTTAAACTACCCAAATCAATTTTCTAGGTTTATAGATGGATTCGCCTCTCCATATATTTCGAAGAATACTTTCTTGCTAAATTCAGAACCTTGGGAAGAAAATTATAGGAATATGAATATTGTTAATTTACCCCTTTTGTACACTTTTCATTATGATGCAATTTATCCCAAACAGCATTTTTTCTCACTTTTAGAAATAAACTTGTCAGGAACCAGGGAAAATTTTGTTTGAGATATAGATAATAGTGATGACAGAGAATTCATAACAACTCTCATATTTTCAAATTGATGCTCCCATAAAAAGCTGTAGCAATCTAGAAATGAAAGCTTTGTCCTTTTTCAACACCCTTTTCTAGACTTGGAATTTTTATCGAAACTTGCTATGTCCGAAACTATGCACTTCTGGAAAAACTTCACTAAACCCAATTTTTATGGATTAAATATGTTGAGTAAATAATTTTTTCTATATTTTCCATCTGGGGATCCTTTTCCTCCTCTGAAAATCCCAAACATCCCCAAAAAGTGGTTCAAAATAGTGGATTTTGCCCTATTTTGGCACCTCCACTCCAAACTCAGAGTTTTTCCAATCCCTTCACATTGTATTTTCATGTCTACTTTTATGAAACTGTGTACAAGTTTCAACTATCACTGTACTCCAGCCATTAAGCTTGAGCCTGATATTAAAAAATAGGTAATTTTCATTTTCTGGAAAATCATAACATAATTTGCTAGTGGCCCTCTCTGGAACTTTTGTATCACTCCTTATTGCAGACAAAACCCAGAAGGTTCATCGAAATATAACTGAATTTTCTCTAGTTATGGACAAAATATGATTTTGTCTTTAGAATTTGTATTTTTTTTTTGAGACTATAGGAAAACTTTTCCTATGTGGCATCATTTTTAACATAGCTATTGATGTGTCATTGTAGGTCCACATGGCACCCTGAGGTGAATCCATGTGACCCTCTTAGAAATATTCTCCCTACCCCATTAACATTCATCACCTTCCTCCTCTCTTCTTCTTTACCTTTATCTTATAAATTAAACTATATTTCGGGCCCCACCATACCCGAATGCCCACCTGGAACCTTTTTTTACCATGGATGGGATAGGGGTTTCACCTATTTTGTCACTTCCTCATGATGCCCATTCATTAGCCACAGGCATGGGTGGGTCCCATCCTAAAACGTTTTTCCTTGGGCATGCGCAACCTGCATATTCCCAGATCTAATGATAGAGATCAGGGGACGATCAATAACCCTCAACAATATTGCATCATCAACATGCATGAGGGTTAACATCCCTTCATGATGAAACTATAGTTTCACCCTTGATATGTGGCACCTTTATATTGGTTTCACATTTCCATGGAAAATTTCCAAAACCACCATGGCACCATGCAATACCACTTACCTCCCTACTCCGATAACACTTATGGTATCGATCCTTTCTCCACTGATAGCCTCACCATCGTGCCACCAATTTCCACCATTCCACCAAACTTCCACCGTGGACCTAACATCATGGGTTGACAACCTTCCACTCAACAACTAGTTGCAGGGATGGGTGGGTATTGTCCCACACTCCTTTTTCCCAGGGGCATTGACTTGTTGGCTCCCATATCTGATGGTGGGTATGATGAGAAGATCAAGAATCCACATTGATTTCACATTGTGAACTTGCTCAAGGGTTAAATTCACCTTGCGATGCGATACCACATACATCCAGTTTAACGTGGATTCCTCCTATTATATTCATATCGTAGAAGAGCTATGGAAAACCACTTTTCTTATGGTGTGAAACCACTTATTGTTTCGATTGATACTGTGGCTTGTCGCCCCACAAAAGTGGTATAATACATTTCCAATGATCCCACCACTTTTCCATTGACCACCACCATGGAACTTCCACATATAAGTCCACATTGTCTTCCATGTCATGCTGACATCATGGTACAAAAATTACTCGAATTTTACAATTCTCAAAATTTCCCAAATTTTAAAAAATGCCAATTTTTCAAAATTTCTAATAGGGCCACCATGAAACTTTGTAATTAGCTTATCATGGTAAATTTCATCCCTATGCAATTCAATTATACCTCTTCACCAAAAATTCAACACTCCCCATCTCGAAATCGCAATGAATTTCATTGTAGAAAATGGGGCTTTTGCCCAATTTCACCATCATTATCCTACAAATCCCAAATTCTACCAATTATAGGATAAAAGACACTCATTCCAATATTAAAATTGGCGATTTTTAACTCTTGGGTTCAATTTTCTCAATTTCCCATGAATTTCTCCCAACATCACTTTAGCGATTTTGCCAATTAATTTCCAGACATCCTTTGAGCTTAATTCTTCAATTTCATCTTCTGCATGCTAACTATGTCCCATGAAGGCTCATTCTTGAAACTGTGGCTTTGATACCAATGTATAATGTCCCCCATATTAATTAAGTAGCATCACTACACGAAATATACATAAAAATAAAAAAAATTCATGCTAATTTATTTCCTGTAGATTACCAACTACAAATTATGCACAGATTTAACTGGATTATGATGCACAAAATTAAATCCATATACATCATTCTAAATGAGCATGAATGTAGCTAATACATAATCTATAACAACACTTAAAACCATTCTAATTCATAGAGTGAAATGCACATCCATAAGACTCATAAGAGAAATCAGATAATAGATAAACACTTATCTTTAAAAGAAAGTTTGTTCAACCAAATGCTTGGGAAGGACGTTCCACCCAAATATAGACTTGTTTTTCCATACCTCAACAACAGGTCACCCCTGAGTTGGAGCTAAGAATCCAAAAAATAATGGTTCCTCTGATAGTCCACTCAGAACTCAATATCTCACAACACATTGGTATTCTCCTATAGCTATCCCAAATTTCCTCCAACTCTCTTCCTCTTGACCTACCCAACCTAAGGAATGCACTCCTCCATTTCTCTCAGTCCATAGAGAGTCTCATTAGTTTATTAGGGCATTTCTGGCTTAGGTAAATAGGAATCGATCTGCAGATAACTCAAGGGAAATCACTTCTAGGAGAACTACCAACAACCAACATCAGACACATGTTGTTATAATGCAACTCACTTAGAAGTTCACTCTTTAGGCCTAACAATATGACTCTTCTATTTCCAGATCCAAAACAATATGAAAATTCTCCATCAGGCTCCTGAATTCTCCCACCTTTCCTACTCTTTCTGTAGTTCTCTTTTTCATGTTCTTTCCTTGTTTTCATGCAAAAATGCAATGTGAAAAAATGCCTATTTTCCCCATACTAATATCCCCTATATTCCCAAGAAATTTGACTACTCATTCTGCCCAATGTATATTGTACTTCATCCCCATGCTTCCAATATCTATGGGATATGACTCTCACACCCACCCACTCACATGAGTTTACTGATTTGGCTCTCATACACTCAAATAGAAATAGAAGGTTTCCCCAAATGATAACAAAATTTAGAAATATGGGTATGAGTTAATACCCATAAACCACTTCCCCCTTTGACCTGTTAGGTACCACATCTATTATATTACGAATAAAATATGAATACTACATAAAATACCAATGGAACAACTAATGTATAGAACCACAACAAAAAGTTATCCCTTTATTGATATAAAGCAATGTTCACTTGCCTCTTCGAGGGGGAAACCTCTAGCAGAGAAACACTCTATTACAATAATTCTCAAGAGAAATATTTATCATGCCTCCTACTCTTATTTATACTAATTCTATCTTCTAAAGAACATTCCAAAGGAATAAATTTCTAGAATTTGAAGCCTCTATTAGGTATTCTTGCATTGACTACTTGACATTTATTAAATAGGCCTTATTAACTAATGTCATCCTTTATTTGATCCAGGAGGATCCAAAAGGGAAAAAATTCAAAGTCCTCAAATATAAAAAAAAAAAATAACACCAAGTCAAATTTCTCGTCGTAATATTTCCAACGATGCAAATGAAACCTCAAACGGAGTCTGAATGAAGATGTTATGGCCATTCAAAGTTTTGGTCAGCCTAGTCAAAGTCAACATGGTAACATCATCATCCATATTGTTGATGTCAGCAACTAACTGTGCAGGGATGACATCATCATGATGTCATGATGATGTCATCATGCCAACATGAGACCACTCAGAGGCCAACACGTGGCATGCATTTTTAGTGTTTTTGGTGACCACTCGGGATAATTGGTGAGTGCCACATGGCACCCCAAGGTGATGCCATGTGGCACCACCCAAGGGCTTGCACGTGGCATCCTGGCACAAGGAAGGGTGGTGGTGAGTTGACAGATGATTGGGTAGGGCACAACAAATTATAGGGTGCCACGTGGCACCCCAAAAACGCCGAACAAGGGTGTGATCCCAGAAAATCAAAATTAAAAAGGGGGTCGATCCCGGACCGACCGATGTTAAATCTGAAAACCACATGTGTTAGAATTATGGGCTTACACGGGTTCTACCTTATTTCTCCAAAAAAATCCTTATCACCATCGACCCTTCTGGTAAACCAGAATGCTATACGATGCACATAGTGCACAACGTAGTCTCATGCGAGAGGGTTTATGGGTGACTGCAGGATGTAGATGTTTGCAGTCATGGTAGGGATTGGGGGATGTTATTTCTACTTAACCATGCATTCAATTATAACATTCAATAGATCCATTCAGTCATTTGCATATTTGTTCTTGTTCATGTTGTAAATAAACCATCCATTCATCTATCTAACCATTCAATCATAATTGCATAAATATTAAAACATTAAAAAACATTGCAGACATAGTTTTACCATGGTTCAGCCCCCATTGGGGCTATGTCCACAACGATATTCCTCTTCTTCTCTTATTCATAAAAAGGTGTTGTGCGCATTACATCATAATATATAGTAGTGAGGTGGACAAGGATCGCACCAAGATCCACATCTTGTGACCCGACCCTCAACTAATTCAACATCATCTGAGATCTACAACTCTCAAAACAGACTTCAACTCACAAAGACTCCAAAATATGTTCTCCCAAAATAGAATTGTTGCACACACACTCTCAAGTATGGATTCCTATCATGATCCTCTAATCTACCTCATACCCCTTATTTATATTAAAAATATAGGTTAAACCCTTACAATATGATTCCCAAAATCCTAACCCTAACATGGCTAGGTTTGTCAACATCTATGCTGGATTTCTGCAAATCCTGTCGTGCGCTCCTTTTACTAAAAAATGTGGTGCGCTCTCATTCTTATTCCAATATACCTCATTTGTTGCGTTGTTCTCCCAAAAATTCCTGCCCTAACATGCCCCCAACACTAACATGTGGCTCGTCTCGAGCCACTTGGCCTTAGTGTACTTTCTGCAATGCTAGCTCAAGCGGATGAAATTTCTTTCCCAATTCTATCACATTTTCCTTAGGTTGTGTGCTCTTTCCTACTAGTGTCTCCAAATTATGCACTGTTATGTTCTCTTTCATCACTTATCTCCTTTCTTATAGCACCTGTTCCCATGTTCCTTTCTCTGTTTAGAGTTCGTCTATCATTCCTTCGGCTTGTTGTTGAAATGGCTCCAATTGAGCATGCCTTGCTAGTTTATTCTCCTACACAATCTTTATTTATTTCTGCAAATTTTTCATCTCATGCACGACCCTCATTCTTAAGGATATTTCCATGTTCTTATACCTCTTCTTCAAGTCTTGAACCACCATGTTCAATCTTTCCTCTCTCTGCTCCAGCTATTCGATCTTTGCATCCTCTTCTAGGCTGGCCCAAATCTGTGCAGTCCTTTCGTACAATTATTTTACTTCTTTAATATCCTGCGCTATACTCACTACGTGCGCAGTAGCCTCTTTCTCTCTCTACTCTAGTAATTATGGAGGTATGCTCGGAGTTAATTTCTCTATTAAGTCTGCTATCTCTTGTCTGTATTTCTCCATGGTCTGTGCAATCTGTTGTATCTTCTCTTCTGTTGTAACCTCTTATGCCTGCATCCAGATTGGTATACTCTTGTATACCTCTGCAAGCACCTCCCCCTATTTATATGCATTTTTCTTCTCTTCCTCCTTTTCTAGTGTGATCGACCCACATGTCACTTGAAAATTTTCCTTCACTTTGTGGTCAAGAATTAGGTTGGTAGCATATTCCCTAGCTCTAGACTATACTTCCTGCATTACACTCACTTGTAATCCATATAACACCTTCATGGGTACTTTCGCTAGAACCAACTCCAGATGTTCCAAGTCCTTTAATGATCTTTTTGTTGTGTTTTCATACACCTCCCACATCTCTTGTGTGACTTTGAATATGTCACTACTCACTACTACTATCTTCACAATCTCTTCTTGATTTTTTTGTTGATGCTTCATGTGATTTGGATTTCTTCTGCTCTACTGGATGACACGCTGTGTTTAGTTGTAGTCTCTATAAGATGTCATATACTTCTACTAATTTTTCCATGATTTAATATCTTTGTTCCTCTTTTGTACATATTTCATCCTCCCCTCTATCTTGGACTTTGTCTGCGACAAACTATGCATTGTCCATTGTAATAGTGATGTTTGGAGGATTTTTGGGGTACTTCATATTTTTACTTATTTCTTCCTCCTGTGCTCCAGTTCTCTTCTTTGTTGGGGTTGAGTTCTGCACCCCAATTTTCTTCTTTGTTTCTTCCTCATCTTGTACTTCCTTTGGACGAGAGATATATCTCTTCTTTCCACCCCCTTTTACTTCTATCCTCGACACAATCTCTTTCTTTCTTGGCTTCCTCCTTTCTGAGCTTCTTCCTGAGGATTGACCGCGCTCTGTAGCCTTCCTTGCATTATCTTTTAAACTATTTTTCTTCTTTGATGTTCCTACTTCTGCTTGATCCTTAGGCTTTGTTCCTTTTTTTGGAACCTTCCATTTCATAGGCCATTCTTTTACGAACTATTCTACTTCCTCGTGTGATTTATGATACTTCATTTCCAACCACTTCTTCTTTGGATCCCTTATGGCATGAATCCACAAATGGTGTCTTTAAGCCTTGAAATTAGCCATCCATTCATTTTCTTGAACCAATTAAATTGGAATCCTCTAGGCAATGGTTGTCTTTTGGTTCATATCATCCATTAACATGGAAAATATTGCATTGTTTGCCTACTGGTTCTTAGAGTCCTTTACCTGCCACAAAGTTTTATAGCGCACTAAACAACACTTCCCTTTTATGTCTAGGATGAATGAAATTTTAGTATCCTTACATCCCACCAACGCTATCAGTATTAGCATCCAGGAGTAATGGAATTTCATTCCATTATCCTGTGCATCTTTGCAATCTAGCAAAAATTGGTTAAGCAAATATGGTGTCTAGATGAAAACTACACCCTTTGTGCACTGCAAAACTATTGTGATCACTCCTGTTGGGGATTCTTCCTTTTTGTACTTTCTCAAATATTTGCAGGCCATCAACGTTTTGGAAAAAAAAATTACCTGGTCATTGATATCCTTGATGATTAGTCATCGGGTTCCCCTATTTGTCCCGAACTGTGCTTTCACTTCCTCTACAATTTCTTTATCCCTGGATTTATTTTCCAAATAGTCTTTCGACTTTACACCGCTGGTAGGAAACCCTATAATCTTGGATATTAGATACACATCTATGGGGATTGGCCTATCCATCCATAGGTTACCTCCATGTACACTATCCAGTAGTTTCTTCACACAAATACCCAGATTCTTATCGCACCTGAAATGTGGTATGTCCAACATATTCATGATGCATGAGTTGTAGAGGCCTATAATCCACTACGCGGGCTCCAATATGGGTTTCCCTAGGGGTCCTACCTCCCCCCTATTTTCCAAGTAAACTTCCTGCACAAAGTTAGGAAACTTCGTGGTTTCATTTACATCGTGGTCTACATATTTTAGTTTTGACAACTTCATAAGCATGTCTTCCACTGCTACTACAACATCTGGAAGATGAGGTAAAGTTATTTATTTATTTCTTGGTGCTTTCCTCTTTTGACCTCTGGTTAGGTTTTCTTCTGCAGCTTCATCCCAAGCTTCTTCCTCTTCTTCTCCCTCTAGTTCTTGTTGGACTTCGAACTCTTCTAAGAATTCTACTTTTGTTTATCCTTTTCAACCACTTTTGTAGGGTTTGCTTTGTCATTAGGGTTTTATGCGCTTTGGCCCATTTGCACCTGTTCTTCAGTTGATATTTCTTCCTTTATTTTTGTAGGAATGATATATTCGGTCTCTGATTTTGTGACTTACTCCAACTATGAAAAATTCTTCGGTTATTCCATTATTTCCCTCTTCTTTCCTGCCTTTTAGGTTACTCTTATGAAACCTCTAGGAGTGCCAAGCTTCAAGGCTTCCATCTAACTATCCTTGCACACACTCAACTAACTCTTTCTCTTGCTCAATCACCCTTTTCTCGTTCTCTAAAGTGATATGTTGCTCAAAAATCGCTAAGTGTTGAACTTTCCCCTTCTTTTCCCTTTTTATAAACCTTGTCATTAATGTTCTGTTGTGTTTTTCACTTTTTCAGTTATTTGCGCGGTGTCTAATTTTTCCTGCATGAAGTATTCCATATTATGCCGCACCAATTGTTACAAGATGTCATTTCTAAATTATATGTCTTTAACTTGCTCCTCCTAATTACTTATTTTTGTCTTTTTCTTCATTTTTGTGTTTTTGTGTTCCTTTTTCTTCTTTTAGCTCCTACTATTTACAAGATGTACAAGTCTACTTGCTGCATTGAAAATATTGAGAGTTAGTAGGTATGTTATCCCTATACAGTTTCAGTCAACTACCATTCACAATTCCTTGTAATTCCTTTCCTATTAAGTCTTGCAGCTGTACAACACCTCCATTTATGTCAGACTTTATCTGATATGGCCCTATCCAGTGCATTATGAGTTTCCCTAGGTGTTGCAAATATTTACTGTCATAGAGGAGAACCATATATCATTCCTTAAACTTCTTATTCTTGATATGTTTATCATTCCACCCTTTATCCTTTTCTTTATGTACTTCTTTATGGAAACCTGCCATGATTCTATTCTCTTCTCATTCCATCAGCTGAGCCAATCTTTCCTGTGATGTGCCATTTTCTGTCATCTTTGTAATTGTTGCAATGAAAAGATTTGGTATCAAATAATCTAAGGGAACTACTTCATCCTGTCCATATGCCAATCTAAAGGGCGTTTGTCCTATCAATTTCTTTTAGGTAGTTATATAAGCCCAAATTATTGTTGGTACCTTCAAATCCAAACCATATTTGTTGACATTGCAAATCTTTGTCAAGGCATTCTCCAAAATATTGTTGAAATCTTCCACTGTCCCATTTTCTTGAGGGTCGTAAGGAGTAATCTTCTGGTTGTATATATTAAAATATTCAAGCATTGCCTCAATTATATTGTTGATGAAGTGAATACCCTGATCACTCATCAATATTCTTGGACATCCAAACCTTGTCACTACATTCTCAAATAAAAAGAGCATTGTACTCTCTGTGTTGAAATCCTTTACTGGTGCTAATGCATTCCGTATGGTCAAGTATTCCATCACAGTAATAATGTATATGGCTCCTCATCTTCTTGTTGGTGGATTAATTGGACCAAAAAAATATATTTCCCATTTATCGACACTTGTAAAGTAACCTGTGGTCTCAGTGGAATCTCATCCCTCCTGGATGGCTTCCCAAATCTTTGAAAAACATCACACTTCTGACAATATTCTTTTGAATTCTTATGAATTGTTGGCCACCAAAATCTTGTGTGCAATACCTTCTGCGTGGTATCTTTTCTTGCGTAGTGTCCTCCTACAATCCTTTCATACACCTATACCAAAACAATGGGTCTTTCATGCTCCATAACACATATCCTCAAGATGTTATCTCCTCCAATTTTGTATAACTAACTTGCAATCAATCGATAATCTACAACTACCACCAAATTTTTCTTCTGTGAAGTAGTAAATTCTCTTGGTGCAAATACTCTACTCAAAACCTCAATAATGTCAGCAAAATATTCATCAACTATCTATAATGAAAACAATTGTGCATATGGAAAGTTGTCTTCCAAATTACCGGGTTCTTTTCCATTCGTTATCCTATACAAGTGATCTGGGCCTGCATTCAAAATTCTGGGCTTCAACACAAATTCAAAGTCAAATTCTTGAAACAAAGGTATCCATTTGCATATCCTTGCCCCCAACATTGTCCTATTAACTAAGTATCTAAGAGATGAATGATATGTAAACATCTTAAAGTGTTGTCCCAATAGGTAATGTTTGTATTTATGCAAAGCATACACCATAGCTATAACGTTTGTTTCTGTAGTGATATAGTTTTGTTCTAAATATGATAAGTTTATGCTTGCAAATGAAATAGGGTGATCTATATCACCTTCTTCTAGATGTATTAATATTGATCCTAATGTAATTGTAGATGCATTTACATGCACATGAAATTATTTATCCCAATATGGAAATATTAAAATCGACGCAGTAACCATCTCCTCTTTCAAAATATCCAGAGTCTTCTGGCATTCATCATTCCACTGGTATGTAGTATCCTTCTTCATCAACTTCTCCATTGATGCGGTTATTTGTGCATATCCTCTTATGAAATTTTTGTAATACCCTTTATGGACCAATGTACTCTTGAACTGGCACACTGAATTTGGTGGTGGTAAGTTAACTATGACAACAATTTTAGCAAAATCAACCAATAAACCCTATTTACATACCACATGCCCCAAAAAAATCCCAAAAGGTGCGTTGAAAATACACTTATTAATATTTAATGAGATCTAACACTGTCTGCGTCTATCCAACATCAGTGTTAGTACTTCAACGTGATCCTTCAACAAACTAAACACTTTCCAATCATCCAAGTAAACTTTTAAAAAGTTGTTAATAAAGTCCTTGAAGGATGCTACTACTACTCTTGAAACAATGGTTGGTTCATTCTTCAATCCAGATGGAATAACTGTATACTAAAATGAGCCCCACTTTGTTGCAAATGTTTTCTTATTCCCATCTTATAGCATGATCCTTATCTGATGATAACCTAAAAATCCATCTGTGAAAGAATAAGCTTTTTGACCCCTACATTCTCCAAAACTTTGTCTATAAATGGGGTAGGAAAAGGATCATGTAGGAAAGCATCATTCAATTTTCTAAAATATACACAAATATTGATCCCTCCTTGCTTCTTTTCTTGCACCACCATAGGACTGATCCATTCTGACTCTTCTACAGGATCTATAACACCATCTTCTATCATCTTGTCAAATTTTGTCTTCACCTTCTCTTTGTATATTGGATTCAATCTATATGGCCTTTGTCTGATATGTCTTGCTTCTAGATTTAATGGGATATTCATCTCTCCTAGTTCTCCTTCTAACCCATTAATCTCTGAGAATGTTGTTGGGAATAATTCATTGTACTTGCGCAATAATTATGTGATCCTTGCTACTATTTTATTATCCCAATAGTCTCCAATACTAGCCATCTTTGGGTTTTCTGTAGTTCCAATATTTACCTTCTTCATCTTTGATGGTGCAACATAATCATCTGAATCCATCTTGGAAAATTCTACTTCTCTTTCACCTTCTATTTATGGGATCTGGATAGCGCACAAATTATTTTCTTCTGGTTCTTCTGCTTCTACTACGTGATAACAGTGCAACAATTGTTTCATGGTTTGACTAGCCTGCCTCTGATATGCTAGAATAATTTCAAACACCGGTTCTTCAAATATCCTGTCTCTTACCACTTTCAATGTTGTATCAATCTCTAGTTTGTCATGCTCAAAGCAAAATGTAACTACAAAGTTTTGTTGTATTTCTTTCTAGTTAGTAGTTTCTATGCATTGCTCTTGTTCTGTGTACTAGTTCTTCAGAATGCCTTCTAGTGTGTGAATAAAATGGTGTGGCCATTATTATGGTGGTACTAATATCCATTGAACTATGCACTTCTCTACATGCTCTTTGGGTTGTCCAAATCCTTCATATTTATTGTCATATTTATGTTCGTGTTTTTCGTTGAATCTTATGCGCAGTAACCTTTTGCATTGAAGCCAATTTTTTATCTTTGCCTTGTGTGTACCCCACCATCTTGCAAATGTAGATTTAAAAATATATATATGATGCTGGTAATCTCATATTTTCCATAACTTCTACCTCATGTTTCATCAAAAAATATTCTAAATACTTTAATCCATAAAAATTAAGAGGTTCTCTTACCTTTATACCAACCATCTCAGCGCGGACGTCATTCTAACACATCTCCTGGTAGATAATTCATGTAATCGTCGTTTCCAGTTTCCCAATCCCTTGTTAGAGTTTGAAGCACAAGAAATAATAATCCTCCAACTGAGCATGCCATCTATAGTAGGGTTGATATAATCATCTTCGCATGTGGTAGTTCTATATAGTTGATTCACATCTTATATAAGAATATTATATGTCGCAAGTTCCAAATACCTACCTCTTTCTGAGGGATCCAATGGTGCAATATCTTTGTATTCTCTAGAATCAAATATCATCTTCCTTTTCTTCAAATTGATGATATCCCCATTATCAAATGCCCAATCTAGACCCAACAATGTTGGATATGGAGAAGTATTATCCACTATGTCAATGACTTCAAAATCATCCATGGTGCGCACACCATCTAGATATATTGAAATCCCCTTCAACCTTCGTATTGGAACCACTCTATGCTGATTTTCCAAATTGAAATGAATAGGTGAATACCCCATTTGTGGTTATCCCATAGCTTCCCAGGTTTTCTTTGGCATAACATTGACTTCAGATCCTAAGTATAGTATAATATCTCAAATATTGAAATCTCCTATGTTATCATTCAATCTGAATTCTCTACTGGTTCTTCTCTTCTTTCATACCTAATTTAGTATTTCTACCCCCTCTTCCTCAGGGTTACACTTTTCTAATAAGTTCTGCAGTACTTGTAAATTTTTTTTATCACTCAACAATTTGACACATGCTCCCAAAATTTTTCTTATGTTACTTACTTGTTCTGAAGAGTGATCAAATAATTAAGGCATGTCATATACTAGTATCTCATCCACTCGCTTCATTCCTAAATTGGACACAATATTTTCTTTCAAGATCTCTTTTCTAGCTTCTTTAAATATCTCTTTCTCTTTGCATGTATCAAACTTTCGTTCAGGCACTGTATTTTTCCTGACCCACTGGTACTAGTATTAATCGTTCTTGGATGCATATTCTCATGTCTTATATCCACCTCTAGTCATGATGTTAATCTTATTTTCATCCCATTATCTGTTTTCCACCCCAATCCATTGTACGTTCTGATTAGTCCAGTTCTTTTTGTCCTGTATTTTTATCAACAATGTTGGACAGTATTATGTTTCATGGTTTATTGCGTGATATTACATACATGTCATGGGTGGTTGTGGGAAGTCTCTTGCATAGTTCCTTGGTTTCTAAAAATTATGACAAATTATTGGTCCTCGAGATCCTCCAAATCCTCTTCCTCCACGACCTCCTCCTCTAAATCCTCCTATGTTTCCCTGATTATCTTTGTGTGGTGTGTTATACTGAGGTCCTTGATTATATTGTGGTTGTTGTTTATTGTACTACTATGGTGTTGTGCATTGTTGTGCAGGGTTATGTTGTCATTTCCATTGAAACTGTTGCGCATTACACTATGGTTGTGTTGAAAACTGCTGCGAGGGATTGTACTGTGGTTGTTGTGCAGTGTTATAATACAATTGTTGCATAGATTTTCCTATTACATGTTCAACCTACACCTTGTATGTATCTACAATGTTTTGTTTCATCATATCCAAGGTTCTATAGTCCTTGTTTTCCTGTCCAACTGACTTACAAAAGTTACAAAATGTAATTTTCAGAACTGTCTAGTATTTCTTCATCAAGGGGAAATGATAGAGATCATTCCCATGTGTTTTTCGAATCTCACACCATGTTCCTCCTAAAGATAAAGTTTTTGGCATACCTACTCCAATATACTGTGAAAATAATTGACACTCATTCTTGTGATTGACTTTTGTTCTACACATTGTACACTAGACATCTTCTCTTTTTTCCTTTCCTTTGTTCTAGTTTAGCTAAAATGTTAAGTTCTTCAGATATTTCTTTATCTCTTCCACAACTGAATATGTATGTTTCTATTTGTTTTCCTCTACATGTAAGGCTTCCTTCAGGGCTTCACCCAGACTTTGGAATTTATTTTGTCTCAAAGGATACTTCAATTGTGCAAACAAAGAATTAAAAAGGAAATTCCTATGTTGTGTATCAGTAATAGTGTACTTTAACTTACCTTTCAACCTCTTGAACTTCTGGTTCACTTCTCAAACTGATTCTCCTGGTTTCTGCTTGATCTCTATCATTTCGTTCATAAACTAGTCTTCTGAAATTCATTTATTATCTGTCTCTTCACATCTTCTATAGTTGTAGGAATTCTTGTTGGTTTATTTGTTGAGATACCCATGTACCAATCTAATGTGAAGTCTCTAAAAGTGATTTCCAATGGTGCAACCTTTGTATCCTCGTATGTAATCTACTTTGTTTCCCATATATTCTCATAGATGAACAAATATTTTTCTAGTTTATCGGACTCTTCCCCTCAGAAATATGGTAACCTAATGGTTGGATCTTTTCTTGCCATTATGAAATTTGTTGAAATATCACCTCCACGTGGTGTAGAGACTTGAATACTACTTGATGAGCTTTCACTTCTGCTACTAGACCCACGTCCTGAAAAATTCTTCTACCACTAATCACTTTATGGTTAACTGCTTTTTATTCTTCAGTTTTATTAGTCACACATGGGGTTGTGGGTTCCACACTAATTTAGATATGGAATGGAGAGCCTTCTTCTGTGTCGGACCCATAATATTAGGTTTTTATCTCATATGTGGTGCACAATATATCCTCAATATTCCCCATAGCACGAAGATCCTCTACCTCTTCTTCATTATTGTTCAAGCCCTCTTGCTCCACTACAACCCTATTCTTATTATTCATCCTATATTGGTAGGGTCGTCTACTACACATCACACCTACATTCCTTATGATCTCCATGGTATGTTCATCATCCATCATGATGAGGCCCATTTCCTCCTTCTTCTGGCTACTCTGTAGAGCCTTCTCCATTTCTCATATCTTCCTTAGTGATTCCGCAAAATCCCCCATGCGTGCAAAGTGATTTAGCTACATGATTCCATGGTCATCACACCTTTATCATGTAATAAAATCATGATTGACTAGTAAATAAACCTAATGTACCTCCCTCTAGGTCCCTTCAAGAAATCATGTTATGCAATAGTATATGAGTTTGTTCTATCTACAACAAACTCAATGATAAAGCCCGTAGTAATGTTGTATAGCCAAAATTCCACTACGGGTGTGAATTTATTATGAAAATTTTCCAACTGCACGATATTTTCAGCAGTCCACACTACTTGCCTAATCTGGTTAATCGGATGGGTATCCTTCAATCTTAAAAACCACTCTTGTAATAACTCTAGAAAGAAACAAAAATATGTTGCATGAAAATTAGTAAACATATACCTTTGTAGGTACTGGAGCGACGCATACCTGAAACCCTTATTGTATTTCTGCACGAACTCTAATTGTTTTGTCTATAACCATTTTACAATCTCTTTCTTTGTAGGATTGCATGGCCTAAAAATCCCTTTCTACCACTGAATCTTCTTCACCAAACCCCTTCCTATCTCTCCTTCTAAGATATAGCCGGCAACAGAACCATTTGTTGAACTTATGGGTTGACCTAGGTTCCACCTTAGTTCTCCAACAAAACCATTATCACCATTGGCCACTATGCACCGAGTGTAGAACACAGTATCAACTGAGATGGTTTATCAGAGACTGCAGGACACATATGTCTGTAGTCATGGAAGGGATTGAGGGATGTTCTTTCTACTTCTTCTTTCTACTTAACCGTGCATTCAATTATAACATTCAACAGATTCATTCATTCATTCATTCATTTACATATTTATTCTAGTGCACATTGTAAATAAACCATTCATTCATATATATAACCATTCAATCATAATTGTATAAATATTAAAACATTTAAACACATTGCACACATTGTTTTACCATGGTTCACCCCCCTGGGGGTACATCGAAAAAGATCTTCTTCTTCTTCTCTTATTCATAAAAATAAGTTGTGTGGATTAAATCATAATATAGAGTAGTGAGGTGGACCAGGATCACACCAAGCTCCATAGCTTGTGACCTGACCCTCAACTACTTCAACCTCATCCGATCTCTACAACTCTTAAAATAGACTTTGACTCACAAAGACTCCAAAATAGGTTCTCCCAAAATAGACTTGTCGTACACACACTCTCAAGTATGGATTCCTATCATGATCCTATAATATACCTCATACCCCTTATTTATATTAAAAAAATGGGTTAAAACCTTATAATATAATTCCCAAAACCCTAACCCTAGCATGGCTAGGTTTGTCCACATATTCGTTGGATTTCTGCAAATCCTGTCGCACGTGCAAATTTTCCTCAAAATGTGGTGTTCTGTCATTCTTGGTATGATCTGCCTCATTTACTATGTTTTTCTCCCAAAAATTCTTGCTCCAAAACCCTAACACCCATATCTCGATGTAATCCACATAATACGATGAATTCCGACGTGTACCACCTGAAAACCCAATTAATAAGGTAAAACTATGCAATGGTCACATCCAAATGGTGGGAGGTTAATATATGTAACCAATGTAAAATATGGTCTGGTAATATATAAGGATTGTTGCACTAAATTTAAAATATAGTTGTAGCATAAATCTAAATGGAGAGCCCATGGAGAGCCCATGGGTTCGATCTCGGGTCTCCCCAACCACAAATGACTTAAATATAATCCACTTTCCAACCAACCACGAGAAGGGGCTTGGTTTATCCACCCAGATTATTTGATTTAAACTCAACCTTTTTTTAGAGTTCAAGGATACGTGCCCAATAAAGTACATCACGTATTTTTATGCAGAGAAGGAGCATTTATTGTAGGCCAGTGGCACGATTTTCAATGCAGAGAGCCTAGCAGGGGTCTAAAGGTGACTATGTTATATTGAGATGATTTGACAGTCAATTTTGCACTACTCCTCACCATGAATCAACAGGTGATGTCCATTTTTGCATCGGAGTAGCTGATCTAAATTCCATTTTTAAACTTTAGGTATAATGATGTATTTATGCCAATTTAATTGTTGAGAATAATATAAAATATCTCCACTTTGAAGCAGGGCTCAAAGGCATAGTCCATTCTTGGGACGAACTTTGTTATCATGTCTTTTGTTATTTCTCTTCTAATCTTTTCTCCATGATTATGTCCTTTTTTAATTAATCTTGTACATAAGCTTTGATTCATACTCCTCATGCAATTTATGTAATGTCATCGATGGAAAGATTCGGTATCATGTTGGTATCAAAGCGGTCTTCTTTGACTTGAATTATGAGTGTGAATGCTTACAAAGGCCAAGCTCAAAGCAAGTGAAGGAAAACTTAAGACTTTCAACCTAGATATTGGATGTGCAACTCTAAGAAAGAAAATGGATGATGAAGAGAGATGTGTTGAGAATGAGCATATTTTTCACAACATCTTCTATCAGATGTAGAACATGGTAGAAAAATTGTATGTAGATTATGATAAGAGAGTTGCAAATAAGGATAAGAAGAAGAAAGTTAAAGAAGAGGATAAGGCATCAATGAACTATGGAATTGGAGGAGATCCTCCTCACCCTCCATCACCATATTCAAGTTTAATATATTCTTCCTCTTCCTCTCATTATCCTCAGTCTCATCATTCTAGTTTTCATCCAAGTACTTCTAAACATCCATTGTTGAAACTAGGAGTGAAATTTAATTTGCCCATGTTTAATGGAGAATTTAATGCAAATAAGCTTAATAATTGGATCAGATAAATCAAATTTTACTGCCATGTACAATAGATCAAATAGGAATAGGTGAAGATATAGTTTTCTTCTCTTCAACCAGAAGGCACAACCCTTGTATGGAAGGAGAGAAAACTTTAGAAATGTAGCTAGCATAATGGTAAACTCCTTTCTCCATGGTCTAAATTTACCTCTGCGTTGAAAAATAAATTGTATCCCTTGGGTTATGTCCAAAAATCCATGATGGAATCAGAAAATATAAGACAGGTTAAATTCCATAGTGTTCATAGTTTCACATAGGAATTTAGAAAACAAGCACTGGAATTAAACATTCCTTTATATTCTCATGAAATTTTGATGAAGTATATTGTTGCACTCCACAATTACATTCGAGATACATTTTTATTGTTTAACCCAAAAAACTTAGATGAAGTGTGTCTGCAAGCAACTCACCTTTATAAAATGGGAAAGAGTGTACATGAAGACCACCCAAAGAAATTTTCCAAGTTCCAGAAAAATAAGTTAAAAAGGAATGAAAAGGAAAAGAAGGTAGTGACAACAAAGAAAGAGGAAGGAAATCCCTCTTGCACACATTGTAAGAAATATGGGCATGATGATGACCATTGTTGGAATATACATCTAGATATGAAGCCTAAGATATTTGGTGGAAAAGGGAAGTTGAAGACAGTTGCAACAAAAAAACGAGACCTTGGTTCTGATTTAGGTGACGAGGTGAGGATTACAACCATTGGAGTACAAGGTAAAAATTCATATCATGCTGGTTCAAGTTCCACAAGTATGTCTTATGATGATGAAAAAAAACAAGTGAATTATTTCATATTATAGTTGTATCTAAACACAAAAATATTGACACTCTCTTTGATCTGGTTTCTCAAGTGAATTTAATCTCAGAAACCATTGTTAAACAGTTGGGTCTAGAAACAAAATATCATCTTGAACCATACCCTCTTGGTTGGTTAATAGATAATGAAAAACTAAATGTTACCAAGAAGTGTAGGGTTATATTTTTCATTGCTTCTAAGTTGATATATGAGGTTGATTTAAATGTTGTCCCACTTGATATATGTGGCATAGTTATGGGAATCTCATACCTTTATGAAATAAATGCAATCTTATTCATAAATGAGAACAAATACCATCGTACAAAATATGGAGTGGAATAAATTGTAAGGGATCACAATACAAAAAAAAACACAACTTTTGTTAGTGCAAGCCATATGAAAAGACTTATAAACACTAATAAGAAATATGTACTCATGATTGTAAGGGAAAAAGATGATGAGGCATATGATGCTTTCAAGGAATGTGATCCCTCTCACAAAGATGAAATGATTGATGTTATATCTAATTATGATGAAATATTTCAGAAACCAGGTGGATTGCCTCCCAAGAGGGAGATTCAACATGAAATACATATTCAACAAGATTTCCCTCTTCCAAGTGTGGGTATGTACAGGATGTCAGCTGTAGAAATGGAAGAAATCAAGAAGCAGGTGTAGGACTTACTAGACCAAGGGGTCATTCAACCTAGTGTTGGCAGCCATATTAATCTCTATTTTTACAAGCTGCCTACACAGGGTTTTTAAATTCTCATTACTCGTCGCAACCTTTCTCATTAAACGACACTATTATCCGTCACTTTCTGCGTACCTGCTTTTCGATTTCACTTTCACGACTGCAAGCGTGAAAACGCACAACTGGAATTCATGATTGATTTCATCTAAGGATTAATGTTCATATGGTTTATCGTTTATTTGTATTATTTTATCATGAACATGGTTGTTTACATGGTTATCGCCCCTTGGTCTCGAACACACCTTGGTTACATATGTATCAAACCACCACCCATTTAGAATTTGACTATTGTTAATATGGTTTTGATTTATAAAATCTTTGATGCAATGGTTTATTTGACATATTGATTTTTTGATCAAATCGTGGATATGAAATTGTTTATTTGACATTTTGATCGAATTTTTGGATATACATATGATGGTTTTTAACGGTTATGATTTTTTATGTACCATTACACTGAGGTGTCTTTCCAAGTACAGCCTGATATGATGTTTTTTCATGGCCTCGATTTACACCACTGTCCTCGCACACATAGCATTAATGCTCCTTCCCAGCATTTCGAGCTGCCTTTGCATTGTGTTGGGGAAGCTCAAGAAAATGGCTCTATGCCTGTTCTGTCGAACCCTATCACCGAATACCCTGTCGATTTTGTGCTATTACCCATGGCCCCTGTAGTGAGAATTGAACCAAATGGTGTCCAGACTTTGTTATTGTTTGATAATGCCTGAGAAGACTTAGAGAGGAATGGTTGGCGGGTCTTTTTTGAGAAGTTCGAGGGTTTTAATTTAGCAGTTGCTCAACAATTCGCGCTAACGTTCGATGGTTGCAGAGCTAAAATTGGAGATGTCCAACTTGATTTAAATGAATATTTCATTAGCTCAGCGACCGGTCTGCCAGTCGTGGGACAAAAGTGGTTCAAAAACTCAAAGCTTGATGAGGTTCCCTGGTCACTGTTGTTTACCTCAAGGAAGATTACCAGTTGTGACAAAGGTATGCCCATTACAGCTCTAAAACCTAGATGGCACGATCTGTTAGCTATTGTCAAGCTGTTTGTTACCTGTGAGGGTAGATATGGTTTGGTTTTCTTATATCACTTGCGGTTGCTCATGAGTTTTATCAACTTTCCCCTAAACATGCCCTATTTTCTTCTTCGAAGTTTATACAAAATGGCAAAGCGTTTTAAAAGGCAGAAATCGGATTCTAGCCTGTTCCACCACTGTTTGATTAAAATTATTATGGTTCATCAGTTGAAGTTAAACGGTGATTGTTGGGACGCCTTCCTATTAAGGAATGGTTTTGCTAGCACTGAAATAGGACAGGTTGACAAGTCTGTCATTACAGAAACCCTCGTCGAGCCTGTCGTCCCTCCTCCTTTTCTCTTTCCCTTTGTGGAACGCTCAACCTATCCGGACACTACCCAACCCGACACTACCTGATTCGTATCCCAAAGGTGGTGGTAAGTCTGTTAAAAAATCTGCAAAGAAAAAGTGTAAAGGTAATAGTGATATCAATTACAAGGGTAAAAGGGTTGCACGTTGGGTTTCACGATGTGACTGAAATAAACCTAAGCCCTGTGCAGAACAAACAACAATTGTGTTGAGTGAGGATTTCAATTTGGAAATTGAACGGTTTCTAATTGAAGAATATCCATATTTGTATGGACTTTTCTCTGGTAAACCCTATGATTATGTGAAAAACCTTCCCCCGTGTCTTAAAGACAACCTCGACTTCCCTGGAATCAAACTCAACAGTGAACCTACAGGCCGAATGGAAAATTCCCCACCTATTAATACCGTCACTACTAATACACAGTCTATTAAGCCGCAATGCAACGAATGTCAGTCATGGCTCGATAGGTATTACAGAGACGTGCCTTTACTTCAGACTCAAAACAAATCCTTGGAAGACCAGGTGAATTTGCTAATGAAGGAGAATGAAAGACTGCAAAACGTAGCTCAAACCAATTATAAAAGACAAAAAACCACAGGGTCTACTATTTTTAAGAACGTGGACTCAACGACTACCATTGTGAATTCAAAAATTTCTTGATTAAGACAAATCTCTTAATCTAAGGTATGGTGTTTGAAAATAAATTTAGGATGATTTGGTCTTTGTTTTTAATTAGAATACATGAATTTTTTGCACAAATTATATCTGGTCTATTTTGATTGACTCAATAAAACACGATTCTAGTTATAATTATAACTAGCTACAGAATCATGAGATTATGTAGCTAGTTACTAAAATTCAAATTCTATGTTTTTACAACTAAAATACAATCTGAAATCTTTTATTCTTGTGGGTTTACAGGTACATACGATTTCTAATAGAAGATTTGAATTGTCGGTGGCATCTCTCATCATGTTATTTCTTTATGTGTTTTTAGAATAGGCTGTTAGTTTTGATAACAATGAGAATCTGGGAGGTTGCATCCCCCACAATTTTTGGAACAAATTTGATGATGTCCACAGGAAACATTTTGATCCTGTAGCCTATAAAAATGTATTCTTTTGTAAACTAAGAACCATCGCTGCCTGGGAGCAGAAAATATGGATTTATGATTGACAGACTTGAATGGAAGTTGATGTTGGTACAGCTTTAGCTTCGATATATCATATTTTTGTTCAAGTTTTGCTCATTTTGATTTGTAATCAAATTGTGACTACTTTAGATATCATGGTTTATTACAGGTTGATGTGATGGGATTTATATGATTTCCATGTTTTATGTCTCTCATTTTATATACAACAATTAATTTGTTCAAATTTGATGATTAGAAGGTTAATCTTCTTTATCCAATGACCAGTTATATGCAAATTTTTACAGCCAGATTTATCTTAATGTGATCATTTGTCAAATTATAAAATTGTTGTTGCTACATCTCTTACATGTTATGTCATTACCATTCAATCATTATTGATTCATGTTTACGAGAAGCATTGGTAAGATCTGGTGCGGGTTGGCCTCATCAAACAACAAAATTAGATGCTATGCACAGGATAAAAATGAGATGCGATTACAGGTTAGTTTGCTAGTTTCATTTGATTAGTTTAATTAATATAAGAATTTCCTGTAGTCTAAATACATTATATTGTTTGTTATTTTTGTTTCTCTATTAGACAACTACCATTTCATTTCTTGTTTATAAAAGTTATAAAAAATCAAGAACACTGAATGATAGTTTCGCTGTCATAAATCAATCTATATTTGATTTTCGCAAGTTTAGATCAAAATTTGCATTTTGTGAATATTATACATATATTAGAAATATAATCATATCGATACACTGTACATATAATAAGTAGAACTACTATTTTATAAATATTAGTTAGTAAACTGTGAATATATTTTAGATTTGTATATAGTTTTCAGCAGTTGTTTTTCATTAAGTTAGTTTCTTTAGTTTTGTTTTTTTTCACTTTCATAGGAATTAGATCAGCCAACGGAGCCACTAAACTCTTCAGAGTGGATTAATCCAAACAGCTTGGGTTAAGTAGACAACCCTGGACCAGATTCACTCCTCCATTTGACGAGCGGTCAATTTTGTCCGTCAACACCTAGCTCATCTCTGTGTGGTTCTCCAATCACGTTGGTGCCTAAGAAGGATGGAACATGGTGAATGTGTGTTGATTACCAATCTCTCAATAGGATAACCATAAAGAACCGCTACCCTTTGCCTCAGATAGATGATTTGTTGGATTAACTGAAGAATGTAGTGTACTTTTCCAAGTTGGATTTGAGTAGAGGCTACCACCAGGTCAGAATTGTAGAAGGCGATGCATGGAATACTGCCTTCAAAACAAAACATGGTCTTTTTGAATGGATTGTGATGCCATTTTTTCTTTTTCATGCTCCAACGACATTCATGCAAGTCATGAATGATATTTTTAGGCCTTTCCTTGACAATTTTGTGATTGTATACTTAGATGGCATTCTTGTGTTTAGTAGGACTTGGAATGAACATGCAACTCATGTAAAGAGAGTATTGAATGACCTTAAAAAGGAAAAGTTGTATGTAAAACTGTCAAAGTGTGACTTTGGAAAAACATCATTAGTTTACTTGGGTCATATTGTAGGAGGTGGTCAACTAAAGAGAGACCCCTCCAAAGTTGAAGTCATTGTAAATTGTCCTAAGCCAACATCAACTACAAAGGTTAGGAGTTTCTTAGAGGCAATTCAGTACTAGAGAAAGGTCATTGTAAAATTCTCCTACATTGCATCTCCTTTACATGCCTTAACCAGTGTGAAACAAACCTTCCATTGAGGAGGAAAACAACAAAATTCCTTCAACACATTGAAGAGAAAGATCAACACCGCACTAGTGCTAGCTCTACCTGACATTCAACAACCATTTTAAATTGAGATTGATGTTAGTGCCTATGCCATGGGAGCAGTCCTGATGCAACAACATAAGCCCATTTTCTTTCATTTTGAAAATTTTTCTAAGGATGTTTGCAACTATCCTACATATGAAAAAGAACTATATGCATTGGTACAAAGCATGTAGAAATAGAAAGACTACTTAATGGGAAAGTAAACAATCATACACATTGATCACCAAACCTTGCAATATCTCCAATCAAAAACCAAGATACAATAGTCAAGACACTAAAGGTGGATGGGATTCTTACAACAATTCCATTTAGTTATCAGATACAAGAAGTGTACAAGTAACAAAGTTGTGGAAATGCTTTCTAGACCTCCTATTTCTACATCCATTGTTTTGAATAATGCTTCCTTAGCTCATGATAGTTATATTGAACAATATGCTAATGATGAAAATTTCAAGGATGTATATGAAAGGATAACCTGTGGATCGCAGGTGGATAATTTTTATGTCCAGGATAAATTACTCTACAATATGGGAAAGATTTGTATTCCAGTCAATGAAAGAGTGCATGTAATTAGGGAAGCACACACTTCCCTTGTATCTGGGAATTTTGGGGTAGGAAAGACTATGGAACATTTGAAAAGGTTTTTTTACTAGCCTTGAATGAAATAAATTGTAACCAAATATGTAAAGGGGTGCGTATTGTTCTCAACTTGTAAGCCCACTAATAGAAAATTCGGGTTGTACACACCGCTTCTTGTTCCTCCTCATCCTTGGGAAAGTATTTCCATGGATTTTGTAGGCGGGTTTCCTTTGTATCTAGTGGTCATCAATTTTGTAGGCGCGTTTCCTAATTGTATGTAGTAGTGGATAGGTTTAGAAAATTGTGTGTCTTGATGCCATGTAAAAAGAAAATCACTACTGAGAAAACAACTCATCATTTCTTTCACCATGTATGGGTCCACTTTGGACTACCCACATCCATTATCTCGGATCGTGACACTTGATTCCTTGGAGTGTTTTGGAAAATATTGTGGATAGTGATGGACACTAAGTTGAAGAGAAGTATTTCTTTCAATCCATAGACCGACGAGACATAGGTTGTAAACAAAACAATGGTTCATTTTCTTTGAGGAAACTATAGCAAACATCCTAAGTTGTGGGATGATTAGATACAGTGTGTGCATCATGCATACAACTGAGCCTTGCACTCTTCCAAATAAATTTCTCCATTCGAGACATGTTTTGGGTATTTACCTAAGGCTCCCTTGCACTTGAATTTTGGAAAACATGTCGACTACAATGAATAAAGACATGAATACTAAGCCTGCAAGTTCATTCAGAGGATCTAATAGGTACACCAGACAGTCCAGGAACAGTTATAAAAGAGTCATGGATAGTACAAAGCACACCACAACAAGCACATAGTTGATCATCAATTTCAAGTGGGAGATCAAGTGTGGATCCACATTAGCAAGGATAGGTTGAAGGAAGAAGGAAAGAATCTCAAACCCATCAGATATGGACCCTTCACCATATTGGATAAAATTGGCACAAATTCCTTTTGCCTTGATCTCCCACTGTACATGCATATATAATCAGTTGTAAATGTAGAGAACCTAAAAATTAATTATCCTCCAATGATCATGGATCAGCCAAAGAGTGTTTCAGTACCTTCAGTGGACAAGTTTTCTCCTGAGTACTTGGATGAGTTGAAGGAAGATATCATGTTGGATAGAAGGATTATGACTTCATGCAGGGGTGATGTAGAATATCTTCGAGTGCGCCTTAAGGGAAAACATCCAAGAAAATCATGGTGAATTGAGAAAGAGAAAGTGAGGGAGAAATTCCCTCACCTTCCAATTGACTGATGAGGATTTTGGAGGCCCAAAAGCTTCTTAGTGGGGAGGAATGACCTAGGAAGATCCAAAAGGGAAAAATTCAAAGTCCTAAAATCTCAACAAAACCAGTTCCAAGTTGAATTTCTCATGACAATCTTTCCAACGGTGCAAACGACACCTCAAATGGAGTCCAAAAAAAGAAGTTATGGCTAGTCAAATTTTTGGTCAACCTAGTCAAAGTCAACATGGTGACATCATCATCCGTACTACCGACATTAACATATCATTTTGCAGGGATGAAATCATTATGATTTCATCATGATGAAATGGAACCACTCAGAGGACGACAAGTGGCATGCATTTTTGGTGGCCACTTGGGACAATTAGCGAGTGCCATGTGGCACCCCCAGGTGACGCCAACTGACACCACCCAGGGGCCACCAGATGGAAGTGTGGCACAACGAAGGGTGGTGGTGAGTTGTTAGATGACTAGAAAGGGTGCAACAAATTAGAGTGCACGATGTGGTCTAATAAGTGGGTGCCACATGGCACCCCAAAATTTTCCAAGAAGTTCCTGATCCCAAAAAATCAAAATTAAAAAGGGGGTCAGCCTCAAATAGGCTAGCACCGAATCAAGAGACTGGAATGGCCAAATGCAAACCTATGACACCCATATCCTAGCATACTCCACATAATCTGATGCATTATGGCATGTACCACTCGATAGACCAATTAATATAGAAAAATCTTGCGATGGTCACATCCAAATGACGAGAGGTTAGTATATGTAACAAATGCAAAATGTGGTCGGGTAATATATAAGGATTGTTGCGGATCCTGTGGGTTCGATCCTGGGTCTCCCCAACCACAAATGACTTAAATATAATCTACTTTCCAACTAACCAGGAGAAGGGGATTGGTTTATCTTCCCAGATTATATGATTTAAACTCAACCTTTTAACAAAGTTCGGGGATCCATTCCCACTACAGTACAACACATATTTTTATGCAGAGAAGGAGAATTTCTTGTAGGATAGTGGCATTATTTTCGAGGCAGAGAGCCCAACATGGGTATTGAGTTGACTATGTTAGATTGAGATGATTTGACAGTCGATTTTTCACTACTCCTCGCCATGAATCAACCAGTGATGTCCATTTTTGCATCAAAGAAGAAAATCTGAAGGCCATTTTAAGAATTGAGCTATAATGATGTATTTATGGCAATTTTATTGTTGAGAATAATATAAAGTCTCTCCACTTTGAAGCAGGGCCCGAAGATGTAGTCCATTCTTGGGACGAACTCTATTATCAAGTCTTGTGTTCCTGCTCTTCTTCTCATTTTTTCTCCATGATTATGTCATTTTTTAATTAATGTTGTACATAAGCTTTGATTCATACTCTTAATTCAATTTATGTAATGTCATCAATGGAAATATCCTGGATTATTATTACATGGAAAACATATTATTCTATGTATGTGAGGGGTTAGTGAGGCTGGTTCCCTAACATGCCCTCCCCCTTGAACAACATCCTTGTCCTGAAGGATCGAGATGAGGAAATTGTTGCAGAATGGTGGTCGGGTCCTAGGTGGAATCTTCTAGAGTTGTATCTTTCCACTGAACTAACACTTCCTTGATGGTGTGCTGATAGAGACAACACTCTCGCTTGTCCAAGACTACTTGTGGCTACAACTAAAGGGAACCTTCTTAATCCAACTCAAGGAGAATGGTTTGAGTTTGACACTTAGTTCCAATCACTTTATTTAAGCATGAGACATGAAAAATAAGATGAATCTTAGAATGATTGAGAAGAGATAACTAGTAGGCCATAGGCCCCACTTGCTTGAGAATTGTATAAGGACAATAAAATTTGGGAGAAAGCTTTTGCTAGTTTTCATCTTTGATTGAAGTCTTCTTATAAGGTTGTAGATGAAGAAACACTTGGTCCCTTTATCAAATTGATGTTCAATTCCAATGACCTTGATCTTCTTGTATCTTCATGTGATTCAGAGCCATGACCAAATTTTCATTGAGGGTATGGAGAATGGCCTCTCGGACTATAAGATTTTTGTCAACCTCCCGAACCTTCGAGACACTTGGCATGTATGAGAGAATTGATAGTGGATTTTGTCTATAGAGTGATTCAAAATGAGTCATGTGAGTATCTGTATGATAATATGTGTTGTACCATAACTCATCTAGGGGAAACCGTTTATCCCACTAATTTTGTTTATTAGATGAAAAACACCAAAAATATGTTTCCAAAAACTTGTTGAAAACTTCTATTTGGTCATGATTCTAGGGATGATAGGTAGTGTTGAGATGCAATTGGGTTCTATAGAGCCTAAAAAATTATTTCCAAAATGTGTTGGTGAAAGTTGGGTCTCTCTTAGAAACAATAGAATGAGGCATGCCATGAAGTTCTAAGATGTTATCCATGAAAATTTGAGCCATTCTGGAGGTTGTGAAGGGGTGTTGAAGAGAACATAAATCAACATATTTGGAAAGATGATCGACTACCACCATGACGACTGACTTATTGCTTGATTTAGGTAAGCCAACGATGAAATCCATAGAAATATCCCTCCAAATAGAAGGGGTAATCAAAAGTTATTGGAGTGTGCCTAAAAATTTGACTATTTCCCCCTTGTTGCATTGACGAAAATCACATTCATCCACAATGGTGCAGATGTCTTGTTTTATAACATACGAGAAAAAACAATGTTTTATCTTGTCATAGGTGTTGGGGATTTTAATTGTCTAATGAATCGAACAACTCAATTATTCAATACATTAATTGTCAACCCAAGAAAGTCTTGTTGTTTCAAAGTCACCGTGCAAAGTATATGCTGAAAAGAAGTTACAACTAACACTGTTATCTAATCGTGGAAATAAAATACTCATTGTAGACTGAAATGAAACACACATATTGAAATAAAATCACTCTCACACTTTCTGAAATTGGAAATTAAATCACACTTGCATAAATGAAATTAAACTCAGAACTAGATTCACACCACTCTTGCAGAAACTCAAATCACTCTTGCAAAATTGGAACTATATTCTGCTTGCATGAATGGAAACTTAATCTAATTCACTCACTCTTCACATAATATAAATTAAATCACTCCATTAATATATGAGATGGAATTGAATTTTCTTGCAGAAATCAGAATTACTAGTCTCTAGAATTCGAGGTGAGAATTTTGTAAGTGATTGCAAATTGTGTATCAACAACAAAATCAAATGAAATCTCAAACACTCTGTAGAAGAACATGAAATCACTATTTAACAACAAACTAATAGAAAATTGATAAAATTGATAGATTACTAATATATATGACCAACAAATCTTTCAAGAAAGTGGTCCCTTTCTTCCTATCGAAGTGTTGGAAGAAACTCAGATCTCACACCATTGGCTCAAGAACATAATGACAATGTTGCTATGATTTTATTAATTAGAATTCAAGAATTACAAAATAATGGATGGATCTATTCTATAAAAAATAATGACTAAATCCCATTATGATCTAAGAGGTATTATTTATACATCAGTCTTGTGAAAAATGATAAGATCCAGTCCCCAAATCCTTGGGCCGCTCAAACAAATTGATGAGTTTAGGAAACCAGCCACATAATAAATATGGAAATTATACCTTTAGAAAACCATATGTATCTCTCAAATTGTGGATTAATTTGAAAAATGGCCTTTAAGGAACTCAATTGGGTCCATCCTACACAAAACCCATGTTCTAGAGGTTTGGGATTCACCTCCATTCACTCGAAAATTCCAACACAAAACTGTCTCTTCTTATCTGTCGTGTCTTTGAGTATGATAGTTTGACAATGAGATGGAGTTAACACATGCCACTTGGGTAAAAAATGAAGATCACTAATCCATGTCATCAAGTCTGGGATTAAAACCCATGTTGTGGATTTCCCACATGGAGGTGTGCTAGTATGCCAACCATGAGTGCTGCAACTTGTGGAGTTGCAACAAATACCATAATTCTTCTAGCTGACGAGTTGTGACATAAATCATCATTAGTAAAATCATGGATAATAATGTTTAATCTATTAAAAATGAAGGTAAATTAGCATTACTTAACCACTAAAGAATAATTAATCATAACATGAAATTCTACGAGAAATTGTGGCAAATGGCGTGATAGAGGAGTGGAAAGCAAAAGAAAAATGAATAGAATGGATATCTATAAATGGTAATAATGGTGACATATCCATGGCCCAACAATAGGTTTTGGAAACCCTAAATTCCCAAATGTGAGTGAAGAATGAAGCTCAAAAAGAACTGTGGATTTAAGTTCCAATTGTTTCCTCAAATACAGACGACCTTTGTAGTGAAGATATTCATTGTTCCAAGAGTACTGTGGAGAAGTTGGACAATGGTGTTGCAATTGCTCGATCAAATGAGAAATTTTGGGGTCTTGCAACCATTATTGGCGAATAGCTTGGAGCCAATCTATTATAATGAAGGACAGGGAAAAGAGGGACCCTTCTTCTTCATACTTCCTGGAAAGAGTGTCAACAACCACATTTTCTTTTCCCTTCTTATAAATGATCTCATAATCATATACAAATAGCTTGGTCACCCATTTTTGTTCCTCTAAGGATTAAATTCGTTGTTCCAAAAATACTTGAGGCTTCGATGATCAATTCTAATTTGGAAGCATTGCCCCAATGGATAAGGATGCCAAAGATCTAGGACATGCAGAATAGTCAACATTTCATTTTCATATATTGATTGGCCGAAATGTCTGTTCAAAATAATTTTTCTAGTGAAGACCAAAGGCCTACCATCTTGCATGAGGACTACCAAAATTCATTTCCTTGAAGAATCACTGATATGGATTTATGAGAGGAATGAAATGAAGCACATATCTATAAAATTAACACAGAGATACATTGAACAATAATAGAGATAAATTGAAACTTAACTTCTATTCAGTAAATAAATCTGTTGAAACTATAAAATGTAGAATGAAACAATCTTGCTCGAATGGTGGTAGCTAATCTATGAGAAGAGAAATGGAAGCTAGGTACATTCACCTGATAACATTAAAATGAAGCCTCCAAGCCTTTTTTAGCATCAAGAAGTAATAACAAAACCCTAGACATCCAAAAACCTAACCCTAGGAGATGAAGCATCAAAAGTCATTTGGGCCCTGATGGGGTAATTTGGTACATCAACTTCTTGTGGTTGTAATTTTTGCATACGATCTTCGTTTTAGGCGCACAATATCCCATTGGAAATGTGTATCAGTGTGTCACACTCTAACTCTATCTAAAGTGTGACTATGACGAGCCCAAAAAATGTTGTTTAGGGCCTCAAAACAACCCTGGAAGTTTAGGACCCAAAAAGCTAGAAAACAATTGCCAAGATGAAAATTGTATGTGAGCCAATTGGAAGAGGTGGGTGACCACCAATATTCACATGGATCAATCCTCCCTCCTTAGGTAGAAATGGTCTCCATTGTTTTGATTTCCCCCATGAGATGAGGAAATATTTGTTGAATTTGGCCCTGGGTGAGCCACTTTCCTTGGTGCAGGAGTTGCCCCTCCTTGACAACATGATAAATATGAAGCTTTTGTTGGCAAGTGCCCTTTACCTATGTGTCCATGAGATGACCAGTGGATGCATGTTCCATGCAGTTAGGGTTGATTTCTATTGGTGTAAACTATTCTTATTCTTTGAGGTGTCCAATAATGGTGGAAAGTATGGCCGAAGGAGGTCGACATTAAATATTGGGTGCAATCCAAGTAAGGGGGGAATGTTGAGCTCAAAATCATTGTCACCGAAATCCTTAGTGATGGTGTAAGGTCCATAGTGGAGTGGAAAAAGATTTTAATGGGGTCTTGTAAGGTGTTCTTTATGGAAGTGCAACCAAATTTTATCTCCCACCTAAAATTTATGTGGCACCTGGTGTTGATCATGTAATTTATTGTACTTGGCATTGAATTTATGCAAAATATATTGAAACTATTGGTGGATTTGTTGGATTCGTTCAATGAACTAGGTGGCTTTGTCAGCTTCAATTTGAGAATAGGACGATCAACACCCATGTAGTGAAACATCCCTGGGACCCAATGGTTGAAATCCCAACCCCACATGAAAGGGAATGTGGTCGGTGTAACTATGTTTGGCTCTATTGTAACTGTGTTGAGCATAGGGAAGACTCTCATCCCATGTGTGTAGATGCTTGGAATTGTACATGTGTAAGATATGCACGATCATCCTATTTACAACCTTGGTTTGGCCATCTGTTTGAGGTTGGAAGGCAATGGATTTGGTGAGCTTGGTGTCCATTTGTTACCAGAGGCTCGACCAGAATGTACCGAGGAAATTTTTTTATTGATATGAGATCATGGTGTGTGGTATCCAAAAATGTACCCAGACTTGTGTTGGCGTTGTTATCCCCGATATCTAGGGATAACTAGGAGATCATGTCTCGAGGCCCACATGGTCCTAGACATGGAGTACCGAGAGCAGGAGCAACTTGAGCATGGCCCTGGAGGGCCCATCTTTCTTCTTCTTAGCCAGACTTGTCCTATCAGCAGTACCAGCTTCCATCACTACCGGCCTGGGCTTGCATCAGAGAGGACTCTTGCTCCATGAGGTAATTGGTCCGAGGTATCATGGTATGTGTCATATTTGATCATTATAACCTTCTTATATAT
>ML777153.1:1347937-1375181 GCA_009831015.1 Picea engelmannii
TTTTGCCAAAAGAGTCTTAAGGAAAGAATAAGGAGCCTTAGGCCTAGCCTTAGCTACACCTAATTAAGTCTTCTCTTCTTAGGGTTTTGATCTAGTGGCCCTGCCATAGCAGCACCATTAGACCTAATCCTCTTGTCCTTAGGTTTGAATTTCTCGAAGCCACTAGCTTCTCTCCATTTGGACTCCATTAACCCAAGGCACTAGTCTAACGTTGAGGTTTTGTGCTTAATACTTTCTCAAACTCCTTTTTGTTGAAACCCTAACTAACCTAGCGTATAGAACTAACCGTAATGATGATGACGTCTTGCCTATTTTAGACTTGTGTTTGGATAAAAAATTGTGGCTGACTCACATCTTTATAGCCATAAAGGCTACAAATACTTTCATTGGTTGTTTTAGTCAAAACGTCTACCTCTTGGCTAGCTAACCCTAACCTTTGAACAACAACAATATAGGTGACGTCATACCTGTTAAAGAACTTGTTTGGGCTTAAAATGTTTTGACACTTGTCACCTTATTTGATAGGTTTTGAGTTGGTGATCACATTTATAATCTTATTTTGTAAAACGTCCTACTCATTATCTTTCAATTTTGACCTAAAATTAAGGCTGACGTCACCTCTATAGCAGAAACAATATTTATGATGCAGCAACATTATTTATTATGAGTAGATTTCATATTTATAGCATTGTGTGATATAATAAAGATCTGATTTTGCACCTTGGCTGCCCATATCTCTTATGTATTTATTGAAGAAGTGATACAAGTCATATGTCTTTGTTTAGTAATCATTGACTTCGTCAATAATTACATTTGATCATTGCTCATATATATTTTGAAGATAGTCATTGAAACTATGAAGTACTAACCACTGCAGCACGTTTTCTAGCTTTGTTTATCTTGTCTCCCAAACAAGTGCCCCTTTTCAGTGGAAGATCTTCTTTTGACTATCTCTTTGGCAGTAATCTGTGAAGGAAGAGATTGACTTAGCCTTTGAGCCTTTAAACTTTCCTCCTTTTCCTTCAACGCCCTAGATTACTAGGGACGTCTCCCTTGGGATTAGCCACCCTAAATAGAAAGAGCTCCCCATCGAGGTGACAGTGGGTGGGGAAGTTCCTGTTACGCCAGTTTGAAGCCTTGACTCAAGCTACCTAAACCCTTCCTACAAACTGTGCGATAACATTTTGGTGCCATTACCGGGGAACACTGAGTCTACGTTCCTCAACGACAAAACTTTGGTAAGCCTTATTTCAGAAGCCTTTCTTGTAAGCTTACCTGGCGACTCCACTACCTTTTCCCCCTATTCTTTGGTAGTTTCAAGAAAACTATCTGGCGACACCACTGATGACGAAGCCAACAATGACTTCACAATGGGATCCCGGGAGCTATGAACCTTTAGACATGAGCAAAATCCCAGGATACCCAAGACAAATGCCCCCTATTTCCAAGAGATGGTTCCCTAAATTCACTGGTGGAAATGGGGAAACAACTGAATTTCATATGAGGCAATTTTATTCTTACTTTGAGCTCAACCGTGTCGATGATGATGCTGAAGATGTAGTGATGAAACTTTTTTCAAAAACTCTTCATGGAGATGCTAAGAAGTGGTATGATAACCTTCCTGATGTTGGCATCACTTCTATGGACCAGTTTGAAGAAGTCTTTCTTGAAGAATGGGGCATTCATTCAGAAGACATCCAAGTACTTCTAAAAATTTTTGAGGATATAAAACAAGGTGAGAATGAAACCCTATTTGACTTCCAGAGTAGTTTTGAAGGAACTCTATATCAAATTCCGGAAAGCCATCAACCTGGAAGAGAGTATGTTGTCCATCACTATACCCATGCGATCCTGGCACACCTAGGTTTGCCCCTTCATAAAAAGGCCCCAAAGACGCTCGACGAAGCTTATGGCATGGCTAAAGAAATTAAATATAATATATCCTTGTCAAGGATGGAAGACCTCTTCATTGTAGGTACTCTTACTATGGAAAGTTTGTATTCCCATGAAAACCTTGTTGATGATTTCCAAGAAGAAGGGAAGCAGACCACCATTCAACAAGAGATAATTGAAGGCATGGTTGAGGAGACACAATCTGAGAAAAATGATGAAGTATCAATGTGTGTGCCTCCCTCTGACGAAGCAATCCAAGATACCTTTTCTCCTACACAACAAAAGGAAGATGAGGTTAGTTGTTTCTTTTTTGTAGATTCCAATGACACCTTGTTGCATGATTCAGAGAATAAGGAAGAAATGGAAGCCTTGGACGAAGTAGAAGTCCCTTGCTGTGCAAGGGAGGATGAAGAAATGACACATGCTGAGAACATCGAGCTCCTCAAGGTACCTGCACAGGAAGAAACAGTAAGTTACCCTCCTCTCCCAGTTTTTGATGATGCTTTACCTTGTGATGAAAAGGAGGAGGAGGATGAATTTTCAAATCTTGTGAATCCGCATGTTATGATACTGATACTGACATAGCTGATTTCGATGAGTTCATACATGTTGGGAGACGTAGGTGGGATGCACTTGGTTATGATACAGATCCCATCTATGACACTGAGAATCATCTCCAGTTGTTTCCCTTATAGTGGTCACGGCAGATTACTTATGACCAATGGAAACAAGGAGATAAAGTTTTTACTTGTAGCCTTCAAAACACCAAGGATGACCTAGTGCCTAATCTTTCAAAATTTGGGTCTCTCTTTGTATTAACATCATATGGTTCTTCTCATTTACATGATTCAACTAAGTTACAGAAACAGCTCGGTCATGCCAAAGCTAACATAAAAAATATACACTAATGAGAGACAACGTTATCTCAGACCCTTTCTCTTTCAATCATTACAACTGGACATGACTATGTTACAACCTCAGTCTGGTTCCGAACCTAGACTCTAGAACTCTAGCTAACATTTACCCAAAATAGAAAATAACAACACAGAACTTGAACAAATTCCAAAAACCATCTGAACCCTTTACAATCATATTCATCCCATATATATAATCCAATTGGGATATTCAAGTTTGATACTTCGAATTATTTCTTTTCTTGTTCTTGTTGTAACTTCTTTCTTTCAGGTTGGTGTTGCAATGTCCTTCCAACCATTTTCAGTTTCTTTCTTCATTTCGTTGTCAAGATCCTCTGTAACTTGCACATCTTCTATAAACAAAACAAAGGGACCAATAGGCTCCGACCACAATCCTTCACTTGCCCTCGAGTCAAATCTTTGGCTCTTCCATGGTCTCTAGATTGGATTGTAGCTTTCTTTTGTCTTCTATATATGATTTGATTCCATTTTCTTCTTGAGTTCTTTCCTTTTTTTCTTCTTCGAATGAAGGGCCCAACTCTGGGACCAATTCTAGGGTTCTCTTCCTTACTCCTTGGAAATTGATGACTTTGTCCTGCCATTTTTTGGCAAGGAGTGAGGCTTCGGCCACAAACTGTTGAGTCACATCTGTAATGCATTCCTTAGGATTGGACATGACCAGAGAGTTCCTCTCTGAGTCAGATGTAGCATCTAGCTGATGCATCTGCAAATAAGTTGTTTGAACGATAGGTCTAAACTCCCGTAGCTCTTTCTTAGCTACTGAATGTTCTTCATATAAGGCATTTAGCTCATTTTCTTCTTGTTGGATCTTGTCGAATTTTTCTTGTTGTTCTAGTGGATCTAGGGTGATGGAAACTTCTTCATTGAGCGATTGGATATTCATGCACAAGTCCTCTAGAGTTTGGTTGTGCCTTGAAATAATACCCATCCAATCGCTAACTTCTTGAAAGATCTTTGTGCATTATGCAGTCCATTTGTGCAAGGTTTCTCTTGTGTTATTCCCTTCAAACATGATTCTCTCCATTTTCTATTGAATCTTCTAGGTTTTTTTTTATGCTTCATGTTGACTCTCCCGCAACTGGGCTTCAAGGTTCTCTATGCAAATGGCCAGCTCCAACCATGCTACCTAGAGTAGTTGAATATGTTGCATAGGCTTGCATGCTGCACTGGATTCAAGCAGGTGTGATGTTGTCCTTTAGATCATTGGTCAGGCTTCTGCAAGATTTTACTGGACCTTTTCCACTTTTTCCTCTTTCTAGATATTTGCGTACTCCTCCATCTCGTGTGCTTGTGCGAGGAGTACTTCCTCCTTAAAAAACTATTCTTCTCATTAAGATTGCTAAAGCCTCTATTCTAGTTGATCAGTTGAGGCTATGATAATCCCTACTAGTTGTGTTGTTGATCATTGAGTGAGGTCACGAGAAGAGGTAGTGGCCTCCCTGGGTACTTGGATCTGCGGTGAGATTTCATTGGTCGTTTTGTGTTCTGAAGGTGTCTCCACCTCTTCCTCCCCTATAGACAGACCTTGTAGATTTTGTGCAAGTCTCATTCTCACCGTTGATGGAAGGAATGGGAGCATCTTTATTTTCACCAGGTAGAGTTGCACTAGCTCTACGCACTATTGTGGGTTATGGAGTACTAGCTCTAGTTTCTCTTGCAACGATGTTTCACTCTATCATGATGTAGTTTCAGATTCCTTATGAACCTATTGTACCTGTTCCTCTTTCTGGAACATGATTTTTGTGGTTCCTCTTTTATGGATGACACTCTCAACATTAACTATTGAGAGAGGGCACTGAGTGCTTGGGGCTTGCGATATTGGTACAATTTTACTCTCTGTTGAAGGAAGAGTGTCCTGAATAGGTACAAATGGAACAAGTGACTAGCTCGGGACTTCGTGGGTCATACCATTGAGTTATGGTACATGCTCAGGTAGGTCAGAGGGATTCAATTCCATGGGCTCAGGTACATTGGTTTGTGTCTAGATGGTCGTTTCTTACGGTGGCGATGGGGGTTGTGGGGGTGATGGGGGATGCAGTGGTATCTGGTTTGGGGTCATCCTAGATGTCAATCATTGTTTGGGTCGCTCTAGTGGCTTCTCGAGTACGATATATGGTCGATGGGATTGGTTGAGGATTCAAAATATTCACTACGAAGAGCCTTGTTCTGGGTTTCTTAAATAAAGGATCTTGAATGAAAGCATCATTGAGGATGTCATTAACATATTTACCTAATAGGACAACTTGATCTGGAATCTGGGGAAACATGGGCAACGTCCTCTTCTTTCATTCCATAGGTTGTGTCTCGTCTTCTGAGTCTGAGTCTGTATGCATCGGGACATTTTTCTCTTTCTCCTCTAGGATAGAGCTCAACCCTACTCCTTCTTCCTTCCCCTTTTTCTTCAGGATATCCGTAGGTAGGAGGTAGTGCATTCTAAACTTGCATGGGTTTCATTTCACTTATGTCCATGACATGACTTCCTTGTCAAAGGCCTCCTCGTCTAGATAGAATGACAACATCCATGAGTGGAAGTCTTCAGCTTTGACATGCCTGGGGTAAACAAATGTGTGCTGGTGATTCAACTCGAATGCAATGTTTCTCGTGTTCAGGTTGAGCAACTCTTTTTGTATGCGTAACCTCTGATTTGCATATAATATTCAGTTGTACGACTTCATGAATGCTGCATTATTAAGCATTGTGTTCTATGAGTCTGACCTTGAGTACCAAGCCTCGAACATCTTTTCTAAGTGACCCTTATCCGTAGGTGATAGTGGTCTTCCAGAGGGTTGCACCCACTTCATCATAGTGAATGTAATGAGAAAGTATCCATAGGTGAAGGTTCCTCCCTTCTCTTGATCTTTCTCACACGCTACTAGGAATTCTTCCAGCAAATATCTACACAAACTAAATATCACTCAATTGGCACAAAAATCCTCAACTGATAGAGAATCCACCATGCAATCACCCTTGTAATAGGATTTCATCACCTTGCTATCAATCACACAACAGGTTGTCTTGACCATCTCTGGTAAAAAGGGGTCAATCTTGGCTATGCATCCCCCTCTCTATGTATGAAATATTCCATACAAAATGGGTTCTCCCTTTTCCTTCCCATGCTTATTGGGGCCTTGGAACCCTTCCGATACATCCTTGCCTTTGAGGGATAGCCCCATGATTTTATGGATATCCTATGCATGAATCATATATCGTCTATCGAGCCATAAGATCCTGTCATGCACTCGACTGATGAGGAACTTGGTATACAGCACAAACTCACCAGTAGTGCCGAAAATTGACAAGTCTCGGAGATTCATAATGATGGAGTTGAAGAGGTTGATAAACTTTGGCTTTGACATGAACTGTATCCCTCCCATTCCATGTGGATCCAAATCCTAGAATACATTAATGTTCATCTACGGAAACAATACATGGTCTGTCAGGTCAAGGTCGAGGAGCTTCACTTGCTCGACCTTTCCTTTGAGTTCACCCACGATCTCAACCCGAGGATCACACGACTCATCTCAAACTACTTCTTTGGAGACTGAAATCCAACTTTGTATAGCTCTCGGAATCATTTCTCTAGACTGCTAAAAGACTTATACTGACTGTACTGGGCTTTGGGGTTGTGACTAAGTGTATGGAAAATTTTCAAGCTCTATGACAATTTAGAAATATCGAAACACAAAATAGAAAACAATAAGTCTTATGTTTAGTTCGCGCAGCCTTGTAATCAAGCCAAATGGTAGGTTATGTCATTAATCTAAGGCCACTCATGATTAATCCTATAGACACAACCTCGAGCTATTTTTTCTTATGGGACTGTTAACGAGGTAAATCAATCGGGTGATTCTGGATTTTACTGAAAAATTTGATAAGGACGTGGTCAACCTCAGACCTTACCATTTGAACGGTTGAGAATCACAATGTGAATACCGATGGAATACTCATGTATCATGGCTTTATGGCTTAACAAAAGTTAATATGGGTTACTGTAGTGATCATAAAGACTATGACTGGACAGGTTGTGTGTGGCACATGGACTAAATTTTAGTTTGGATTCTCTCTCCCTCTGACCACAATGGGGTCCCCGTCATATTTAATGACTACATTTAATGTACTCATGGCTCTTATGATCCTGTGTTTTAGAGTAATCATTTATTCACCAAAGTGATGCTTATACTCAAAGAAAAACGAAATACATGTCGCGACGCAACAATGCACACTCCGACTTTATTTACTAAATTTAAAGAAATTACAAAAATTCAAATATAACTACATCCTTTGGACTGGAGCAATAGTCCTTTAGCTCATTCCTGAGAATTATAGGGTTTCATGCAAGTGTCATTCACTAATCTTGGCTGAAGTATACCATCCAGTTGTGCTAGTTTGACTGCGCCAGAGTGTCAGATCTCCACAACTATAAATGGGCCCAACCAATGCATGCACAACTTTCCTAGATGTTTCTTGTATTGATTGTCATAAAGTAGGACATTATCTCCTTGTGAAAATGTTTTGGCCTTAATATTCCTATCGTGCGAGGCCTTCTGCCTGGATTTCTCAACTGTTTGATGAAATTTTGCTAAAAACCTGGTCTCATCAAGTTCCTACAACTCTGTAACCCTCTGCGCAACTAATTCATCCTCTGACATATGTGTGACCTATACGATGTAAAGACTAGGGGTAATGAATTCTTTAGGTACCACAGCTTCTTTCCAATAGACTAGCTGAAATGGAGTATACTTGTGAAATTTCTTTGTGGTCATCCTATATGCCCACAAAACTGCTAGGATTTTTTCATCCCAATATTCCCTGTTTTCACAACAAAACTTCTTCAAACCTCTTCTGATAATCTTGTTAAATGCCTCCACTATTACAATGGCTTGTGGATGGTAGGGGTTTATTTTATGATGTTGGATTAGGAACTCTGTCGTAAGCTTTGCTATTGTACTACTAATAAAATGACCACCTTGATCACTATTTATAGTCCTAGGACATCCAAACTGAGTGATAATGTTTTCAAAGATAAACCTAGAAGTGGTATCGGTCAAACAATTTGAACATATGTTGCCTCAGCCCATCGTGTCAGGTAATCAGTTGCGGTGATAATATACCTGGCCTTTAAGTGCTTAGTTGTGGGGTTGATAAGTCTAATAAAATCAACCACCCATTTCTCAAATGCTTGTAGATCTTGAACTAGCTGAAGAGTAAATTTGTCTCTTCGTGATGGTTTACCTACTCTCTGGAAAACATCGCAAGATATAGTATACTCCTTCGCATCTTTGAAGAGTGTGGTCCACCATAATACAACTTGGAGGAATTTATGCACAGTGGCCTTTCCTCCGACATGGCCTCTTGCAACTCCACTATGGAACTCCTACAGGATGTCTTTCCTTTCATGGTCCAAAACGCACCTCCTGAGGATACTGTCTAGGACCAACTTATTCAATTTCCCTGCGATCAATTGATAGTTCATTGCTCAAACCATCATATAGCATTTCTGATTTGCGGAGTACATTTCTAGGTAGGCCCCTATACTCAGGAAAACTATTATGTCTTCCAGGTATTCTTGTACGACCTTAACTTGAAACAGGTCTGCATCTAGAAGCTTATCATCGATTTCTCCACCACTCTCCCCTGACTCCAATCTGGACAAGTTATCGGGACCCAAGTTTCATCTTCCAGGTTTGATGATCACCTCAAATGAAAATTATTGAAAGAGTAACAACCATCGACAAATTCTTCCTTCCAAGACAAGCTTGTTAACTAGATATTTTAATGCAGAATGATTAGTAAACAATTAAAAATGAGAGCCTAGAAAGTAGTGTATAAACTTTTGTAGAGCATAAGTCATAGCCAAACCCTCCCTTTCTGTGGTTGTATAGTTTCATTCAACTTGCGATAGCTTCCTTCTAGAAAACTAGATGGGATGATCCATATTTCCATCTCCTGGTTCAGTTAAGATGGCTCCTAGGGAAATACCTGATGCATCCATGTGCACATGAAATTCATTTTCCCAATTTGGAAATATCAAAATAGGTGTTTTTCTGAGCTTTTCCTTTAGGATGTCAAATGCTCGATCACACTCTAGTGTTGACTGGAACAATTCAGACTTCTTTAGTAGATTTTCCAGGGGTGAAGTAATATTCGAATACCTTTTGATGAACTTGTGATAGTACCCTATGTGCCCCATCATTGAGTGCAATTGTTTAGGGCTCGTAGGTGGTGGCATATTCAAAATGACCGCAAATTTGGTTGGGTCTACCAACAGTCCTTCTCAGCATACTATGTGGCCTAATATATTTCCATGTGGCACATAGAAGATACACATTCTAAGGTTTAAAGATATCTATAGTTCCCTACACCAATCAAACATCATTCCTAATAATGCTACATGTTCTTTCAGCATACTATACACTGTCCATTCATCCATATAAACTTCTATAAATTTGTGAATAAATTCTCGAAAGTCTGCTATTAGAATCTGGGAAAAATCTGCAAGGGCGTTCTTTAGACCAAAGTCCATCACATTATATGCAAATGACCCCCATTCTATTATGAATGTGGTATTATTTTTGTCTTCTTTGGTAATTATCACTTGGTGATACCCTGAAAATCCATTCGTAAATGAGTAAGACTCTTTCCACGCAACCTATTCTAGCACCTCGTCAGTAAAAGGTGTGGGAAAAGGGTCATCCACATAAGTATAATTAAGGATTGTGTAGTCTAAACATACCCTAATGTCCTATGTACCTTTCTTTCTCTGGATTACTATGGGGCTAACCCACTCTACTTCTTCAACAAGAAAAATAAGTCCAGTCTCAAGAATCTTGTCTATTTCTAGTCTATGACTTACAGGTTTTAATCCTGGTTTTAGTTCAATTTTCATCTCTCCCATAGCCCCTTTTATCCCTTTTATCTCTAAGAATGTCTTTGGGAATAAGTCCTCATACTCCCGCAATAAGCTATGTATTTCATGGCCAGTTTGCTCATCCCAGTAATCTCCTACGACAACTATCTTTGGCTGCTCGATAGTTCCTATGTTGACTTTTCACAAATTAAATGGATGGTTATAAGAGCTATCAGTATGACTGGACAATGTGTTCTGGATTTCTATACTTCCTTTTGTTTCCCTAATGGATAAATTTCTTAGTTCTTCTAAGTCATTAGGGTTTTCCAAATCCTTCTTGATTTTATAGCATTCTATGGGTGTCTTGTCCATGTCTAAGTAAATCTTAGATTGAATCACTTGACTATGATTGGCACATACCACTGGGTTTGATTTCTGTTTACAAACATCGATAAAAATCATTTCTTTAATTCTTTGCAGGACTATCTTAAGCTCAAGGTACTTACTTGTAAAAGAGAAGTCCTTATAGAATTGGTCTGCTAAAGTTTTCCAACTGCTAGTCTGCCTTCTAGTCGCTTCATGAATGTACCAAGATTTTGGGATCAAACCTAACAAATGGGGAAATACTTGAACCCACAAGTGAGATGTTACTTCCACAACTTGCCACTATATTACACATTGTTCGATATGTATTTTAGGATCAGACTGACCATTGAACAATTGTGCAACTTTAAAATCCATCTGTATCTCTGATTTTAGTTGCTCCTTATATTGAAATCTACATTGGATAGCATGCTTTGCATCCTCCCAGTTCCTAATTTTTTCTTTGTGACTAGCCCACCACTTGACAGGGGTGTCTTCTAGGGCTAAGTCCAAAACTAAGATCCTTTGATCTTCTACTATCTTTTCTTCCATGCTAACTAGAAAATTTCCAAGGTCTGAGGTACCATTGTATGTCAGATGTTCTCTGACCTCAGTTCCAACCCATCTCATTGTGCTAATAGTTGCACATCATCTTGAAAATATTTCATATGCACCATGTTTCCAACTGTCAAATGCTAGTTTTGAGTCTCCATCCCCTGATTGTATGCTCCTCCAAATTACTAATCCATCGAAATTAGGATTGATGTAGTCTACTCTTGTTCCGTATGTTACGACATATAACTGATCTATATACTCTCCTTCCATATTGTTCTCCATTGACTCGGTGTATCAAGGGCCTACATACAGATCCAAGGGATGAACTAATTTTATTCCTTCTACTTCAAATGTCATAGTATCCCTCTTCAAGTCAATAAAAACATAGTTATCATAAGCCCAATCAATACCAAGTAGTGTAGGATAAGAGTCCTTATCCCCCATGATTTTGATCACCTCGAAATCAACTACAGTCTTTACTCCTCCAACATCTATCTCCACATTCTCCAACCTTCCTATTGGAAAGATACAATATTGATTGGCCATTCTCAATTGGATTGGGGAATATGTCAACTGGGTTTTCCCTAAATATTCTCAAGTCTTTTTAGGAAATATGTTAACATAAGATCCCATATCTAACATAACATCCTTAATCTCAAACTCATCTAGTTGAGCTTCTAGTCTAAACTCTTTGCAGAATGGGACCCTCACCATTCCATACCCCAACCGTGTATCATGGCACAAATTCTCCCATGGGTCCTGGTGAGGCTCCCATCAGATTGTGAGGAGGTCCCATTCCCTTCATTAATGGAAATTCATTTTCCATATGCCCCTCTATGTATCATCTGATACACTATACTTAAGTTAGTCCTAGTCTGGGTATCGTCAATTATTGAATATTCTGTGTCGGTGTCAATAATTGTCCTTTTAGTTTCACCACATGTGCATCCGATGGGGGTATGGTCACCCTTAGGCTCCCTAGATATCCTACCATGGATTCAATCTTCATCGATTATTCCAAGGCATCTGTCAAGGTGGCTATCTGTTGTTCTATTAACAAAATTCGTTTTAGAGGTATCAATCCATGGATATACCCCTCTCCCTGGTGATCTTCATGAATTGGATGTGCTAGCCTCCCGATAGCATCCTTAAACTTTGGAATATATTCCCAAGCTGATTCACCTTCCCTTTGCTGAATTTCATGCAACTTAGATAAAGCTTGTTGTTCTAACTGAGGTAGCTTAAAATTTGCTATGATTTTTATCTGAACTTGGCCAAGTGTGAATGCTTATCCTTGCGCTCCTGGCTCAATAGCCTTCATGTACCATTTGAGAGCACAACCTCTCAAGGTAGTATGAAATTCAACTAGTTTATTTACATCTAGAGTCGCTCTGGTCCTCCAAATTGCTTCACACATAAACCAATGCTTCTCAACATCCTTGTCTCCTTTACCCCAAAATTTTGGGTATCGTGTGATCGAGCCTCCCGAGTTTCTGGCCATTGCTGATCTTGCTTCTCCTATAAAATTAAACCCTAACGGTCATGGTTGCGATATACCAAGGGATCCCAATATCCTCCTAGTATTTGTGCTCATCGGTTATGACTGACTAACTAACTGAATTGAAATAGGAATATCATAATAAGGTAGTATAAAATTTACCATTGGTATAGAAGACACTTGGGGGATAGGTGATTCAGGGTTGGTTCCACTAGCTTCTTGGTGGGTTTCTTTGATCTGGGGGGTCTCATTCTCATTCTCTAGAGTGGTCTCTTCAATTAGATTCCCGATCTTTCCTAGTATCAGGGCTTAGTCTTCTCTTTCTTCTGCAAGATCCATGTCGACTTGATATTCCTTTTCTTCTACACATTATTCTTCTTGTCCACCCTCTTGGGGACTTCCTTCTCTATGTGTTTCTCTCTCATTTAGTCTTTGACTCACCAGTCTTCCCAGTCTTTTCATCTTCCTCAACTCTTCCTTCTTTCCTTCATTGACTTCTCCTGGTCCGATTTATTTCGTCAACACCTTAGACTACTTTATTTCTTTCTTTATCTTACTACACCACCACTTCTCAACTATGGCGGCTCATTATCTTACCGCACCATCATTTTTCAAGGATCACTCATTCCTTGCATTCATTTCTTGCCGCTCCCCCATTTTTTAAAGAACCCTCTCCCCTTTCTCAGGATATGATCCCACCCTAAAGTCACCCCACCCCAAGCGTGGGTGTTTAGGTTGTCATCTCAATCGAGTAGATAATCAACATCGCCTCCTCCATCAAGAATACCATAATCCACAGGGGAATTTCTCTCAATAGTCTTTCCCATGCGTATTTCTTAAAATCCTCTTCCGCCCTTGAAAAGGAGTGGCGGTTCTCAGCTGCAAACTCAATAATGTATCCTTCCAAAGATGTACTGACCCAGAAATCAATTTCTCGCGTGATTGGGCGATCCAGCTGATGAAGCGTTGCAATCTTTTCTGTATCCAAAGTACAGGTCTTCTTGACTCGTTCTTGGAATTCCAGAGCTTCTTGGAGGCTATCTATCCAATGGAATAGTTCTTCCAGAAATTTAACCTAGAATATCTCGTACTAGTCGCTTGATCTTTCTGAGTAAAAGACAACCTATCTTGTATCTTTCACATATTTACCTTGCAACTTTTCTTATTTTCGTATGAAAGCGTCGCAATTTCTCTCCCACCACTGGTGAATATCAGATCGGTGGATATATGGAATCATTCTCCCTATAGGTTCCCTTATGAACAAGGCCTCGACAACGAAACCATTTTGTTGGCGCAAAATTGATAGACTAGGGTCCTTCTCAGGTTACCAACAAAAGGTACTGAAGTAGTCTAGAGCGCTAGAATTTTCATCTTCCTTGAAGGGAAGAAGTCTCACTCGAAGCGAAAAAAACATGAGGAAGATAGGAAAGGGTAAGAAGAATACTTAGACAAATTGATACGATCTCAATATCGTTGTTAGTCCAGAGAAAGATAAATTAAACCTGGAACTGTATGAACATTCCTAACCCAGATTAAATAAAACTAAGTGGCATTGCATTCATAAAGAAGTTATATCCAATTAAGTGTATTTGACATAAATATAATACAAAGAAACATTCAAGATAATTTAAAGCTAAACAGACACAATAATTTCAAAATTTGGGTCTCTCTTTGTATCAGAATCATATGGTTCTTCTCATTTATATGATTCGACGAATTTACAAACACATCTCAGTCATTCCAAAGCTAACAAAAAAAATCTACACTACTAAGAGACAAGGTTATCCCAGACCCTTTCTCTTTCAATCATTACAACAAGAAATGTCTATGTTACATCCTCAATCTAGTTTTGAACCCAGACTCTAGAACTCTAGCTAACATTTACCCAAAATGGAAAATAACAATATAGAAATAGAACCAATTCCAACAACCATATGAACCCTTTACAATCATAATAATCCCATATATATAAGTTGATTGGGATCTTCAGGTTTGAGACTTTGAATGCTTTCTTTTCTTGTTCTTGTTGTAACTTCTTTCTTTCAGGCTGGTGTTGCGCTTTCCTTCCAACCATTTTCAGTTTCTTTCTTCATTTTGTTGTCCATCTCCTCTGTAACTTGTGAAAATTCTATCAAAAAAACAAAGGGCCCAACATCTCGTTTGAAGAATATCTTGGCAATGGCCTTTGATGTGATGATTTTCTTGCAAGCGACTAGAATCACCATCTTGGAAAATCGATCAACAACCACAAAAACACAGTCATTTCCCTTCTTTCTTGAAGGAAGGCCTAACATGTTGTCCATAGAGATGGATTCCCAGGGCCTGGTGGGAGTAGGAAGAGGCATGTGCATGCATTGTTTCTTAGTGGTTGGTTTGGAAATGGAATAGGCCATGCAGGACCTGATATACTTGTTGACATCCTATCGAATTTTGGGCCAACAAAAATGTTTTTGCAACACTACCACTATATTTTCTACACCGAAGTGTCATGCCACCCAACTGTAGTGATATTCCCAAATCATCTTCACTCGCTCACTTGATGGGATGAAAATATGGCCTAGATGGAACAACAGACCATGATCGTGAAGATGGGAATCAATGAGATATGTGCTTGTTCCCAGCATTTGGTAGGTAGTGGCAAAGTCAAGATCACTCTCCTAGAGTTGGGGCCATCCAGAGGTCTCTTGTTCGTAGGAGTATAGCACACTGGTTAGTGTTGTCATTGGAGGTCGATTGAGGAAGTCAACGATGCGGTTGGTGATCCCTCTCTTATACTTTATGTGTTGATATGAAACTGTTGCAAGTATGTGGACCACTTATGATGGTGGTCATTATTCAATTTTCCTTATGTCTGCATGAACTACAAAGGCTTATGATCAGTTTGGATGACTATCTCCTTCCTGAGAATGTAATGCCTCCACTCGTGATAGGATTGTACAATGGAGTACATTTATTTATCGTAAGTGGGGTACTTACAAATGGTATATAATAGTGTCTCACTTTGATAAGATATGAGGTGTCTATGTTGAGTGAGAACTACACCCACAACATATTTTGAAGCATCTATCTCAATCTCAAAAGGATGTTGCAGGTTGGGTAATGAGAGCACTGGGGTTGAGCACGAGCATTTCTTTAAATCATTTAATTCTTTTTGTTGTCACTGACCCCACAAAAAAATTTCCTTTCCACCACCCCTAGTCACTTGACTAAGGGCCCATGCAATATGGGAGAATCCAAATATGAACCTGCGATAGAAATTTGGAAGGCCTAAGAAGCTTCGAAGCTCAAGGAGTGTGGTCGAGGTTAGCTAGTCACGAATGACATGGATCTTGTTTGGATCAACATGCACCCCATGTTCATCAACAATATACCCTAGGTATTGGACTATACTCATGTCGAAGGAGCATTTTTCCAAAATTTCATATAGGTTGTGTTGTCGCAGAGTGTGCAAAACACGGTGAATGTGATGCAAGTTTTCTGCCCAACCTTTGTTGAAGACGAGGATGTCATCGAAACACACCACCAAAAACTAATTGGTGAAAGGACGCAATATATCATCCATCATCTTCATGAAATTTGTTGGGGAATTTCTTAAGACAAAGAGCATGACCAACCATTCAAAAATACCTTCTTTGGACTTGAAGGAAGTCTTCCATACATCGTTTTTCTCTATTGGGATTTGGTGGTAGCTAGACTTCAGATCAATCTTACTGAAGTATTTCTCCCCCTTGAGCTGGTCAAGGAGATCATCAATTCAAGGAATGGGGTTGGAGTTCCTGACTATGATTTTATTTAGGGCTCAATAATCAATACAGAGTCATTAGGTCCCATCTTTCTTTTGCACAAATACGATTGGGATTCCACAAGGTGATGAGCTTCGTCGTATGTGCTCCTTTTCGAGCAACTCTTGGATATAGCGCTTGATTTCCTAATTTATGATAGAGAGCAGTGATAAAATGTCCCATTAGGTAGCGGTGCATCGAGGGTCATATCAATTGAATGCTTGACCTAATAGTGCAGATGTACCCCACTGGGTGAGGAGAAGACATATTTGTATTAGTTGATGACCTTATCCACTTTCCTTTGTTTCATGGAGAGACCTATCATGAAGGCCATGGATGTGGTTGCAACCTTCCACTCACTTTGAGTGAGAATCACGAAAAAGAAAAACTTGTTGGTCTAAGAGATAACCTTCCTGCATTGCTTGGAATAAATCAAGAAAGTGATAGTAGGTGGGACTACCTTGGGTATCCTATACAATTTCTTGTCAAATGTAATAATAACAATATGAGGCCTAGACTTATATACATAATCATGTTTCCATAAATAAGGTTGGCCAAAAATAAAATCACAAACTTCAAGGGGGGAGACATTATACAATACCTCATCTTTGAAGGGCTTGATGTTGTAGGGCAGGCGACACTATTTTCTGACGTGGAGATCACTCCCTTGGTGGAGCCATCTAATGGTGTACAATTGTGCATTCGGTGTTTTTGGCAGAGCCAACCGCTTGATGATATTTGTTGACATGAGGTTCTTTTGGATTACACTATCAATGATGAATTGCAACAAAGTACCCTTCACTCACATCTCTAAATGAAAGAGATGCTCACCTTCCTTTGGTTCACTGGTTTGGATCCAAACTAAATGAAAGAGATGCTCACCTTCCTTTGGTTCATCAGGTTCACTGGTTTGGATCTTGGTTGTAGACACGATGGCACTGGGTTCTGCATCAATGATCCATCTCCCTTTTTCTAGTTATGAATTAGAGTCGAAACCCACATATGATTCATAGGCTTTCACCTCGACCACCAATGACTGCTTTGAGAAACATTCAATAGTGTTATGCTAGGGGCTATTATGGAACTTACACCACTTCACAGTGTCTTTATTTTTATTCCCAATGCCCTTCTTTGTTTGCAGGTTAGATTAGTTTTCCTGAGACTATCCATCTTTGCACTGTCCTTTATTATATAGATTGGGGCTTCCTTTTCCATGCTTTTGCTGTGAGGGGTTCACAAACCCAAACTGTCACGTCTTTTGTTTAATATTTTGCTTGATTTTGAAAATATATCGATAGGTCATGCCCAAGGACGAGATTTACAAAAAATCCATTTTTGTCTAGATTTATCTATACCGACTACCCCAATACTTGAGCACCAGATTTCACTTAGAGTATTTAATACCCAACTTGGTGTGCAAGGTATGGAATAAATTGGTGAACTTCGACACTTTTGGTCTCTTTCCTACCACAGTGTGGTCCATCTTGTATATAAGTAATCATAACTTCCAACAGGGTAGTATTGTTCCTTAATAACATCCCTAAAATAACCCCAAGCGGGTGAGACTACAAATAATGTAGATTCTTCTGTTGCCTTTTGCTCATAGAAAGTCTCTCAACAAAGTTACCGACTTAATGAGAACTGTGACCTCAAAATGAGAACTCTCACCCAAAAAACCCATATTTTTGCATAAAAACATCAAAATCAACCCCCAAATAAAAAAAGTGGTGCTACCAGTAGCACCATTTTTTTAAACTAGGTCAAAATTACAACATTTTTCAAACATGGCCTTCAAAACTTAGAGAGTAGCTCAGAAAAACCTTAAAATTAGCACCTAAAAAAAATATGTTTTTGAATTATTGTTTTTTGTCAAAATGTTAAAATTTTAGATAATTTGAAATCATATTTTTAGCACTTGGTACCATTAAAACCAAAACCTCGAAATCAACCATCAAATTGAAAAGTACTACTACCAGTAGCACCCATTCTAAAATTGGGGTATGAAAATGACACATTTTTATAAAGTGGTAAATGAACTCATCATTACTGTACACAAAATGATAAAATCAACTTGTAAATGTTTACTTTTTAAATCGTATTATCACTCAAAGCACAAGGTAATACATAATACCATGAAAATATCACAATATACTTTAAAACTTCAACGTCACTTTTCAATTTTTTTTTTACTTTTAATAAAAAATAGCAAATACAAGTTACATTGAATGAAACATAAATTGTTTCTTACAAGTATTGTTATATTGTCCATATTCAAAACATATGAGCTAAGAAATTTTATTATATTATCCATAATCAAAACATATAATTCATAAAACATAAAAAAATATTCATAACTTCATGTAAGATCATATGTAAGTTCAATGCTCATTTCTAGTTACCATACAAAGATCATATGGATCAAAAATACATAAAATGTTTCATACGCTTATTTAGATTGACTCGTGGTTTTTGAAATACCATCAGAGTCTACATTTCTTTCAAATTAATGATTGTATTAAGATTTAGATGATCCATACTCTTCTCTATTGTTGATGAATACCCCATCTGAGTCTACATGCATGCCCAATATTTCATATGTCAAATTCCTTTTAGATCAATGAGTAGGTTCAATAGACTACCATATTGCATTTATTTCTTATGGAAGCAACCTATTTATAATCTCTATTGTCTTGGAGTGAAGAGTTCCTATCTTTGTCAAATTAAATTCATAAACAAGTATGTCAACATCATCTAATTTTAAGAGGTCAGTGCAATGATGGGTTGTATTTTGACCCTTTCTTTTTTACTTTCTACTGACATGTTTCTCAACCACCATATTTGGCTTGTACACACCATTCAATGGGTGTGTACTTGTTGCATACCAATGCACTTCAATTGCAATAACATCATCATTTTCTTTCTCAATCTTTATAACCTTTACAATCAAGAATGAATAACCATGTGCATATTCAGTCACTAAAATTGCAATCATGTTACCCTCCTTAATATCTTTTACTGAACCCATGTAAGTGTCTTTCATGGCTTCACGTTGTGCATGTGACCTTCACGGACCAATATACAATTCTCTTTCCTCTTCTTGTGTAAACTCAATATCACCTTGAGATTCTTGTTGAACTTCAACAATGTTTGTTTCTTCAGATTCATTTGGTATATTTTTTGGCCAATCAAATGGAGTCTTCAACATTGTATCTTCATTTGTTGAGATTTAAATTATGTCACTTTGACTATTGATCAAATACTCCCACTAAATAGAATCAACAACATCAAATTACTCATATGTATCCTTAATGGACTTTTTTATTTCTTTCAGGCATTCATGATAATGTACATCTCTATTACACCTCTGTGCATTATGGATTTCAACAAATGATTGTAAAAATAATAATTTTAAAGAAAACATTGGATTATTTGGAATGAACTTAAAAAATGCTAAACCTAATGAAGGCCCCCATTCTGTAGTAGTTGAATATTGTTTTCCCCACATAAGTGTTTTCCCATCAATTTTTTTGAAACAAAATTGATGTTGGAAGCTAATGTCATTAATATAATCAATACATTTTTATTCACAATGAGATCCTTGAGTAAATCTTTACATGTCAACAATTTCTTCTAATATATGAAAAAACAGGCTCTCGAATGTATTAATGATGGTAGGCTTCCAACATTTGTCCTCTTCAATGTGTTGGATTACTGAGAGGGGGGGGTGAATTAGTAATAGAGCAATTTAATCCTTTTTCACCATAAAATGCAAGTGTTATATCAATCTAGCATCATCATCCAATAGTTGCAGATTAAATAAACAATGAAAAAATGAGAAATCACACACATACATTGTACACCAGTGTTTTACGTGGAAATCCAAAGCGAGAGAAAACCACATAATTCTTTTTATTATATTTCATTAATAATTACACTCATTGGAAGCACCAAATTCCTTTGTTTTCCAGTTGAAATTGGAAGGAGTCTCCAACCCCTAATTTCTCAAGTTAAAACTTCAGGGAAACTCCAACTCCTGAATTCTATGGCTACAACTAGAAGGAGGCTACAACCTCTTATGTTCTCCAGCTACAACCGGAAGGTCACTACAACCGGAAGATCGCTACAACCACATGTTATTACCTCGTCCAACCCTCGGGATGTATAAGTAGAATGATGGAACCACTATCACACTATCACTATGAGATATATTATTGTAAACTTGTACCAATCAACCTGCACCAAACAACATGTACCAACAACCTGAACCATGAATCAACCATGCATCAACCTGTACCTCAACCTGTAATCAACCTGTACCATAAACAAGTGCATAAACCATGCATCAACCTATACCAAACAACCTGTAATCACCCTGTACCATAAACAAGTACATCAACCATGCACCAACCTATACCTCAACCTATACCATGAACAAGTGCATCAACCATGCACCAAACTTGTACGAATAACCTGTCACAACAACATGTCCAACCAACCTATCACAACAACCTATCTCATCAATCTTATCAACCAAATCATATCTACTCACCAAGATCAATTACCAAGACAAGTCTCAAAGATGTGCATTAACCAAGCATAACACAACAACTCATAATCATCACCAAGATCAATATGTGCTTCTAATAATATACCAATACAATTATGCTACCTCATCCATAAACCATGTGTCAACAATACCAGTAACAAGTGCCTCCAACCATGTATTAAGTTTGTAACAATCATATATCAACTACTCATCAACTACGACTCATCAAGATGTACCAACATCATCAACTATACACCTAATGTATGTGCCAACTCATCAACTACTTGTCTCAACAATGTACCCAACATGTACCTCTACCAAAATCCCTCATCAATTTCATCATCCAAATCTGATTTGTACTTTTGTAATAGACTTGGTGTATATGATCACATACTTGCAAAGCTTCCTTAACTTTAACAACAAGAGACTAGCATTTTCATCAAACTTTACTTTAGTCTCACATGACTAGTTTTGTATTAGTCAAAAACCCTAACTTGAAATAATCATAACTATGTACCTGTAATGAATAACTATCTAAAAATATTACAAAATGTTCTTCAGTGTGTTTTATGCAATTCCTCCAGGTTTCACTACTTGGAACCTCTCAGAAAAGGAGTTATAGAAAAAATGGCATACCTTGTTGAATTATGTCTTATTCTAGATATCTAACTTGTAGAGCGTGCCCCACATAGAATATTTGTTTATGGATATGAAAATTGTACACAGAATAATATAGACTGTACTCTAACCAAAACATTTTTTCTTACTCAACTTGGATCTTTTATGAAGAAGTTGTGATGTTTTTAACCGAAACACATGTTTTAGACTAGTTTCAGGACTAGCCACAAACCTTATTTTCCACGACGTGTAACTCGAAAAATACAACAACCTACAATATGATATTTGTACCACAAATAATTGGATATATTTCCCCAATGGCCTCCCAATCATTCTAGAAAACAAATTTATTGTGAAAATGGTGAGATGACCTATAAATAACATACCTTAGAAAACATCATCAAAAGAATTTATCCTCCCTTGAATTTTGGCCTTCTTTACTTCACCTTCCCTTTGAAATTTGGCTTAGATATCCATTGGTTACCTCAGTCGCTTATAGATATTCAATATTCTCAAGTGTGATTAAAATGAGAGAGCCTTTCCTCTTATTTATAATTTCATGTATCTTTCTCAAGGGGTTACTTTTTGCCCATCTTAACCCACTTTCCTTATTTTAGGGTTAACCTAATTCTAACCACTTGTTCACTTAGTAATTTATCCATTAACTTTATTATTTAAATAATTTATTTTGCATCCACTTTGACTTATAGTAAACTCATAACTTCACTTTACCTCAAGGGGTTACCTTCTAACCATCTTAAACCACTTTCCATATTTTAGGGCTAACCCACTTCTAAATGACTTATGAGGATTCTCCAACTTCGCATGGCCATAACTCTCTAACTGTGAGGAGTTATGTGACATTCCACATACCAATGGAAATGGCATGAAATGTACTATCCATATATAATAGTATTACCTGCAAACATATCAATACTCATACCATTATCTATCAAACAAACATGGGTCCATTACCCAAACCTAGGTTCTCCAACTTCACATGGCCATAACTCTCTAACCTTGTGGAGTTATGTGACGTTACACATACCACCGGAAATGGAATGACATGTACTAACCATATAGAATAGTATTACCTTAAAATATATTGAAAATCATACCATTATACATCAAACAAACTTGGGTCCATTACCTAAACCTTTGTGCTACCAGAATTCGCTGCCGAAATTTCTCCAAGGATTGACATTAATCACTAAGGGTTGACATCAATATACAATATCACTCTCCAATGGTTGAAATAAATGACAACCAACAATCCATCAACCTAATCCAATTGTATGACAATGTCCCCCTTTGGCATTGATGGCAACACTTAGTCATGATAAAATTCATGCTTATACTCCTCATCAATGTTTCTATCTCTCCCCCTTTGGCATTGATGGAAACACTTAGTCATGCTAACATTCATTCTTATACTCCTCATAAATGTTTCTATCTCTCCCCCTTTGACATCAAAGGAAAAGGGTATCTCCCTTTGGGGATTCTTCCCCTGACTAAACTCTCCTTGGGCTGCTCCTCCTGCCTACATGCCTTTGTGCTCTCTCTCCAAGAATTTATATCATGCATCTGATAAATATCCCCCCATTTGTCATCAATGGAAAAGGTATCTTTCCATATAGGTTTCCTACCCCTAACTGAAATGTCCTAGGGATACTCCCCTTGACTAAACTCTTCCTAAAATTGATCCCCCAACCTAAACTATCCTCTTCATTGTGCTTCCTCATGTAAATCTAAGACACATAAGATAAGCATTCAAAAACATTCATTTTGGAGTAGAAATTACTTTGAGTCTCTGGCAATAATACTCAAAGGCTTCCATTGGAAACGATTTTGTAATGATGTCTGCCACTTGTTATTTTGTGCCCACATATTCAACTATGATGTTCTTCTCTACAACCTATTCCCATAGAAAGTTTTACTTTATTAGAATGTTCTTCTTCTTGGAGTGCATCACCAAGTTCTTTGATATATTGATGGCACTTGTATTATCACAATAGATTGGAATGGGCTCATCATACTCAACCTGTATATCTATCAAAGTTTGCTTCATCCATAGAACCTAAGTACAACATCCTAGTGCTGCAATATACTTTGCTTCGGCTATAGATAAAGATACTGATGATTGTTTCTTTCTTATCCAAGATATTAAACACTCACCTAAGTAGAAAATTCTTCCATTGGTGCTCCGTCGATCATCAATGCAACCTGCCAAATCAACATCTATGTAGGAAATAAGTGATAGATCGTTTCCTTTTGGATACCATAATCCAAACTCTTATGTTCTTTTGAGATATCTGAAAATCCTCTTCATTGCTAATACATGTGATTCCTTTGGTGCTACTTGAAATCGTGCCACTTGTCCAACTACCTGCATTACATCTGGTTTGTATGTTGTCACATATATTAAGATATGAGTCATTGACCTGTATTTCCTCTGGTCTGTAGACTTTGAATCATCATCTTTTCTCAACTTGCAACTGGTTTGCATAGGACTGGTAACTAGTTTGCAATATTCCATTCCAAACCTATTTATTATTTCTCTGACATAAAAATTCCTTGGTTTCTTTGACATATCTGAAGACCCAGAAAGAAGGATATTTATCCAAGTAATGACATTTCAAATTCATTTTTCATATCCTTTGCAAATTTCTGGCTTAACGTGTCATTAGTACTTCCAAAAACAATATCATCAACATAAATTTCAATTAATAAAATAGTACCTTGAGTTACCTTGATGTAGAGGTTGTTGTTTGTGCTTCCTTTCCATAGTTCATAGAGAGTTTTGGAATTTTTGTTTTTGAGCATTACTCTATTTTGAATGTGAACTGTTGTATGCACTGAATGTGTCCAAACAATATATGTCAATTTCGAATCCATTAGCATTGTTCGAGCCATTTCCTATGTAATTATTATCCATTATGATAATGTTCCTTTGTCTTTGAACCACTCTCTAAACCAATCTATGAATCCATGCTCTCATCCAGTGTCATATATCTGTCCAAACCTGCTAATTATTCTTACAAATCCATCTCTGGCCATATTGTCTGAGACTCTACTTGTGCAACTGTCCATAATGTTGACTCAATTATCACTATACTATCACGAAGTCTTGATTAATATATCAAACTGTACTTCTGCTAACTAACTGCTCTAGATATGTCTTGTCAAACTCTACAAGCTTCTCAAAGGATGGTTCTTTGGTCTATCATAGCTATCACATAGAATCCCCCTGTCTAATATTCATATTACCTGGGAGTCTCTAAGCTGGATGACTCAAAACAATTCCTGGTTTGATGTGTATTCATCATCATCTTAATCGGTAGATTCATCATCATCTTAATTGGTAGATTCATCATCTCTCTGAGCTCTAAATTATTTATTTCTTTTTGTGGATTCATCTTTCACTACAATCCCTGAAAGTAGAATCTCGTGAACCTGTTCCTTATTTACCTGTCCTTCTTTTCTTTCATTTATTTTCCAAACCTTTTTGTATCTGACATCTTTCTTTTTCTCTGTAGATTTTTTTTCATCTCATTTTATTGCCAATCTTGCGATCTCTGGGACCTAGTATTTGTTCACCTGATCTTCGTGTTTTCTTATCTGCACTTTCTTGCATCTAATATCAGTGTTCTCTTTCATGGAAGTATCAATCATGCTTCTACAATCACTAGCTATGTTTCCATAGTTATGACATTAGTAACATTCAATGTTACGTGGGGCTACATAGGAATTTCTTGCTTGAATGTTTCTTTTATAATCCCTGCAATCTGTAACCTTACGTCCAAAGTTAGTACAATAAAAACAATGACCATAAAATAAATTTGCATACCTGGGAGTGAATGATCTTCTTTGTGGAGTAATCCTTTTGAATTTTTTCCTTGATTGATCATGATCATGATTGAAGCTTCTTTGTGGGTTGAGCATGGGTGGTCTTCTTAAAGATGTATCTTCAATAGTTTTCTTAGATTCTGGTTGACCATGATTCCTTCCTTTGAGTACTTATGCATAACTCTTTCTATTTTCTTCATTCTTCTTTTCTAGCAACCTAGAGTGCCTCTCTTCATTCTCTATAATTGGTGTGGATGTTTTTGTCTCTTCAACGTTCTTGTTGATCTTGACAATTTTACTTCTCTATGTGACATCTTATTCTTCAATCTTCTCAACCTCTTCTTCTTTCTTCATTATCTGAGACTTCATGAATTTGTCTATTCTTTTCGCTTCTTCAAGCTGAATTTTTAATGTGATTATTTATTCTTCAAGTCCTTTCTCTTCTTAATCAAACTCTGTCTTAAGATGGTTTAGATCTTTAGTTATTTCCTTAAGATGATTTTTCAATATCTTCTCTCTCATTTCTGCTTCTTCCTTCTGTGCTTCTATGTTGGCTTCCAAATATTGCTTTTGATATTCATGATTTTCTTCAATCTTTCTGGCTTCTTCTAGCTAAGTTCTTAAGTTCTCGATGACCTGTTGGGATTCTTTAAAAATGTGAACACTTTCCTTTTGTTTTATCAATTCTTTCTTGAGTGACTTGTTTTGTTCTCTTAGTTCATCTAAAGCACTAATCAATTCTGCTTCATAATTGTCTTCCTTTTCAATTAGTTTTTCCTTCTCATTTCCTTCATGGCATTCTATTTCAAGATGTCCACATTTTTCACAATTAAGGAAAAACAACATACCTATGGGGATTATGTACTCTTCATCTTCTAAAAATGCATGACATGGTGAACATAATTCTTATTGATTTGTATCTACATCTTCTTTGACATTTTTTGAATATGCGATGGTTGAAGAATATATGTCATGTAACTTATCCCAAAGCTCTTTGGTTGATGAACATTTACCAACCTTTTCTCTTATCGGATTAGGTAATCCTTCCTAGATGAAATCCATTGCTATATTTTTATTCTTCTTCAATTCCTTCTTGGCTACAGTCTTTTCCCTTTTTGAACTATCATATCCTGTAACAACTGATAGCCAAATATAATGTCCTTGTGCTTTTAAAAATACTTTCATCCTTCTGCTCCACATCTCATACTTAAAACCATTCTGACCATTAAACATTAGTACTAAATTCTCAGAATAATCCATGATCTCCTTCCAATGGTTAAACTGTTTCCTGAAGTAACCGGATCTGATACCCATTGTTGGATTACTGAGAGGGGGGTGAATCAGTAATAGAGCAATTTAATCCTTTTTCACCATCAAATGAAAGTGTTATATCAATGTAGAATTATCATCCAATAGTTTCCGAGTAAATAAACAATGAAAAAATGAGCAATCACACACATACAAAGTACACCAGTCTTTTACGTGGAAACCCAAAGAGAGAGAAAACCAAAAAATGTTTTTTTATTATATGTATTTAAGAATTACATTCATTGGAAGCACCAACTTCCTTTGTTTTCCAGCTACAATTGGAAGGAGGCTCCAACCCCCTAATTTCTCAAGCTACAACCTAAGGGAAGCTCCAAATCCCCAATTCTATGGATACAACTAGAAGGAGGCTATGACCCCCTATGTTCTTCGGTTACAATCGGAAGGCCACTACAAAAACATGTCCTTTCCCCGTCCAACCACCCTGACATATAAGTAGAATAATGAAACCACTATCACACTATCAATGTGATATATATTGACGTAAACTTGTACCAATCAACCTACACCAAATAACCTGTACCAATAACCTGAACCATGCATCAACCTCAACCTCAACCTATAATGAACCTGTACCATAAAAAAGTGCATCAACCATGCACAAACCTCCAAACAACCTGTAATCAACCATGCACCAACCTGTACCTCAACCAGTACCATGAACAAGTGCATCAACCATGCACCAAACCTGTATGAATAACCTGTCACAACAACCTGTCCAAATAACCTATCACAACAACCTATCTCGTCAATCTTATCAACCAAATCAGATCTACTCACCAATATCAATCACCAAGACAAGTCTCAAATATGTGTATTAACTAAGCATAACACAACAACTCATAATCATCACCAAGATCAATATGTTCTTCTAATAATATACAAATACAAATATGCTACATCATCCATAAACCATGTGTCAACAATACTACTAACAAGTGACTCCAACCATGTACCAAGTATGTACCAATCATGTATCAACTACTCATCAACTATGACTCATCAATATGTACCAACATCATCAACTATACACCT
>ML777153.1:1375231-1387846 GCA_009831015.1 Picea engelmannii
CTATGACTCATCAATATGTACCAACATCATCAACTATACACCTCATGTATGTGCCAACTCATCAACTACTTGTCTCAACCATGTACCCAACATGTACCTCAACCAAATTCCCTCATCAATTTCATCATCCAAATCTGATTTTTAAATCTCTAATAGACCTTGTGTATATGATCACATACCTACAAACCTTCCTTAACTTGAACAACAAGAGACTAGAATTTTCATCAAACTTTACTTTAGTCTCACATGACTAGTTTTGGATTAGTCAACAACCCTAACTTGAAATAATCATAACTTTGTACCTGTAATGAATACATATATAAAAATAGTACAAAATGTTCTTCAATGTGTTTTAGGCAATTCCTCTAGTTTTCACTACTTGGAACTTCTCAGAAAAGGGGTTTTAGCAAAAATGACATACCTTGTTGAATTTTGGCTTATTCTAGAGAGTGAAATTGTAGAGTGTGACCTGCACGGAATAATTTTTTTGTGGATCTGAAAATTGTACAGAGAATACTACGGACTATATTCTAACCAACACATTTGGTCTTACAGAATTTGGATCTGTTATGAATAAGTTATGATGCTTTTACCTGAAACACCTGTTTTAGACTAGTTTCAGGACTAGCCACAAACCCTATTTTCCACGGTGTGTAACTCCAAAAATAAAATGACCCACAAGCTAATATTTGTACCACAACTACTTGGATATGTTTCCTCAATGGCCTCCCAGTTTCATTATATGAATCATTCTAGAAAAAAACTTATTGCGAAAATGGTGAAATGACTTGTAAATAACATACCTTAGAAAGCATCATCAAAAGAATTTATCCTCCCTTGAATTTCAGCCTTCTTTACCTCACCTTCCCTTTGAAATTCATCTTAGATATCCTTTGGTTACCTTAGTCACTTATATATATTCAATATGCTCAAGTGTGATTATAATGAGAGAGCCTTTCCTCTTATTTATACTTTCATGTAGCTTACTCAAGGGGCTACCTTTTGACCATCTTAACCCACTTTCCTTATTTTAGGGTTAACCTACTTCTAACCACTTGTTCACTTAGTAATTTAACCATTAACTTTAATAGTTAAATAATTTATTTTTATACACTTTGAATTATAGAACACTCATCATTTCGCTTTACCTCAAGCGGTTACCTTCTAACCATCTTAAACCACTTTCCTTATTTTAGGGCTAGCCCACTTCTAAATGACTTATGAGGATTCTCCAACTTCACATGGCCATAACTCTCTAATCGTGAGGAGTTATCTGACGTTCCACATACCACCGGAAATGGAATGACATGTAATATCTGTATAGAATAGTATTACCTGCAAATATATCAAAATGCATACCATTATCCATCAAACAAACTTGGGTCCATTACCCAAACCTAGGTTCTCCAACTTCACATGTCCATAACTCTCTAACCATGAGGGGTTATGTGACGTTCCACATACCACCGGAAATGGCATGGAATGTAATACCCATCTAAAATATTATTACCTTCAAATATATTAAAACCCATACCATTATACATCAAACAAACTTGGGTCCATTACCCAAACCTTTGTGCTATTGGAATTCTCTACCGAACTTTCTACAAGGGTTGGCATCAACCAGTAAGGGTTGAAATCAATCTACAATGTCACTCTCCAATGGTTGACATCAATGACAACCAACAATCCATACCAACTGTCCATCAACCTAAGCCAACTATCTAACACAATGTTACTAAAAAACGACTAAAAATTTGATCAATATGATCATGAGTGTGTCCAACAAGAAGGAAAAAAAAATCACCTTTTTAAATATTCTCATTTCAACAAGCATTCTTAGATATCCAAAAACAATTTGATTTTTATTTTCACGACTAATGTTTTCCAACTGTAGGTAGAGAACTTGAGGAAGATTTTCAGACCAGTGAGTGAGCACATGATGATTATGGTGATTGTCATATTTGACTATTTATGAATATTTGGAGCTGTGAAGTAAACCCTTGGACACATTTTTTCATTGAAAACCATACAACCAACCAAGTGAAATTGAATGAAATTCTCTTCCTATAAATTTTTGGGTGTATAAAAAAAATGTGGTAGAAGTGTTTTCCTCTGGTCCATGCCATCAATTATCATACCTAAATATTTGTTTGGAGCATCATAACACTTCTTCTGATGTTTGTACAATTTTTTCCTTTCACTCAATTGTTGATTCTGGTGTTCTTGAAGTGCTTTGATTATGGAATCTTCACATAACATAAAATGAAAATATTGATCATATATTTTCATAGTTGATAACTATTCAATTTAAAAAACAAAAAATTGTAAATACATACCTCTTTCTGCCCCTTCAAATTTATCTCTTCTTGATTTAAGAGTAGCACATATACTGTGAATCCCCATCCTTGACTTCTTAGGAATGCGAAAATTCTTGAATTGTTTCTTCCATATTCTTGTAAAATATGCATATGTAATAAATTACCATTTTCTTCAACACCTTCAACATATCCTTTGTACAAGTTGTACATTTCTCTCCTTGAGAAATTATCTGTAATATGTATTGTGTCTCTATTTGGCACACACTCTCCATATTTTGGAAAGAAATCATCCATCCATGACAATACAGTGTTTGTTAATGGCCCACTCTCTCATCCATGATGTACCCTTGAATAATATGAAGGATATTTTTCCAACCTTTTTTGGATTCTTGATAGATGAAGATTACCAATTGAATGATTTTTTTTGAAAGCCTTTATGCAAAGTAAAATATTCCCAATGCAATAATGATATCCTGTATTGGTGGATATCATGCACCCCATAAAATATGAATTTTGCATTCTCTTATTCATTGACAAATATTTCTTCCTTTTATTCAAGGCATACATTTAGTCCATTCTTTTCAAAAAACTATTTTGACAACATTCACTTGAAATCAATTCACTTATGGAAATTGATTTAGTGAGAAATTAATTCCTAGACCTTGTATAACTAGAATGCTTTAAATTGATATAAAAAGGTCTAGGCCTGGTCCTAGACACAATGTTTCTTTGCAATGTCTCCACTATTTCATCATCCTCACTAGAAGGATTATCCTTATCACCAAAAGGGATACCAAGAAAAACATTGTCAGGATACTAAACTAGAGAATGTTGATCACCTTGATTTGTTGTAGCTGAATGATTGAGAACATGATCTTCATTCCCAGGTCCATCATATTCATTGATAATCTAGTTCATGAGAGGAATATCAAAATCATTAGAAACATGAATACCATCCTCACCAATGTCATTGGATCTTCCATGAAAATATTCATTTGAAGGAAAATCATCATCACTCATAAGACTTCCAATGCCATTAAGATTCTCACTTGGAGAAATTTTTCCATCATCGTCATCGGTACCTTGAAAATATTCATTTAGAGGAAAATCCTCATCAACATTATTTCCACCATTGACATAATCATCTTCATTTCTTTCAAAATACCCACTTGAGTGAAAATTTTCACCATCTTGATTAGTTCCTTGAAAATATTCATCAGTATCTTGAAAATCCTCACTTAGAGGAAAATCAACATCATCAACATTGTTTCCTTTTAATTTATCACTCGGGAAAGAGTGTCCACCAATGACATAATCATCTTCACTAATTTGAAAATCCCCACTTGAGAGATATTATCCATCATCCTCATTACTGGCTTTAAAATCCTCACTTGGAGGAAACTCTTCATTATCCTCATCAGTGTTGATACTGAGAGGGGGGTGAATCAGTATCAAGTAAAATTTAAAAACTTTTTCAAATTATACTTAAACCATTCAACTATATCCAATGAGAAATGAACAATAGTATAAGAGTGACGCAACCTGTATGCTCTCACAGCAACTGGTCGCCCACCAGGACCTTCTCTCTCTCTCTCTCCTTGGCCCGAAGAGTCAAAGCTCTTTCACTCCCTCGGGAGTTCTCACCCACAGTCTTCACGCAACCTCCCCTTCGGAATTCGGGAGATCGGTCCTCGCGAAATCGCGAGATTCGTGGTCCCTTCCTATGTCACTCAACCGCCGAATCCCCGACGTAAGGCCACCTGTCTTCCACTAAGTCTTCGGGTCCCACGCGGCTACGACGATTTCGGGATTTCGTTGATCGCGAGTTTGCGACGCGAAGTTCCCTCCCCCCTGGAAACCCCGAACGCCGAATCCCCGATACGCTGGATTCGTGCCACCTGTCTCCTTTCTAATCAACGGCTCTGATCGAATCGGGGAATCGCGACTCACGATTTTGACGTGCATGTGTTTCTTGCACTCACCAACCTCGAAACTCCGATGTGCGATGGCCAATGGTTCTTGCTTTCACCTGAGGGTTTAACCTCTCGCTCCTACTCCCAGATCTGACGATCCTCGGGGCTTCATGATTCTCCAAGACGATTCACAGTCGTCGATTCTCTTCCTTTGGAGAATCCTCCGTTCACCACCTTTGTCCTGTGCAACGGAAAACAAATGGACTATCCCTCCTGAGCTTTTATCCACTCGGCTTCTTTCAGGGAGTTCTCGCACTTATCCCCTGCGTTCGAACTTCAACCACTTCCAAAAGCGTTGAAGTCTTCTGGGTCCTGTGTGCTCACGCCCACAACAGCTTCAACCTTCCTCTTCTCAGACTTGCTACTGAGACTCAAACTTGATCGGCACTCACCTGCACGGCTCGAACACTTCAACTTACTCTGAACGAAGTGAGAACAAAAGTTCAACTGTTTAGCCCCTCGACGCACTCTATGCGGAGGAATTCGACTGCCTCTATGTAGGAATCTCCTGGCCTAAATAGAGAAACAATCGGAACTCATTCTCTCAGGTTTCTAACCTGATATGCAATCACATAAGCAGCATATAAAAGGTAAGCATAGAAAGAAGAAAACATACACAAGAACAGTACCAACAACACACAGAGATCAAACACATCCATGGAATTGAATCAAGCTTTTCCTATTAATTCAAAAGCTATACATGGAGTTTCCTCACAGACTCTCTGCTCTGCTCTCTCTCGTTTTCTCTCTAATGCTCCAATTGCTTGAATGAGAATGAATGTTTTTTTCTTTTTTAAAATGATACAAGAAAGGGTGTCTATACTCCGTTTTCCCTCTCAAAGGATAGAACTGTCTAATCTACAGCCAACCCTATCTACCAGCATTAAAAACTGTTAAATGCCTCCTTATCTATATTATATTACAAATGCGCTTAGCTTTGAATGCCTTTAGTAAACGACGGCGCAACAATACCAAGGTGAAATTCAAAATCAAAAAGGGTTGCTGGCTTGTCCAGCTGTACAATCTCTTTTTCCTCGCGCTGGTTCGTATGATGAATTGCGGATGCTCCTGCATCATACTCCTCGGCTCAAAAGATTTCATGGGCTCCTATCCATGAGCTCCTGCACAGTCTTCCCATGTTTCAGAATCACTGCCTCTGTTTCCCAGCTGGCATCTTCCACTGGGTGGTTTTTCCACTTGACCAGGTATTCAAAATACTGCTTCCTCCTGGTCTTTCTTCCAACTCTTTTATCCAGTATGCACTCCATCTGAGGCCTCTGTGCAACTGGCAATTGCTTCTGCCACTCAATCACTGGTCCCTTAGCTCCAGTGTCTGCTTCATCAGTTCTGTAGGGGTATAAATCCGAAATGTTGAATATCAGAGATATCCCAATGCCCTCTGGCAATTCAAGCTCGTATGCATTCTCGCCGAATTTCCTTAGAATTTTGCATGGCCCGATCTTCTTCATCTTGAGCTTGTTGTATGTTCCCCTTGGGAACCTCTCTTTCCTCAGATGCGCCAGAACCATGTCTCCAACCTCAAACTGAAGTTGTCTCTTCCTCTGATCGGCCCTGCGCTTGTATTCTTGATTCGACTTCTGCAGTCGTTGCTTCACCTGCGTGTGAAGTTCTTTCATCGCCTCAGCGAACTCTTCTTCTCTCGCACTGCTAGTCTCAGCCTGTTCTGACTCTCTAAGTTCAGAAACCCCTCTCGGCTGCGTCCCATACAAAATTTGGAACGGGCTTCTGCCTGTACTCCGATTCACCGAATCGTTGTACGCAAATTCTGCTTGTGGAAAAATTTGATCCCAACTGCTGTGATGCTCCGTCACCAGGCTCCTCAACAGATCCCCCAAGCTTCTGTTGACTACTTCGGTCTGCCCATCTGTCTGCGGATGGTAGGCTGAGCTGAATGCTAAGTCAGTCCCCAGCTTCCTCCATAGCATCCTCCAGAAGTGACCTATGAATTTCGTGTCCCGATCTGAGACTATGCTTCTCGACAATCCATGCAATCGCACGATCTCTTTGAAAAACAAATTTTCTATGTGGGTTGCATCGCTCGTCTTATGACACGGAATAAAATGTGCCATCTTCGAGAATCTGTCCACCACTACGAAGATGGAATCCACTCCTCGCTGCGTCCTCGGCAAACCCAACACAAAATCCATACTGATGGCTTCCCATGGCCTCTCAGGTATGGGCAACGGCTGATAGAATCCTGTGTTCTGCTTTCGTCCCTTTGCATGCTGACATATCCTGCATCTGTCAACAAATCGCTTCACATCGGTATGCATGCCTGGCCAGAAATATGATTCGCTCAGCTTGGCGAATGTTTTGTCATGCCCAAAATGACCTGCTAAGCCTCCACTATGCTTCTCCTTCACTAAATTCTCTCTCATAGAGCAATCTGGAATGCACAATTGATTGCCCTTGAACAACAATCCGTCCTGTATCAAGAAATCTATCCACGGGCTCCTATCTCTGAGCACCGGGTTCTCGGCTGCCTTGTATGCTTCCCCGAAATCAGCATCACTTGCATACATATCTCTCAGGTTTTCAAAACCCAAGGTTTTGACCCTGAACTCCTGCAGCACTAAACATTTTCGACTCAAGGCGTCAGCTACCTTATTAGCAGTCCCTGAAATGTGCTTTATGACAAAGGTGAAATTATGCATATATTCCACCCATTTCACATGCTTTTGATTCAGCTTCTCCTGCTGACTCACGAATTGCAGTGCATGATTATCACTGTACAACACAAATTCTTTGGGTATGAGATAATGCCTCCACTTCTTCAATGCCTGGATGATAGCATAGAACTCTTTATCGTACGTGGAGTACTTCAATTTTTCATCGTCCAGCTTCTCGCTGTATTATGCAACAGGCCTGTCATCCTGACTCAAAACCCCTCCAACAACATACCCACTGGCATCACACTTCATCTGGAAGGTCTTTTGAAAATCTGGCAGCACCAGAATTGGCTGCTCAATTATCTTCCGCTTCAATAAATTGAAGCTCTTCTCAGCCTCGGCTGTCCACTGAAAGATTTTATGCCGCTTTTTCACAGTATCCATCATCGCAGCGCTGATTCCGCTGAAATTTCGGATGAATTTTCGGTAGAAGCTCGCCAAACCATGGAATCTCCTTACCTCAAAAACATTTTTCGGCGATGGCCAATTCCTGATCACATTCACTTTCTCAGGATCCATCTTTAATTCATTTGCTGAAATTACAAAACCCAGATATATGAGTTCTGTCTGCATGAACGAGCATTTCTTCAGATTTACCAACAGCTTCTCCTGCTGTAGCCTTCTCATCACTATGGCCAAATGCCTCAAGTGTTCAGCCTTGGTTTTGCTGAAAATCAAAATATCATCCAAGTACACCACCACAAATTTGCCAATGAATTCTTGCAGGATTTCATTCATCAGCCTCATAAAAGTGTTGGGTGCATTTGTCAAGCCAAACGGCATGACCAACCATTCGTACAAACCCTCGTTTGTCTTGAATGCTGTCTTCCATTCATCTCCCTCTCTCATCCGGATCTGATGATATCCGCTCTTGAGATCTATCTTGGAAAAATAATTTGCCCCACTCAGGCAATCCATCAAGTCGTCCATCCTCGGCAATGGGAACCTGTACCTGATGGTGATCTTGTTTATGGCCCTGGAGTCTGTACACATCCTCCAGCCTCCATCCTTCTTCGGACTCAGTACCGTTGGAACGACACATGGGCTAAGACTCTCTCTCACTAGTCCCTTGTCCTGCAGATCTTGAACCTGCCTTTTGACCTCCTCGTTCTCCTGAGGTGTCAACCTGTATGCTGCCTTATTTGGCAAACTTGCTTCGGGGATGAGGTCAATGTGGTGACTCACACTCCTCATCGGTGGCAATGAACGCGGCAATTCATCCATGCTGATGTCAGCAAATTCTCCCAGCAATTGCTGAATCTCCCCTGGCAATTCATCCACTCTTGTGCTTGTCAGAACAACCCTTGGCTTCCTGACAACAAAGAACTGCGGATCTTCATTCTTCTCCATCTCCGTGAGAAGTTCCTTCCCACTCATGAGAAGTATCTTGCTGCTAAATTCCGATTTCACCTCTTTATCTTTTATCGGCAGCAGTTTATGGAGTCTTCCACCCTTCTCTAAGGTGTATGTGTTCATCCTCCCATCATGAACAACATTTCTATCATACTGCCATGGTCTACCCAGCAGTATGTGACACACATCCATGGGAATAACATCGCACAGGATCTCATCATGATAATTCCCAATTTTAAATTTAACTAAGCATTGGTTTGTGACACTTACCCGGTGTCCCTTCTGTAACCACGAGACTTTATATGGACTCGGGTGCTTAGTTGTTGGCAGCTCCAATTTCTCCACCATCTCAGTTGAAACGAGATTATCAGTGCTCCCACTGTCGATGATGACTTTGCATTTTCTGTCCTTGGCTGTACAATCCGTTCTGAACAGTCTACTCCTCTGCACTGCGCTGTCCACCTCCTTTTCAGGCTTCAAGAGGATTTTATGCATTCCCAGCGATCTCCCGCTGTCTGCATCTTCGCTGTCCATGTCACGCCTCTGCACCTCAGCGACGTGAGCTTTTCCTCCGTCCATTTTCCTCTCTGGACAATCTACGGTTTTATGACCATCTTTACCACACGTGAAGCATGTGATAACTCCTCCTCGACCTCTTCCTCGGCCTCGGGTGCGAGGAAATACATTTGCGTCAGCATATCCTCCCTGCTGATCCTCTTGCTGCCTCCTCGGCTCAGCATTTTGCTGTCTCTGTTGTGAGGTTCCACCTCTCTCAGCCCTACTCTGAGGCCTCTTCCAATCCTCCTTGGGTTTCTGTGTTCGTTCCGGAACAACAGCTTTTCCTCGTGGCTGGCTTCTGCCTCGCCCTCACTGACCTTGCTTGCGGCTCAGCTTTTCTTCGGCTTTCAAAGCCATCTGATACGCATCCTCAACAGTGCGGATGGTCAGCATGCTCAATTCATCCTGAATTTCGTACCTGAGACCATTCAGGTATCTTGCCACCTTTTCGTCATCACTCTCCCGATGACCAGCTCGAATATTGAGCCTGTAAAATTCTTCGGTGTACTCCTTCACCGTCATTAACTTCTGTCTCAGGTTCTGCATGCGCCTGAACAGTGTGATCTGGTAGTCCCTCGGAATGAACTTCGCCTTCATCTTGGCGATCATCCGATCCCAGCTTTTGATCTTCTGTTTTCCCTTGGAACGTCTGTCTGCCTGCAACTCGTCCCACCATAAGGCTGCATGTCCCTTCAGCTTGGTGACAGCATGCCTCACCTTCTTATCCTCTTCGATATCTTCATAATCGAAGTAGGTGTTGAGTGCTCGGATCCAGTCCAGCAATTCCTCAGCATTTAGGCTCCCCTCATAAGTCGGGATGTCCATTTTTGGTTTCGATCCCATCTTCGAAATGGCTTGGATCAACCTCTCGGTTGCAGCATCCTCTGCTGAGACCTCCCCTTCATCATGTCCAGATTCCTCTTCAATCTCAGGATCGTTGAATTCTCCTGCGTCCACTCCATGCCTCTGGGTGGCCTCCATATCCTCGAGTCTCGCCCTGAGATCTCGTATTTGGCGTTCCATCTCTGGGTTGTCGGCGGGATTCCCTGGTTGCCTACCCCTTCTTCTGACCTCCCTGTCTTCACGATCAGATGAGTGTCTCTCTCTTCTGGGCGGCATTATGTATCCACTTCTCCCTGCTACCTGAACAAAGAGAATCTCCACAACCTTTTCTGGGCTCTGATACCACCCTGACGCAACCTGTATGCTCTCACAGCAACTGGTCGCCCACCAGGACCTTCTCTCTCTCTCTCTCCTTGGCCCGAAGAGTCAAAGCTCTTTCACTCCCTCGGGAGTTCTCACCCATAGTCTTCACGCAACCTCCCCTTCGGAATTCGGGAGATCGGTCCTCGCGAAATCGCGAGATTCGTGGTCCCTTCCTATGTCACTCAACCGCCGAATCCCCGACGTAAGGCCACCTGTCTTCCAGTAAGTCTTCGGGTCCCACGCGGCTACGACGATTTCGGGATTTCGCTGATCGCGAGTTTGCGACGCAAAGTTCCCTCCCCCCTGGAAACCCCGAACGCCGAATCCCTGATACGCTGGATTCGTGCCACCTGTCTCCGTTCTAATCAACGGCTCCGATAAAATCGGGGAATCGCGACTCGCGATTTTGACGTGCATGTGTTTCTTGCACTCGCCAACCCCGAAACTCCAATGTGCGATGGCCAATGGTTCTTGCTTTCACCTGAGGGTTTAACCTCTCGCTCCTGCTCCCAGATCTGACGATCCTCGGGGCTTCATGATTCTCCAAGACGATTCACAGTCGTCGATTCTTTTCCTCTGGAGAATCCTCCATTCACCACCTTTGTCCTGTGCAACGGAAAATAAATGGACTATCCCTCCTGAGCTTTTATCCACTCGGCTTCTTTCAGGGAGTTCTCGCACTTATCCCCTGCGTTCGAACTTCAACCACTTCCAAAAGCGTTGAAGTCTTCTGGGTCCTGTGCGCTCACGCCCGCAACATCTTCAACCTTCCTCTTCTCAGACTTGCTACTGAGACTCAAACTTGACCGGCACTCACCTGCACGGCTCGAACACTTCAACTTACTCTGAACGAAGTGAGAACAAAAGTTCAACTGTTTAGCCCCTCGACGCACTCTATGCGGAGGAATTCGACTGCCTCTATGCAGGAATCTCCTGGCCTAAACAGAGAAACAATCGGAACTCATTCTCTCAGGTTTCTAACCTGATATGCAATCACATAAGCAGAATATAAAAGGTAAGCATAGAAAGAAGCAAACATACACAAGAACAGTACCAACAACACACAGAGATCAAACACATCCATGGAATTGAATCAAGCTTTTCCTATTAATTCAAAAGCTATACATGGAGTTTCCTCACAGACTCTCTGCTCTGCTCTCTCTCGTTTTCTCTCTAATGCTCCAATTGCTTGAATGAGAATGAATGTTTTTTTCTTTTTTACAATGATACAAGGAAGGGTGTCTATACTCCGTTTTCCCTCTCAAAGGATAGAACTGTCTAATCTACAGCCAACCCTATCTACCAGCATTAAAAACTGTTAAATGCCTCCTTATCTATATTATATTACAAATGTGCTCAGCTTTGAATGCCTTTAGTAAACGGCGACGCAACAATACCAAGGTGAAATTCAAAATAAAAAAAGGGTTGTTGGCTTGTCCAGCTGTACAATATCTTTTTCCTCGCGCTGGTTCGTATGATGAATTGTGGATGCTCCTGCATCAAAGAGTTACACCAATACACCACAATACACCATGCACAATATATGAGAAATAATTAATAGTTATTGTTCAAGGGAAGTAATGAATTCCAAATGTAAAGGGAGGGATAAACCTCCAAGAAGAAGATACAATCCTCCAATATTAAGAGAGAGTTCAACTCTCCATCCTTTCCCCTTCCTTCCACCCAAGAATATATGATAGATAATAAAACTTTACATTAAATCATCACCATCAAGCAATCATCACATAGAACTTGATAATGCTTCATGAGACTTCTTCAATTTATACAATTATTCAATTATTAGAGTACTCTAATCCTATATATAATATTACTCAATGTATTCTTTGAAACTCCTCCAAGTTTCACTCCTTGAATCCTCCCCAAAAATAAGTTATAGAAATAATGGTAGACTTTATTCAATTCTGGTCTATTCAGGAGACCGAACTTGTACAGAATGCCCCACGCTCAATATTTAACATCTGATTCTGAAAATCACACACAATAAAATAAAGTCCGTAATATTTCCAATGAATTTTTTTCCACATCATTTGGATTCTCGATGAATAAGTTACTACTATTTTACTCGAAACACCTGTTTATTGACTAGCTTCAGGACTGGTCACAAACGCTATCTTCCATAGAGTGTATCTCCATAATTATAGTGAATAAAGAGCTGAAAAGTTTACCAGAGGTACCCTGATAGGTCTTCTCAATACCATAATGATTTCACCATTTGAATCATTCTAGAAAACAATTTATAGAAAAAATGGTAAGATGACCTGAAAATAACATACCTTGGAACACATCACCAAAAGACTTTATCCTCCCTTGAAATCCGGCCTTCTTTACTTATTATTTCCTTTGAAATTCAACTTGTATCAAAATGAATGTATAATGATGTTTATTTATACCATTTATGTCACTTCATTTTAACATTAGGGCCGACCTGACACTTTCTTATTTTGTAATTCTTTTATTTAATTATCTTTAGGGCCTACATGTACTTCCTTCTTC
>ML777153.1:1392560-1407782 GCA_009831015.1 Picea engelmannii
TTGCCCAAAAACAATTCCTCCCACAAATATTTCCCCAAAATCCCCCCCCAAAAAATTTCACCACAAAATATTCCCTCCAAAATTTTCCCCTCAATTTTTTCCCTCCAAAATTTCCCCCTAATTTTTTCCCTTTATTATTTTCCCTTAAAAATTAAAATCAACTTTTACTCTTTTATTTCCTTATTTACATGTTATATACAATATTTCTCATGTTTATTTATTTATCCCACATTTGTTAAACATAACGATGATCGATATAATTTTAGGTATATATGTAGACAATATACCTAATTTTTATTTATCCCACATTCATTATACTAACAGTAATTTATATCATATGTGTTATATATACATAGTCTTGTTTTATCTTTTTACATTGTGTGATATCTTGGGCAATATTCCTTAAAGGATTTGGAGCAAGCTACAAGGGAGAAACATCGACAAGACATCCGAGGAGAATCTATCATTTTAGAGGTTAGTTAATTTTAAAATTCTTACCATTTACCAAAACAACAATTATAATATCATCTTTGAATCACATAATAATTTTCATGCGAAAATAAAAAAACCTTACATTTTTTAGATGTTTTCTATTTTTTTCTAAAAAAGTCCTAATTTTTTTTTAAAAATGAGACTTTTTTCAAAACAATTTAACAAAATCCTTAATAGTTTTTGAAAAACAAAGAGAGAAAAGTCGAATTTGGGAATAGTTTTGTAAAAACATTTAGCTTTTTTATTGTTTTTTACTTAGAATTTCTTAGTTTTGGCCCATGGTGGTTAATGGGAAATTCTCGGGGCTTGGTCGTGGGGCTGGGGAAATGTCAGGCATCGCCCCAGCCCTCCCTTGTGGCTAAGGCATGGTCCCAAGGGACAATTCCTTAGCCACAGGGGGGGTTGGGGTGATGCATCCCCCATGGCCAAGCCCCGGGCAGACCCAGGGCTTGGTCGTGGGGGATGGGGAGATGACCAACATCACCCCAACCCCTTGTAGCTATGACACAGTGCCACAAATCATTTCCTCATGCCCCTGCGAGAATCGTACCTTAGTCGTGGGGGTGCTGGGGCGCCCGGGGCTTGGCCGTGGGGGATGGGGCGATACCCGACATCACCCTAGCCCAACCATCGTCATGGAGAATTCGTGGGAACACACACAACTTGGCCACAAGGCTAGCCCCTCACGGCCAAGTCACGATTCACAAGATCGTTCATTAGCTGCAAGGGGGCTAGGGCGATGTCTGACATCACCCTATCCCAACCAGCCTTTTGGCCAAGCTATGGGCATGCCCACGGCTTGGACACAGGGTTTTCTAGGCTATAGAGATGTCGAGCATTGCTCCAACCCCCCACAACCAAGGTACAGTCTTGACATAAGCCTAACAGCCCCATGGGTAAAAACAATTTAAATATTGGTCAAAAAATTTTAATTTTTTTTTTATATTAGTTCTTATATTCTATGTTTTTTTAAGTTTATTATAATGTAAAATGCCAATTTTTTTATTTTTTATTTATTTTTTATTTTTTATTTATTTTATTTTTTTTATCTTATAGGAAAATGATAGGAAATAGATTATCTATGAATATATCTTGATCACGACCTACAATAATGGCATCTAAAATTGCAACTGGAATCTCCGTGAATGTTAGGCAACAAAATGATAGCATAACATCTGAGCTATCATGAGAAATGAAGAATGTTAGAGAGTGGAAATTTGTGGAAGTTGGAAACAAACTGGAATATTATTGGTTTTTTAAATACAAGCAAGGAAACACTGAATATCATATATATATATATATGTGTGTGTGTTGTGTCGAATTAGAACATGCGTAAGGAAATTATCAGGCACTTGGCTTGTTACGAGATATATGTTTGGTGCCATCCACAGATATTGTTTATGCACTTGTCAAGCAAAGAAAAACTTATATCAAGTTTAGATATTGTTTCAAATTAAACAATTATAACAAGAATGAATGGTTTTTCATAATTATGTGCATCCATCGCTGATGACATTGAGCAAGACAATGTAAGTTTTTTATTTTTATTTTTGTGTGATTTATTATTTTTAGTATCATGATAATGTTTTAATTTTATTTGACATGAAAATGTTATATTTTATTTTTACAGGATTTTGCTGAACAAATTTCACATATGTTAGTGGGGATTTACAGTACATAGAATAATATCATGGATGTCATCAACGCTTTTCATATTGAAAAGACATAAGAAGGAAGGAAAGAGAAACAAAATTTAATGGATGTTGAACCTACAAGAGTAGACAAAGAAGAACATGAAAGAAGAAAGAAAAATCCTCATTCTAGAAATCCTAAAAGGGTTACATTTGAAAATGAGGAAACTCCAAATGAATATTTTGTTGAGATCGGTCCCAATGAGGTTATCACTCCTTCTAGAAAAAATAATAAACAAGATAAACACAAAAGAGATATGGATGATGATGAGTCTATTCCTATTGATTATGAAGAAATCAATGATTTAGATGAAACACATTTAAATCATAAGAGGAAGAAAACAAATGTTGATAATGTTCAAGAATCCATCGTTAACTCAGAGTATTATAGTGAAATTCATAAAGGTAGAAGAGAAATAATAACACCAGGTGTTGATCTAGAGGATGGTATTATGAAAATAACACAAAATGTCATTTGAAATAGAATGAGTACAGATAAATTAGTTGATGATGGCCACACATTTTAGTTGAATTTGAAACAAAATTATAAACCCACAGAAGGGAAAGAAAAATATCAAATTAGAAAACTGCATCACTTGCATATTCACAATTTGAAAGCATTCATTAGGTACAATCCATATGCACATGTGGTTGACTACCTAGTTCTTGCTAACCCAATGGAATTCCTACGAGGGAAGAATTTTATAGATCAAAATGTTTTGACTACAATTATTATGTGATTGGAGGAAATCATTCTGTAGAGGCTAGAACAAAATTGATGCAAGAATATTCCAATAATCCTCTTTTTGAGATAGTCAAATGCATAATTTATGTTGGTTTAACAAATTCAAAAGAAAATTTATTGGCATGGGATCATAACATAGACAATGAGTACATAATGTCTATGAATTTCATTCAAAGGGTGAGATTTATCCAAAATGAATTTTATGAAATATATCATGGGGAGAGATCAAATGTTGATGTCAAGTTTCAGAAGCAATGTTGTATGGAAATAGGATTCCCACTTGATGATGAAAATACAAAAGAAAAAAATCGTAAAGGAAGTGATATATTTAGAGTTATGGATAGCTATTTTCAATTGGGATTTAGAACTGGACTGGTATGGGATTTGATAGATGATATCTTCACCCTATGGGAAAATATTAGTATAAAAAATCAGAGAGTTAATAAGGCTAAACCATTGATATGTGGCACAAGTAAGATAGGTCCTGACATAAACAATCTTCCAAATGAAATGACTATAACACCTTGGATATAAATACAAGAAGTGAAGGATGATAAACTTATCATAACTATATTATCACGTGTTAGGTCGAGAAAATTTTCAATGGAAGAAATGTGTGATGAATTTAAAAAGTAAGTTTGTTAAGTTATTTTTATTTATGTTAGGACAAGAAATTTAATTTTTTCAATTTAACATATCAATGTTCTAAGTATTTTGTTATATATATCATTATAAAATTATTATTTTTTATTTAGTCACAAGGTGTATATGAGAATACAAGAGGAAATTCTCAAGATGTTGAATGAAGAAAGTTGGGATGATGTTAAACTCAACTATCCAGATTCAAGCTCTTCAATAGTATTGAAACAATTTTTTGTTGCATTCAGAAAGGTATGTTGATTTATTACATTCATATTATTCATTTCTAAGTTAATTTATTTCTATTTTAATAGTTATAGATATATAACTATATGCTTGTTTGTTTCATTAAAGATGCCAAAGAATAATGCAGATGGACTACCTGAAACTTTCAAAACTTTTATTCAAAAATCCATGTTTGAAAGAGAAAGGAGATGTGTTCAAAATGTTCAAATTGATGAAACCCTTGATTACTACATTGGGAATGAGCTCGACACTATTCAATATAAATTGATATTATGTGATTGTGAACAACTTGCAAACATTGTTCCTAAAGAAGAATAATCCCTAGTTATTGTGGATATCCCTCATGGTTATACTATCCAAAACATTGGATATGACACTAAGCCTTATACTTACCAAGCTTTCAATAAAGTGGTTATGTGATTTATGGAAGTTACAACATCACCATTTTGGATATTTCTAGTATTTCATTCAAATATTAGTACAATCAAGCTTCAAGGGGAAAGAAAAGACAAGGATGCAGTTTATTTGGTAAGATATTGAAAGTGTATGTTTAGCAACTATGATTAGAAAACAATTTTATTAATTTACAATTTAATTGAATTTGCACTTGTTTATGTTACAGGCACAAGCCTAATATTCAGAGCTCCAATAGAGAATCATTTAAACGTTATTTATAGAGTATACATCTTGCAACCTGGACAAAAGATTATTCTTATAATTCTATTATTGTCAATGCAAAGGATGAAGAGACTCCTAGTAATATATTGGTATACAATGTTGTGGTTAGAAAGCTAACATTTGAGAGATGATTAACATATGAGGAAAAATATTTGAAAGGAGAGATGATTAACATTTATCAAAAACCACAAGCATTAACTAATTATCTTAGAGATACATTTCCAAATGAACGAGATTAGGTTTTGGATTTGTTCTCAGATTCAGGTAAGAATTATGATATAATATTTATGAAATCATGCTTCAATCTTATATTATTTTTAATTTATGTCTTTTTACAGTATCTAACTTCATTATTTATTTTTTATTTGGTGATTAGGTACAACATTAGCATGTTTCCTACATAAAGGAAGGAATTGCATAGCCATTGAAAGTGACCTAATGCAATGCAGTTTTATTCAACAAAGAATTAATGATATTCCATCTCTTCCATATGAAATGCAAGAAGTTGGCTTGAGGAAAGGATATTTTATTGAATCAAAGGTGGCAAAATTGTCAAAGTAAACTCAAGTACCATTAGGAGGAATGATTGGAAAGGATCACTTTGGAGAACTTGTGGATATCAAAGAGCCAATGGAAGAACAAAATGACACAATGGAAGCACAACATGATGTCAAAGAAGATGATAATGTGTCTATTGAGAATGACAAATTTGAGATATATGATATTGTTGATTAGTTTTAAGATGCCCTTGAAGAAGATGCTCAATTTTGCAATTTTTTTATGAGCTACAACTGTAATGTTTTGACTTTCAATTTTTAAAATAAGAATAAAGATATATCTATTGTTGTTTTTTGATGATTTTTTTATTGTTTTTTTTTCATTTTATTTGTATTTGAATCACTATACATTGGAAAATTTTATTAAATTTTGTCATTTTTTTCTTCAAATGTATAAAAATATGAAAGAAATGATATTTTTTATAAAATTTTGACTTGTTTTGTTCAATTTTGTCCATAAAAATGTTTTATTTGACATGTTATTTTAAGGAATATGTACCAAAATGTATATGTTTTTTATTATATATGGCTATAAAATGTGTATTTTTTTGCTAAATATTAAAAAACAGTGTTATTTAACTACAATTGTTTTTGATGTATTGAAGTAAAGGTAAACAGTGTGTTAAAAATGATGTTTTTCACTATATTTAAAAAGTATGGAACAATAAATTAGTTAAGGAAACAAAATTATATGAAACTTGTAAATTCAAAAAAGTAAATGGTAAAAAATATTTTTAAGATTGAAAGAAGCATGAAAAAATGACTAAAAACATCGTTGAATAATAATAAAAAAAAAATGAAAAAATGAAAACAGATGAAAAATAAGCATTTAAAAAAATAATGTGGAAACATCGTGGATCAAAAAATTTAAAATATCGAAAAACCACCTAAAAATGGAAGGGGGGGGGGGTGTGGTGTGCTACTGGTAGCACCATTTTTAAAAACGGGGTAAAAAATTGGACCCCCCAAAAATGGGAACTTTGTAGAGTTCTTGTTAAGTTGGTAACTATGTTTCCCACCAATCTTTGACATGGGGGATGGCCTTATGAAGCAAAAATGTAATAGTTTCTCTATCAGAAAAGTTATGGACAAAAAAACACCCTTCTAGAAGGTTTAACCATTTGTCTACAACATCTGCATATATTTTATCTTCAAATATAGGAATATAAAAATTGATCTATACCTTGAAGGGGGTGGCGCCTCTACTGGAGGAATATGCGTCGTCTGTTGGTAGTCGTCGAAGGATTTGGGAAAATTTATCCATCATTGCATTGCTCTATTGTGTGAGGGCTTCCTCTAGAAATAGTTTAAAGGGATATCATGCCCTATCATCTTTCTTTTCTTCCCCCATGGGTGGTAGTTGGGTTCAGCGAGGCCAATCTTGCAAAGGATCAACTGGTTTGAGTCCCTATTGCTTATACCTTGCCCTCATTGTGGACATGCACAAAGAAACAAATTAAGAGAAGACCGCTTTGATACCACTGATCTGGATTTATGAGCGGAATGAAATGAAGCACATATATATAGAATTAACATAGAGATACAATGAAAAATAACATAGATACAATGAAACTTAACTTCTATTCAGTAAAGAAATATGTTGAAACTATAAAATTCAAAATGAAACAAACTTGCTCGAATGGTGGTAGCTACTCTCTAAGAAGGGATGTGGAAGATATGAACATTCTCCTGATCACATTACAATGATGCCTCCATTCCTTTTTTAACATCAATAAGTAATCATAAAACCCCATAAATTTAAAAACCTAACCCTAGGAGATGAAGTGCCAAAAGTCTTGTGGGCCCCAATAAGGTAAGTTGGTACATCGACTTCTTAGGGTCGTAACTTTTGCATACAAACATTTTTTTAGGTACATGATAGCCCATCGGAAATGTCTATCTGAGGAATACACATTCTTCTTCACACTCTGACTATGTCTATAGTGTGACTGTGGTGAGCCCAAAAAATATTGTTTAGGGCCTCAAAATGGCCCCAGAAGTTCAAGACTCGAAAAGCTAGAAACAAACTACCAAGATGAAAATTGTATGTGATCCAATTGGAAGAGGTGGGTGGAAACTGATATCCATATGAATCAATCACATTCCAGGAAAAAATTCTTTGTGAAGTCAAGAAGGTTTAGGAAAAGATTTTTGCACATAGCCTCTTTCAAGGTGTGGAAGGTGTTAGTGTTGCCATTTTTCTTTCCATTTAGAGTCAGTTTTGAGTCACGTTATGACCCATGCATCCAAACATGTGAAGTCAGGTATGTAGCACCATGAGTTTGAAGTCAGGAAATGGTCGGTTGGCCCTTGGAAATGGGAAAGGGTGTCAGAGTCGGGAATTGTATACGTGGTACGTGCATGTCTTTTCTCAAAAGGTCGAATCTCGTTAAGAATCTAGTCTCTACGTGCCCAGATCGAGTCAAGTGGTTAGTAAACGTTGCATCATAAAGTACAATAGTTATTATCAGTTCATCATGAAGGATGAGAGAATGAAAAATCATGGCGTTCGTATCAGGCATGCCCAGCGAGCTTACCACCTGCATCCTGCACACATGGATTTTCCATGGAAAACCTACAACTCGACTTGAGACACATCGTCACCATAAACTCATTGTCCTTTAGTATGATTTCTTTCTCTAGTTCGATTCATTATAAATCTCATATTCTCATCATTTTCCACAGTCATAGAACCAACCCAGAACTCTATTCGTGATTCTCCTTACCAGTCCAGCTCGTTCATAACCTTCCCTCCTATGCATTTGTTGAATTCAGTGCGAGCAGGATACTCCTCGATCACTCCATGAAAACCTCTTAGAGAATAGGGAAGGGCATGCGAAGTAGGAGAACTAAAATATCCAAGCCACAAAAGGACCAAGATCCATTCTCGCCAGTGATAGGCATCCCCAAAGACACGAAAGAAACTTTCCTCTTACCTACAGAGAAGACCATATCAGATCGCAAAAAAAATGAAGCAGATAAATTCATACAGGAAGGGGAGTCATTAAGAGCCCCCTCCTCCCAAAAAAAGCTACCTCAGAGGAGGGTTAGGCCGAGAAAGAATAAAGAGATCATGAAATCTCAAATTGCAGAAGAACCACACATCAGATTGATAGTTGAAGAACTACTCAAACGTGCCATCCGGTTAGAACCTGCTGGGAAAGTGAGCCTTGAAGGTGAGAACAGGGCAAGGAGAGAGGAAGTCGTAGGAGAAAATGAGGAAAACCCATCTCAGCAACTGAAACAAGCAAAGATGGCTATTGCCAAGCTCTATCAGGAAAATAGGGAATTAAGGCGACAACTAGCGACAAAAACCTTGGAAGCGTCAGCTGCATGGAGTCGTGGAGGGAATGTGGCATGGATGAAAAGGTAGCTCAGAGAGGCGCAATACATTTTTTTATAGTTGTGAGAGGCACAAAGGCTAGCAGAGAAAGGCACACGGAGCATCCCAGAGAATGCGAAGCAACCAAAAAGGAAATCTGTGTGGCTCTTGCCAGCGCACAGAAAGAGAAATTTTAACGGGCGACATTTCATTCAAGACAGTTTTGAGTAACATGTGTTCTCTAAATTATCCTACCATTTTGATAAAAACTGCGAGAATCAAACAGTTCTTTACTACACACAGTTCTCTAACAAATGGGCACATAACAGATAGCGAAGTCGATATTACAAACAACAATATTTTAATAGCCGCACGTTCGCTAGGACACCTAGTCAAGAATACCGCAACACATATTTCCCCACATCGGATTTTGACCAACGATCTGAAGATAGTTATTAGTGGACAGGCATGATTATTGCATATTTTTCGATAGTACCATGCGAAGAGTCTCTAGCGCATGTGGCGGGTTTTTTATGCCCTTGTTTATATATTTCATCTTTTTTATGTAAGACAGGTTGGTTGGAAAAAATTGGGTAAACAACTGCTATTGTATGTAATCTGAGTTTTTGACCGAAATTTAATGCAAAGGTCCTATGAATCGATGAAAATATTCTAGTTGTGATAGTTGGATGTATTGTGTTTCTTTCCTTGCATATGTGTTCCCTGTTATCTTTATTTCATATCTTGTATTGTCTATTTTGGAACAAATTTTTGAACATGTGGATTCCCTGCATAACGCTCCTTGTTCGTGCCACTTAGACAAAACGTTTTCTTCCAAAGCTAACTTTGAATTCATCCATAGCAATGCTCCTGAGTTACTTCATGTAATTTGTCTCACCACATTACGGTTTTACACTAAATACTATTGCTTGCCTAGCCTTATCCTCCCAAGTTGGATCACCAAGTCATTTCCTCAAATAGACTCCATAGCCCAAGTTTCACTTACTTGTGCCAATATAACTAGAACCCATTATCTTAAAGGTATTTAAATCTAGCCATTGCTCCCAAAGTAAGATCTTGCATGGGGACCGCGCCATTTCCGAGAGAGCCCTCTCCAGATCCGAAAGTCTAGTTTTGGATCTCAAATTTGGTTGAAAAATTTACCTTGGTCGTTTGTTTATCAGCCGAACAGATTTACAGAGTGCTAACATTCTAGCACCGTTGTCAGGGACGAACCTGAAAATATTTTCCGTGGGAGAATGACAAACGTTGCAGTTTGACCCCTAAGGGTAACAGAGGGACAAACACCCAGACCGAATGAAACCGTTACCCTAGCGACTCCAGTCCAAACAAACCAGTAGCCCTAAGTAGCACTACTCAAGAAAACTGGCTCCAAAGACATTTTACACTAGAGAAAATCTTGACCCAAATCCCTCTGAGCCTGTGTGTGATCCCGAGAAGATTATGTGCAAGGCTAGAGAGCAGGCACCGAACCCATTTATTTCCTGGACAAAAGTCTTTCCTTGCCCAAATACGGCATGTAGAGCATTGACGACCTTGAGTTTGACACACTTTTTGAGAAAAAATTGTTTAGGTCTAAGTCAGAAACCAGTTTGGACAAGACTATTTTCAACCCAAACAATTTCCATGCCCTGGTGACAAATAATATCCCCCAAAATCCGAATCCCCCTAGGGCTATGGCTGCCAGATTCACTCCCCTCATCCTGCCGGCCTAGTTATATGACTTGCCTCATAATTACAACCAAAGAATCAGACTCTACGACGTTGAGGGAAATGTTTCCGCTGAGAGACACTTAGACTAGTTTAACAACTTTGTCGACCTGGAGGAGGTGGAATACACAGATGCAAAAATGAGGCTTTTTGCACAAATCCTTTCGAGAGATGTAAGAAAGTGGTTTAGAGCCCTCCCACCCGTGATCATTTGGGACTTCTCCACATTCGAAAGGTCATTCCTAAATAAATGGGGGGATAATAAAAACCCTTTGTAGTTGCTAACACAATAAAATAATATGAAGAAAGCACTGGAGGAGACGGTGCAGGAATTATCAGCTCATTTCTTGAAGGTGTACAACTCCATCCCTACAAAAGTAAAGCCCCCCCGGTGTTGTGAAGTTGTGGTACGCAGATTCCTTTGACAGTGACTTTGTTCCGTTTCTAAGAGAAAGAAGATCAGCGAGTCTAGATGAGATGCATAGCCGTCAATGTCGTGGTCCTTAGACGAAAAATTTGACATGATGATGAAGACCATGTAAAAGTTGATGGAGAGAAAGTCCATGGGAAAAAGGCCTATTGCCCGAGAACAAAACGACCCACAACCTAGAAACCAAAATCTCCGGAGGGTTTAGATTCCTCAAGTCAAGCAGTGAGACCCAACTGACCAGCAAACAAGACCTCCTTTCCAAAACAACTATGCAGACGAGGATTTCGACTAGACTTTTGACGACCAGATGCATTATTGTGATGACAAAAACCCGCACGTGTTATTGAAAAAGAGCGAGCACGATCAATGTATGTGCCGAAACAAAGACTTCACACTGGAAACTGATGATGGTATGATACCCGAAATAGATGATGCACCATATTGGGAGACAAAAGAATTCAGGAAAGGTTATCAAAATGCTACCATGCAGTTCCAGAAGAAGTACAACCTCCAAAGCAAAGATGTACCTACCGAGCCGCAACAAACGAACTCTATAAAGAAGCCTATAGTTGAAACATCTTCCACGAGCCGACCAAGACCATATAATGTGACCAAGGACACGATAGAAAGGGCCAAGTCGAAGGAGGAGGTCCTCATAAAGCTTCGAAGAGAGGCCGAGAGACGAGCGGAAAAGAGGTAGAAAAAACATGTTCCCCTTTTAATTTTAAACACCAAATGGCCAAAATCAAGATCATTGTCCCATTCAATGAGCTTATTATAAAGGTCGAGTATCAGGAACAAATCATTAAAATGTTGAAAAAGGGAGGGACCCCCTATACTCTGAACATTTGAGATGACCAACCCACCATCTTGTTTGGTCCGCACGTTGAAGAGACAAGCGATGTTGAAGATGTCCCTCCTTTCTATGTCAGTCTGAAGATCCATGACTTGACCCTTCATAACGCCATGCTTGATTCTGGCATGTCACACAATCTCATGCCGAAGGTGATTATGGATGAGCTGGGTTTAGAGGTCACTAGGTCTTACAAAGATATTTTCTCTTTTGATTCAAGGAAAGTTAAATGCTTGGGCCTTATCAAAGACCTGGTTGTATCGTTGGCCCAAATCCTCACTAAGAACATGGTCATGGATGTAGTCATTGTAGACATACCCTCGAAGTTCAGCATGTTGCTCTCAATATCATGGGCTACAAAGTTGAAAGGTACCTTACAGATGGATATGACATGCGCTACTATCCCTGTCTTCGGCCATGACAGAAGGTTGTACAGAGAAGTATTGTTGAAATATATGGTAGTTAGCAAGATGTAGCCCCACAATCATCTTATATATGCCATTGACATTGAAGTGGGTTCGTCTATATTCTACAATGACTTTAGCTTCGGATAATAAGAATCGATGACCATCACAACATCTGACGAGAAAACCACGTGGGAAAAAATAGAGTGCGGCGACCCAGAAGACCGCATAGAAAATGAGGTGTGGAACATGAGTTTTGATGGCGTAGTCAATAGAGAGGGAGCTGGGGCTAGTATATGGGTGAGCCCCCCTAAATCAAGCACAAAATTGTGTTCATACAAGCTCACATTTGAATGCACTAACAACATGGTCGAGTATGAAGCATTGATCTTGGGCTTACAAGTTTGAAAGAATTCGGTGTGCAGAAGATAGAAGTGCGCAGAGATTCTGAACTAATAATAAATCAGGTGAAGGGTGTGTATCAGAACAAACACCCCAGACTGCAAGCATACAGAAATTTGGCTTTGGACCTTCTCGAAGGATTTTCGGAGAATGACCTAACTGCTATCCCCAGAGAACAAAATCAGATCGCTGACGCATTGGCCACCTCAGCCTCGGTTTTCAATATTCCCATTCTTCCAAATAAAATATATGAAATTGAGGTCAAGTACAAGCCAATAGTGCCTGACAACATCAAACACTGGAAGGTGTTTGACGATGAAAAATACGTGGAAAGATTCCTCCTTATGAGTGATGAGTTCACTAACAGAAACATTGACGAGGAATACTGCAACGATGAATATGAGAGCGCAAATGCACGCAGTAACGATGACCCTTTCCAAAACCACATCATGGGAACGGATATAATTCAGCCGAAGAAAAATATTATTCCAAAGAGGTTGGTTCCACTAGAAAAGATGTTTGACAAAAATGATATGGCTAAGAACCCCAAGATCATCGCAATTGAAGAAGACATGGAGGACTACAACATTGGGACTGTGGAAGATCCGAAGATGGTAAAATTATCAAAGACACTCATTCCAGAGGTCAAGAAGGATTACGTAAATCTCGTGAAGGATTTCCCAGACGTCTTTGCATGGAGATACGATGATCTGAAAGTGTATGACATGAACGTGATCCAACATGTTATCCCTCTCAAGGAAGATCAAAAGCCTTTCAAACAGAAGCTGAGATGGATAAATCCCCTGTTATTGCCGCTGATCGAGAAAGAGGTAAAGAATCTTTTCAATGCCAAAATTATTGTTTCTTTAAGATTCTCGAAGTGGGTAGCTAACCTAGTACCTGTAAGAAAGAAAAATGGTGAGATAAGACTATGCGTAGACTTCCGAAATTTGAATAAGGTGTCTCTCAAAGACCACTACCCCCTTCCCAAAGTGGACTACATCTTGAAAAACGTAGTGGGATCTCAGAAGATGTCCATGCTAGATGAGTTCTCAAAATATAACCAAATCATGGTCCACCTGGACAACAGAGAGAAGACAGCCTTCACCACTCCATGGGGAATGTTCATGTACGCTAAGATGTCATTCAACTTGATGAACGTCAGTGCCACCTTTTAGAGGGAAATGGACATCGTGTTTGCTGATGAAAAGGATAAATTCATCGTGATTTATCTGGACAACATCACAGTGTATTTTTCCTCTGACAAACAACATCTCAAGCACCTGAAGAGAGTTTTGTAGAAGTGCAGAAAGATCAACATATCAATGAACCCAAAGAAATCGCATTTCACGATGGAGAAAGGAAAGATTTTGGGGCACATCATTTCCAGAGAAGGCATTAAAATGGACCCCAACAAGGTTGAAGGGATTTTGAAGATCGGTACCTCGCACAGTAAAAAGGAGATATAATCTTTCCTAGGCAAGGTGGAATTTTTGAGGAGGTTCATCCCAAACCTCGCAGAAATCATAAAACATATAACTTGCATGCTCAGGAAGGGAGACGAGATTAAATAGAACCTAGAGGCCCAGAATTCTTTCGAAGATATCAAAGTGGTGTTGACTAAGGCTCCTGTGCTAGCCAGCCCAGACTTTACGAAAGATTTTTTCCTTTTTTCATTTGCCTTAGAACACACTATTGTCGGTGTATTGTTGCAGAATGACGAACAGGATTTCAAGAAACCCATAGCCTACTTCAGTCGAACACTACGCGACGCTCCCCTAAGGTATGATATTATGGAAAAATAGGTGTATGCCTTAGTAAAGGCTTTGAAAGAATTCAGGACCTACATACTACACTCCCATGTCATCGCTTGTGTCCCTAGCAGTTCAGTAAAGGACATCCTAACTCATCCTGAACCAGAAGGAAGGAGAGGAAAGTGGATAGCAGCCATGTTAGAATACAATATTGAGATAAAGCCTACAAACCTGGTCAAAGGTCAAGGCCTCGCAAAGTTGATGGCCCAGTTGGACTGGGACATTGTAGGAATGAACTTCATTGTTGATATGTCGGAATTCCCTCAAGAAGAAAAAGATGCATAGGTGCCTCAGTGTTTCATTGATTCACCATGGTACACAGACATCATATATGTATTGGAGAATCTCTAGTCCCCTCTAGGCATGAGAAAGACTAAGGCTAGATTCCTGAAGCTTAAAGCGGTTAAGTTCTGTGTCTTGGACAATTCACTATACTAGAAAGATCCCAGAGGAATACTATTAAGTTGCTTGCTGGAGGAAGACGCAAAATGTGCCATACAGGAATTTCACAGAGGCGATTGCGAAGGGCACCACTATTGGAAGACCACCGCACAAGATCTTGAGGGAGGGCTATTACTGGATCACGATTTTTTCTGATGTATATAAAGAGGTATCCAACTACCATGAGTGCCATATTTTCGATGGAAGGAGAAAGCTATAGTCCCTGTCGTTAAAGCCAATCTCATTCGAAGGCCTTTCATGAAGTGAGGCTTAGATTTCATAGGAGAGATAAATATTCCATCTTTCATGCAGCATAAATGGATCGTCACGACCACCAATTATTTTATGAAATGGATTGAGGCGGTCACCACAAAGAAAGCAACCGATGCGGTCTGTTGGTTGTGGAGCCTGATTATCTTCTTGATTTATAGTTCTTTTACTTTCAGCCATATTTATACCCCATGAAGTATTTACACCCCAGAAGTATGTACACTCTTCAACACGGGGGAGTGCAGAGAGGGGGTACCCCCTCTGCGGGGTCTGGGGGGCCTATCCGCCCGTCTAGGGGGTCTGGGGGCAAGCGGGCCCCTAGCAGGGGTTCGGGGGAAGCGTCCCCCGATGGGGGTTTGGGGGTGAAGCCCCCGAAGAAAAAATTGCCTTATAAAAGTATATTGTAATTTCATTGTAAATCTGGACCGTTCATTATAAGGTCGCAGATCTAACAATAGAGATTATGTTAGGGTTTTTTCCCTAGAAGGCAACCCTCTTTTATGAGGG
>ML777153.1:1434481-1467233 GCA_009831015.1 Picea engelmannii
AAATGTCTCCTTGGTATATATAGGAGACTAGGAGGTATAATTACAACTAATGGAATAAATCCAACATAAATAAAATAACATTACTAATGTAATATGCCCCAATTAAGGGGTAATGAGCCAATATTAGGGCTTAACATGCCCCTTCCCTTGAGATAAGTGTTTTCTGCAATGATTGAGTAACTTCGGATGCTTCTGTATAAAAGACTCATCTTCCCAAGTGGAATCTTCATCTGGTAGTTTCCTCCATTTAATGAGATACTCTGAAATGGATCTATTCCTCAGTTGGCGAATTCTTGTGTCAATGATGGCTTAAGGCTCCAATATTATTTTTCCTTCCTCGTCAAGTTCTAGAAATATAGTTTGAACTGGGATCTTGTCACCTATAACCTTCTTTAAGCATGAAACATGGAAAATTGGGTGTACTCGTGAAGATGCAGACAACTCCAATTTGTATTCCATAGTACCAATCTTTTGCAACACCTTATAATGGCCATATTACTTTGGTGATAATTTATTATCCTTCTTGGCTTGCTTGAGGGACATCTGTTTGTATGGTTGTAGTCTTAAAAACACCCAATCCCCTACTTCAAAACTTCTTTCACTATGATGTTGATCTGCTTGTTATTTCATGCGATTTTCTGCCATGGTCAGGTTGTCTTTTAAGATTTGGAGAACTTGTTGTTGATGCTCGATGTGATCTTCCACTACTTGAACCTTATATTTTTCTTTTAGAGAAGAAGTGATGGAAGGAGGGTGGTATCCATAGAGTGCCATAAATGGTGTCATTTTTGTTGCAGTATGAAAGGAAGTGTTATACCACCATTCTGCCAAGGCTAACCATTTGAACCATTGTGTTTGTTTATCATAGACAAAGTAACAAAGGTATCCCTCTAGACATTTGTTCACTATATCATTTTGTCCATCAGATTGAGGATGATAGGATGAGCTATGAGCCAATTGAGTACCCAAACAAGAAAATAATTATGTCCAAAAATGTCCAGTGAAGATGGGATCTCTGTCACTTACAATAATCTTTGGGTTGTAATGTATCTTTTGAATTGTCTCCATGAATGCAATGGCAATTGTACTAGCTTTGAAGGGATGAGAGAGTGCACAAAAGTGTGTGTACTTGTTCAGCCTATCAACAATCACCATGATGACACTCTTTCCTTCAGACTTCGGTAACCCTATGATGAAATCCAAGGAAACCTCCTCCCAGCACTGACCTGGGACGACTAATGGTTGTAAAAGACCTGGGGTCTTAATTGTTTCCACCTTATTTTGTTGGCAAACCAAACATTCTGCCACAAACCTTTGAACATCAGTTTTAAGGCCATCCCAAAAAAAATCTTTCTTGACCCTATGGTAGGTTTTCAAACATCCCGAGTTACCTCCTACTGGAGAGGTGTGCAATTCCAATAATACCTTTTGTTTGAGTTGGGAGTTCTTACATAAATATAAGCGATCTTTGTACCATAATGAATCATTTTTCCATGTAAATGTATATGATGCACTGGAATCCTACTGCAACCTTTGAATGAGAGTCCACACTTTTTCATCATTCTTCCATTCATCCCTTGCTTCTATTATCCAATTCGGTTGGATGATCGAGATAGCACAGAGAAAGACCTCAACATCTTCATCCTTTCTTGAGAGTCCATCTGCCACAACATTTTTCTTCCCCTTTTTATAGATGATTTTAAAAACATAACCCAATATCTTGGTTACCCATTTTTGTTGTTCTTCTGAAGATAGTCATTGTTCCAAGAAGTATTTAGGACTATCATGATCTGTTTTGACCTTGAAGTGCCTACCTATTAGGTAAGGACACCATTTCTTCAATGCATGTAGTATTGCCATCATTTCCTTCTCATAAATGGGTTTGTGTAAGTCCTTTCCCTTGAGTGGTCGACTTTCAAAATCTAGGAGCCTTCCTTCTTGCATTAGGACAACACCAATTCCATTTCCCAAGGCATCACATTCCACAATAAAGTTTTTTGTGAAGTCTAGAGTTGTCAAGACATGAGCTTTGCACATCACCTCTTTAAGTTGTTCAAAATATTTAGTTTCCTCTGGAGACCATGAAAATGCATCCTTCTTAGTTAGTGTCGTTAAAGGTGCTGCTATTCTTCCATAGTGCCGAACAAACTTGCGATAGTAACCTATGAAACCCAAAAATCCTCTAATATTCTTCAATGTTTTGGGAATCGCCGAGTCCATCATGGCCATAATCTTGTTAGGGTCTACCTTGACACCTTCATGAGATACAATATGACCCAAATACTCTACCTCCTTCACTCCAAAGAAACATNTGTTTCTCCTTTAGTAGTTGTAGCACCTTGTCAACATGTCGCACATGATCCTCCCAAGACTTGCTATAGATTAGTATATCATCAAAAAATACTAACACAAAATTTCGAAGGAAGGGCTTGAAAAGGGAATTCATCAACCCTTGGAATGTGGAAGGTGCATTTGTAAGGCCAAAAGGCATGACCAAAAATTCATAATGGCCTTCATGAGTTTGGAATGCTATTTTTGCGATATCTTCTTCCTTCATTCTAATCTGATGATACCCTGAACGAAGATCCAATTTTGTGAAATAGATTGCTCCATGTAGTTCATCTAACAATTCATCAATGATGAGAATGGGAAACTTATCTTTAATAGTGATCTTTTTGAGCTCTCTATAATCTGGACACATACGCCATGAGCCATCTTTCTTGAATACCATTACCACTGGCATAGACTAAGAACTTTGGCTAGGTCTAATAATGCCAACCTCTAACATTTCGTCAACCATGCGCTCAATTTCACTCTTCTGGGCATAAGGGTATCTGTATGGCCTGATGTTAGGAGGAACACTCCTAGGAATTAGGTGAATTTCACAATCATGATTTAGAGTGGGTGGAAGACCTTTGGGAATATCTTCAAATACTTTGGAATGCTTATCAATGATCCCTTGGATATCTTGAGGAATATATGGCTTGGATGTTTGAACATATAGTGAGCATAGTTGTGTAATAATGCCTTGATTCCCCTTTTTCAATAATTTTTTCATGCCATTAGAGCTTATCACCTTACTGGGTTTCCCTGTGATACCTCTTAACTCAATTTCTTTTCCTTCCAATGAAAATTTCATGAAAATTACTTGAAAATTAAAATTCATTGTTCCTAATGATTGTAACCGTTGGATTCCTAGTACGACATCAGCACCACCCATGGGTATAGAAATCATTGGAATATTCATTACATATTCCCCCATAGTAAGATTGATCTTATTGCATTTTTCTGAGCAATTGATAGTTCCTCCATCTACAATCATTACTTGAAACTCTGGCGCTGGATATACAAAGCAATTGAGAGCTTTGGCTAATTTATAGTGAATGAAATTATGAGTACTGCCAGAATCAATTAGGACTATTAGCTTTTTCTTTTTGATGTATCCTTCGATCTTGAGGGTTTGAGGAGTGCTAATTCCAGCTAATTCATTACATGATATCGTGGCAGTCAACTCTTCAGACGAAATTGCTTCTATGTTTTCATCTTGAGATAGTTCGTGTTCTTGTTCTTCTTCCTCTTCACAATCTATGTAGAATAATTTCTTCTTACCACACTTATGTCCCTTACTGTACTTGTTGTCACAATTAAACCATAAACATTTTTCTTTTCTTTCCTCTAATTGTTGAGGTGTCAACCTTGTAGGTTGAGGTGTTTTAGAAGAAGGAGCATTATTCTCTCTATAGATGTTAGGATTGATCCTTCTAGTAGCCATAGCTATATTTTTACTTTCAACATTTCTTTCCACCCTAAATGCATTCTCTAATGATTTGGGTTCCTAAAGGCAAACCTCATGTTGAATGTTATCCTTTAAAGTTCCTATGAATATATCAATCAAGTGCTCACTTGGAATATTTGTTACCTTTATATTCAATCTTTGGAAGTTCTCAATGTACTTGGTAATTGAACCCTTTTGCTTGAGATTTATCAATTGGCTAAAGAAGGTATTGCTCCTTGTATCCTCATAGTGTGCTATCATTTCTTCCATGAAAATTTTCCAAGTGAAGAGTGATTTGCGAGAACAAAGCCATCGATACCATACAAATTGATTGGGTTCTAAATATAAAGAATAAATTTGTACCTTTTTTGTATGTGGCACATTATGTAGATCAAATAATTGCTCCATCTGAAGTATCCATGTGATTGGGTCCTTGCCATCAAACTTCCTCATATCGATCTTAGGAACATGGTTGGTCTTCAACCCAAAGTTGGAGTTTCTCCATTCTTGATTCACCTTCCTTGTGTCCCCATCATAAATTTCATGGGATACATTTTCACTTTCAGGTGTCCTCTCTATTAGTAAATTTTTCAATGCTTCCATGATCTCCCCTTTTAAAGCATCCATCTTAGTATTTATTGCCTCAAACTTAGCTTCTGTTGAATCCATCATCTCTTGTAGTTCATCTTTTGTTATTGTCTTCTTTTGTAAATCATTTATGTCCCTACGCATTTCTTCACCTTCATCAAGAGTGCAAGTAGGATTTTCTGGAGGCTTATTTTGTGTAGAAGTTCCCTTTTTTGGTGGCATGTTGGTCAAGTATCACTTTAAACCTTGATTTTGAGGTGGTTCTGCTAGACAATCTTCCTTTTATTGTATCTCCAAACTTTCGGCCCTTCTGAGTATGAAATTTTATTTTTTGTAGGTCTCTGATATTTCTTCTCTTCAATGCCATAGGTCTGATAAAAATTGGATGTGCCAGGTGGAATTTACGGTAACGTCCCCACAACTTGTTAATGTTTGGCCTTTCCAGGAGATCTCACTTGTATAGCGTGCCCCGCACAAAATTATTTATATAAAATTATAAAACTCGTACCAGAACTACTTCGGGCTGTCCACTATCCAATGCAACTAGTCTCACTCAATTTGGATACTCTGGGAAGAAGTTATGATTGTTTTACCTGGAACACCTGGTTGAGACTAGTCAATAGGACTAGTCAGATACCCTATCTCCCCAGGGTTTATCTACAAATTTAAGATGAACCAGAAGCTAAAATTTCTAAAATAGCTACCTTACTAATTTATGTGAATATCCTCTAAAGTTCAAGGTATGAAACATTACAGAAAAAAATTTATAGCGAAAATTTCGCAATGACTCAATTCAGGATGATTCCAGAACCCTATCTTACAAAGGTTGTATCTCTGAAAGTATAAGGCCTCAGGAGTTGAAATTTTAACCCAACATATCTTGATCTGTCTACTAAATATCCTCCAAGCCGTTCCTTTTTAATCGTTGTAGAAAATAAGTTATAGAGAAAATTCCATGGTGTCTCAGATGTAGCAGTGAAACCCCAAGACCTTGAGCTCTGATACCATATGTTAAGAACCAAATATCAATATAGCATAGAAAAACCTTAGAATAAGTACTCAACACCTTGAAAAAAAGATAATTTCAGATAATAATCCTCTTCGAGGGGGCAACCTCCTTTTACCCCACATAAATGTTCAAGTACATGATGATTCCAAATGAAAATGTCTCCTTGGTATATATAGGAGACTATGAGGTATAATTACAACTAATGGAATAAAGCCGACATAAATAAAATAACATTACTAATGTAATATGCCCCAATTAAGGGGTAATGAGCCAATATTAGGGCTTAACATTGATTGTGTAAATAAAAAAGTGTACCATAACAATGAGTGATTCATAAACCATAAACATGCTTTCAAAGATTTATGCTTTCATGTTCCAAAATACATTTTGTTAGCTCCTCTCCATACTTTGTTTCCTGCATGTTTAATACACCATGACAAATCATGGTCGATATAATTAATATAAAGGTTTCTTATTGTTCCATTAATTATAAAACAAAGAAATTTAAAGAACATATCTACTTACAAATTGTCCAATTAAACCTTGATACTTCAACATATACTCACAACCCTCACTTAACCCAAAGTTTATCAATTATTTGCTTGGATCTTCTTTGTATGTTAGCACATATTATAAGAAATCTATGTAAGAGTGTAAATTAATTATTTAAATATAAATATCACGACAAATATGAAAACTTAAGTAATATTGAAAATGTAAGTACTCAAAAACTTTATGATCAACCATTTTCTTCCTTGTCATTTTGTCTTATGCATTGATTGGGCTCCATTTTTTTTCTTTTCTGCAAAAAAAAATTGAGAATTATTATTTAATATGATAAATAAATTTGATGTACATAAAATAATAAATGAATGATCACATACATTTGATGCACATTGTTGTTTGGATGCATCCTCCTGTGATCCAATTATGTTCATTTATTTTACCATCTTCTTGTACACTTTTTTGGACATCCTACCTACATGTATTGGATTTCTCCTAATTTTTCGCTTGGAATTTTCATAATCTTCTTGAAAAGAAAAAATAAAAAACACAATACTTTTTTTTAAATGGACATGAAAGAAAATATAGAAAAACATATTAATTTCGTAATTATTAGAACATATTATAGAAAAAAATGATTAGTAATACTACCTTTTATATGATTTTTTTTTGTTATTGAATTTTTTTCCTATTCCAAGTCTCATGAGTCTCATTGACCATGGCTCTAGAAACGATTCATGTAATGTCCATATAACCTGATTCTTGGAGTCACTGGATTAATTTTTGTATTGTAACTAATAAGTAAATTCATATGTTCTTTCCACTATATCCCTCAAATATATATAAAAGAAAATTCCCCTCTTATTAACTTCAAGCACCACTCCAGATGAACTGATAAAAAAGTCATTGTCATCATTTACATCGTTAAGATTTTTTGTTCTCTTAGGACAAGATTCCATTCCCTCGCTATCGATCCCTACATAAAATTAAAAAAAAAGTGAAATCGCGTGTTTTAAACATGCTATCAATTCATGTTAATAATTTCATTTTTAGTGGTGAAATTTATATGGATCCAAGCTATCAATAGAGTGAGCTACTTTGCAACTAGGGTTTTGGATGCACTTTGAGAGATACGGTTTCTAAATACTACATATTTCCAACTTGATTCTCTTTATTTATAGTGAGATTGAATGGATATGAGCCAAGACATTGAGTCTTCATGCGAGGGGGCACATGACCCCTCCTATAGAAATCTAATGATAGTTGAAAAAGATAGTTAGGGAGGATCATGGTCGGTTTTTAAGATGTCGACACACTTTCAAAATTTATCATCACACACAGATTCTAGCAAGGGGAAAGTGATGGAAAGTGAAACTGATTCATCCCATACAAAGGTGGATCAAGCATGGGAGACGGGAAAATTCCTTCCACAAGAACCAATGTTTCCAAGATACATGATTAGTTTAGTTTGGGTTGTATAGAAAACCCATTATATGTGGGATGATGTGCTGATAGGAAAAGTTTTTGGATTGTTTTCTATAGAGAGGGACCTCATCAAATGGATCAATACTTGGTGGAAGCCATAGGGACACTTTGAATTTTATTTGGGTTCCAAGGGATTCTTCAAAACCATTTTTGACAATCTAGAATATAGAGAACAAATATTTTAAAATGCTCCATCTTCAATTCAATCGAGTGTTATTTGAGGTATTAGATGGAACTCTTCAACTCATAGAAGGAGTATTTTACACATGCCCCTGCTAGCGAGAAAGTCACCCCTTTAACTATACCAAGGTTTAAGATATAGACAAAGCAAATGACCATCTAAAATTCAATCTATTTTCTACTCTACCCCAAACATACCAAAACAAATGAAAAGAAGGAAATAAGAGAGAATATCGGTAACTATACCTCTTCTCCCACCTCTGGTGATGATCTCCTCAAGCTCTGTAGTTCTAATGACTGCACGTCTCCTCCCAAGGTTGACCTGCATCCAAAAATAGGCAAACAAGGACTACAAGCATGCTACTTGTATTCATGAGTTAGGGTTAGATATCAAATGCTACGTCTAAATCAGAAAAAATACACAAAACATCATCATTTGGGACAAGGAAAAGAGATTCTTGTATTCATCAAACAAAGACTGAAAATAACAATCCATGTCAGCCACCGTTTCGCGAACCTGGTCTGGGTTACTCTTTACAATGCTCCAAGTGCACATTCAATGGGCCTCTTCTCTCAATCTTTTTACACCTCAAGGGAAGGGAATGAATTGACTGGAAGGAGAAGGGGCTAAAGAGGGAATGTTGAAGTAATATCTCACAAAAGGTAGTAAAAGCTTGGGCAAGGAGGGGAAGTGAAATTGGGCAGAGTTTCACTATTCTTGTGCTTGTATGTGAAATGAGACCCCAATACATCCTTTAATATGACAAAAGGATGGTTATTCGGTTGGGTGACGGGATATAGCAGGTGAATTGGTTTGGAAACCTCCAATAGCCCGTAAATTTCACTAAATTCCTTACAACTTTTTTATTTTTGTAACTTTTGCAAGCATATGCGGGTTGTTTAATGTGCAACAAGCATATGTACGTGAGTTGTAGTGGTGGAGAAAGCATATGTATGTGGGTTGTAATGGTGCAGGGAGGATACATGCTTTAAAAATATATTTTTAAGAAGAGCTCATCATCAGTTCTTTGTAAAATATGCAAGTAAGAGGGCCAAGGCCATGTATTCACGGATAGGGAATTTTAGGGCTTTAACAACCCCTATATAGATCTAGCTCTATTTTCTCCCATGAGAATTTTGTCTAGAAGAAATCCTGATAAGAATAGGGAAAACTACAAGAATTTATGTCCAGACTATTGAGGCAACAAGACAATGGCATTTCACTTCTTATGCCCATATATGTGTATACCTAAAGATTTCCAAACCCTTATCAAGATCCATCTACCTAGAGCATCATGATAATGAATGGACTCAAACACTCGACTATGAGCACATCCCATTCATATGTCTCAAATTCCATGAGCATATGAACTTATTTAGGTATTTTTTGCTCAATACCCCTCCAAGACTTGAAAATGTAGCACCTGAGAAATCTAAGGACATATTCACTCAGCTCTAGGGGAAACACAAGGCCAAAAAACTCCAGTCACCAATTAGAAAAAATCTCCATATTCCAGCAAATAATTTGTGATCTTAAGCCATACCCTAGAAAATATCCAAAATGAAGAAGCATTGCTTCATGAAAAAAATGGGTAGGATGAGAAAGAGTGAAACCCACTCCAAAGCCAATCCTAGAGAAAATCATACCTACACCAAAGACCATCCCAAGAGGACAATGCCAAAATTCAGAAGATGGAGGTGACATAGAGATCGAATTAGATGGGAGAGAATTGGTGAGGATTGATATGGTAAGTATGGAAGAAGCATGTCAAAAACAAGAACTAAAATCTCTCCCTCTAGATCAGCTCTCAAAATTTGACAATTTTTTCCTCAACTCTATAGTCAGGGACACCTCTAGATTTGGGATGGGTTTGGGAATACATTGGGATACCCTCAAGAATCCTCGCATGCATTCGATATATGAGAAAAAGTGATACAAAAAATACACTCAATTGTTAATCATGGAGGCTAAAAGTTTTACCGTGAACTCAAATCATATGCAAATAATCTATGAGAGTTTTCCTCCCATTGCCCCACAACATCCTCATGAATTTTATATTCCAAAAAAACTCTAGGTGGCCTAGCTATTCTTTGTAACCCAACGACAACCATGATATATAAATTCATATTTAGGGCATGGAGGAAGAAGAGGGAGACTTCATTCATGATAAAGAAGCTAAAGGTCAAAATATCAGTGTTGGTAATGCAAAGACAATCAAATGGGCAGAGGAGTAGAGGGAAACAATAAAAACTAATAGAGACTGTGAGAAGATTGAGAATAGAAGTGAAAGGATACAAAGAATATAATGAGAGGTTGATGAGAGAAAAAAAATTAGATAAATTCTCAAGTGATGCAAAGCTTAAATCAGTTGCACATGAAAGAAAGGAATGGATCAGACTCAAGGCAAGAGGAAGAAGGAAGATATCATGAAAGAAGGATAATTATAGAATAACCAGTCATTCAAGAAGTGTCAGTACATCTCATAAGAATCACTCACCTCCTTCCTCAACATAATATATGCAGCCTCATAAGATGAACAAGAAGAGTACCAATCCAATATGATCGAAGTGGAAGGTAAGATCATTAATCAACATGTTGCTATTTTAATTTATTCAGGAGCAAGTTGTTGTTATAGTGATCTTAAAATAGTGGATAGATTACATTTGGAGAGAAGTAAGCTTGAAAAGTCAATTTTGGTTAAGCTATCCACTAGAATCAAAAGAACGATCAATGAGATGGTAAGGATGTAATGCCCCGGTTTTAAGATCCCATATTTAAATAATGTATTTTGTTATTTTATGAAAGGTCAGAGAACCCAAACAATTAAAATAGTCTGGAGTGCCTAGGAAATGTAATTTTGTAATCATTACTAATAATTAAATACATGTTTGGTTGCAAGACAGACAAGGACAAGATTTATAGGGGGCTATGATTTCACGAGATAGGGGGATTAAGGGGATAAGTCTTTTTATTATATTTTATTTACCCATGATTTTTTTAATTGAGAGAATCAATTACATGCGCTTCTTGGGGAAGGCCATGTGGTTCTTGATTTGTAAGTAAATATATAAACATCTCTAGTGGGATGTTTGGGGGTTCTTCTCAATTCAATATTCATTCATTGTTGCTCCTTCATTCTTGTTCTTGGTTGGGACAAGGGGTATGAAGTGTTGGCAAAGAATCCATAGTTTTTTGGATGTAGTAGTGACTAGTCTGTGTCATCCATGAATTGGTTCTTGTATGTCTGAGATTCATTTGAATTTGATCAACTTTGTTCACAATTGTGAGTCCTGAGAGTCCCAACATGGAGATTATTGACCAAATGCACTAGAGGCCTAGAAGGAGGTGGACAACTTGAGGGACTACATGGAAGAGAAGGGGGTCCATTCTCTTGGGTTGTGTAGGCTGGAGAGAAGATACATGGTGTACTTTGGATTGTTGTGTGTTGATAAACTAGTGAGAGCTTGAGTGCTAACTAGTTTGGGAAGTTGACAGACACCTTGGAACCATCCTTGTGGATTCATATCCCTGGCTCAGGGTGACCTGTAATAGATACTTGGAACAACAATGTCTACGGTTGCGTGGAACGCCCTTAGTCTGCATCCAATTGGTGAATGAATATGTTTAAGATAAGTTGTCTTTGTCATGGTTTCCTTTGCTTGTATATTTATTTCTGTGATGTGTTATCTATTATCTATTAAATTCAAATTTGTAATATCCATGCTTGTTGGTCATTTTTGTGCATGTAATAATATTCATGTATTTTATGTTGTAACATGAATGTTGATTAATGCATGCCAATATTTCATGCTTATTTATTAATTAAATGTTATCAAAATTCAAAATTAGTTTTGAGGCATGTTCTTGAGGTAGCATGCATGGTTTGTGGCTGGTTGGGTATGTTAAATATGGTAAGTATGGAATAATTGTATCACAAACAAGAACTATAGTCTCTCCCTCCATATCAGATTGGGAAAGTTCACCAAGTTTTCCTCAACTATATAGTCAAGGCCACCTCTAGATCTGGGATGGGGTTGGGAATACATTGGGATCCCTTCAAGGATCCTCGCAAGAATTCCAAATATGAGAAAAAGTGAGGAAAAAAATCCACTCAGCATTTAATCCTAGAGGTCGGAAGTTTTATGGTGAACTCAATTCATATCCAAATAATCTAGATTTTTCCTCCCATTCCCCCCACAACATCCTCATGAATTTCACATTCTAGATGATTTCTAGGTGGTCTGGGTATTCTTTGGAACCCAACTATAGCTATGATAGATAAATTATTCACTACCAAATGGACCATATCTACAGGATATAGATCCATTGACTTAGACAAAGAAGGATTTGTCACGAATGTATACAGTCCCCACATTCAATCATAAAAAAATTATTTTTTGTACAATTTGGAAGGCATGAGCAACATTACCCTTGATCAAAAGTGGATCTTAGGAGGAGATTTCAATATTATTCTCTCCCTTGATGAGAAGAGATATAAGAGAGGAGGTAATAAAAGGTTGGAGGGGGACAATGATTTCCTTAAAACCATAATCCATACCCTTTCTCTAGTGGATCTAGAGAACATCAATGCCAGTTTCACCTGATTGAATAGAAGATATAGATCTCATCAAATAGAATTTCGTCTAGATAGGTTCCTAATTTATGAACCGCTAATGTCGGATGGGATTATCATGGAAGCCAACATTCTTTCTATAGTAGGTTCATCTCATTGGTCAATCCAACTATGGATAGACACCATAAGCATTGCACGATGCAATCCCTTCCATTTTGAAAAATTATTTCTAACACATCTTGACTTCCAAGAGAATATTACATAGTGGTGGATAGATGTAGCGATCCCATGTGGATCACTAATGTATAGGTTTCAATAGAAGCTAAATAACTTCAAAAAACAACTAAAAGACTGGAACAACCACACCTTTGCCATCATCCTCCAAGATCAAAGATATATAGAGAAAGAAATGAAGGTAATCCATCATGATATCATCACTAAGGGGAGATTAGAGAGGATTAAGGAGGTATAGGCACATATCAACCAATAACTAGAGGAAATCTATGCCCAATAAGAAACCATCTGGCATCATAATTCTCATGTCTAATGGCTTAAAGAAGGGGAAAATGACTATAATTTATTTCATAGATCCATGATCTAGAGAAGGCATGTAAATCGTATCACCATACTCAACGATTATCATGGAAAAAAATATCACATCCTACATAGATATAAAGATGGAATTGGTAATATTGTATCAATATATTCTCATACAACCCTTCCCTGATCAATCATAAGAAATTTCAAAGATTACACAACATATCCCCTCTATGATATCTACCTAGAAAAATGTTTCCCTCCTAATGTTGATCAAACTGGAGGAAGTAGATCTGGTTCAAGGAAACGATAGATGGTAAATCCATGATCCCTGTTGGATTCACCACATATTTTTTCCACCATCATTGGAACCTCATCAGGGAAGAAGTCTAGCAGTTGATCAAAGAATCTAGAAACTCATTTCAAATGCTCCATGTTCTCAATGCTACTTTTCTCACTCTAATCCCTAAATAGGATTTCTTCTCTCATCCCAAGAAATTATAACCCATTACGATATGTAATGTCATTTACAAGATCATCATAAAGGTAATTTGTCTTATACTCAAAACCATTCTTCCTTTCATCATTTCACATGAGTAGTCTGGTTATGTAGAGGGGATGTAGATATTGGACTGTGTAATTTTGTTCCATGATGTTATTCATTCCTTAAAATCCTTAGGAATTCTAGGTATGCTTATTGAACTAGATCTTTCCAAAAAAATTTACAAGCTTAGTTGGTAGTATATGTGATCCCTTCTTATTTCCTTTGGATTGAGTGATGAATGGGTCAAGTGAATCATGAAGCTTACTTCCTCATCCTTATTCTCCATTTTGATTAATGGTGTTCCATCCAATCCATTCTCCCCTCCCATGGAATTTATAAAGGTGATCCTCTCTCCTCTTTTCTCTTTGTTATCATGGTTGAGGGCCTAATCCAATACATCAAATATTCCATAGAAGATGGATCCTTAAGAGGCCTCACCCTGCATGGCCTGAACCCATTGATATCTCATAGCCAACTTGTTGATGATACCATGATGATGGATCCCCCATTGTCCGTGAATCTTAACACATTCTTGATATCCTCAAGGAATTCAATGAGTCCTCTATTACCTCTATCAACACCGAAAAATCTCATATTTTCTTCTTTAACACCCCCTAATCTATCCAATGTTTCATCACCAGAATATTCAGATTTAGTCGGGGTTTCCTCCCATACAAATATCTACATGTTTCTCTCATTGATAATGTCCTCGTGAATAACTCTTGGGAAGGATTTCATCCATCCATTGAAAAAAGGTTGAACTCCTAGACCTTTGGAACATTAAACCTCATTGGTCTCCTAGTACTCTTATAATTATTCCTTCAACCTTTTCCCATTTATGTATTTTCATCCCTGGCTGCCCCAAAATAGGTTCCCAATGCCATAAAAAATAATCAACGCATATTCCTTTGGAAAGATGCAAAGGAAGGGTGCAAATGAGCTCTTGTCGATTGGGGGGGACTTTGTAAACTTAAAATTGTAGGTGGCATGGGCTTAAAAGTTCCTCATATTCTCAATTAGGTCTTGGGGTAAAACATTTGGAGGCGATGGATCAAGCATCTAAGGGACCTTTGGGCCCATATGTGGAGACATAAATACACTCTAGAGGTGGATTAATCAAAGCTTATCATATGGAATGAAATCATGAAATTCTCCTTAATCTCGAACACAACTAAGAAAAAACACTACCTGATACTAGAACATATGCGTTGGGAAATCTATGGAGCACACCACACCCATTTTTGGATATATTCTTGGTAGTAGATGCCTCCTCTCATATAGAAAAACCAATGAATGAATTCCACTCAAATATTAACAAGGAAAGACTAAAGCATGTGGCTGACTATTGGAAAATTAACAATCCCTCCTCTCTTCAGTGAGAATAAAAGACCACTCATGCAGAGCTTGATACTCCAACTGGCATAGATTTAGGGCTTGGGAAGATGAAGAAGAATTTCTAAGAATCAAATTCAAATAGGTCCCTAACATTTTGAGATGGAGATATTATCCAAAAGGAACATTCTCCATTCAAGAAGCCTACAACCTAAAGGATTCTTTTAACCAATTCCCTAAAGACCCCATTTGGAAAAATATATGGAGGACCAACCTTCGACCTAACTTTATCACCTTCCTTTTCCTGGTGGCTCACATAAGTATTCTTATTTGGGACAATCTAAGAAATACGGGATTCATAGGTCCCTCTATCTACCCATTTTTCCTTCGGTAGGAAGAAACCTTTTAACATATGTTGAATAAATCACATTATAGCTCACAAGTTTGTGATCAAGTGACACAATCAATGTGAACCTTAGGTGACAAGGGGAACAATTTCATTGATACAATGGTTTCTTGGAGGTTAATATCCTTCAAAAATCCAATTCTCGACCACATTGGGATCTGCTATCGAGATTTATTCTTTGGAAATTTTGGAAAGAGTGAAATCATAGGATATTCCACTATGATCAACTTCCTTGGGAGGCAATCTAGACCATGATTAATGAACGAATTTAGGAGACTTTCAAAATTTCCAAATGGAAAGTGGATGATGTTTCTTGTGATATGAATGAAAAACCCATATTTATTGAAGGGAACCTTTTATTATCCCCAACACCATGTTTTTCTCATTATCATTTTGCTTCCTCTTTTAGTCCTAGCCAATGGCCTTCCCCCCCCTAATTGATTCGTCAAACTTAATTTTGATGGGGCCTCTAAGGGAAACCTAGGTCTAGATGGTTTTGTAATTTTTCAAAGAATTACCAAGGCCTCATCCTTCACATTCTCACAGGAAACATAGGTCATTCAAATAAAAATTAGTAACTATGGGATCTCATTAGAGGTCTATAGGTGGCACTCTTGCTCGGGTTTTTCCAACTTATTGTGGAATGGTATTCCCAAGTGATATTGGTATTTCTTTCCAAACTAATCAATGGCTTGGATCCATCCGAGATTTCCCCTAGCTAGAAACTCCTAAGAAATCTGGAACCCCTTCATTTGCTTCTCCACCCTCAATTGCTTATGATCCCCTATCATGTTCATCGTGATGTGAAAAAAGTGGTGGATAATATTGCCAATATTGGTGTCTCTACAGGATATATGGAACTTGAATGAAATTATAAACAAAATCCTAAGCATCCCATTCTTTTGGAATCCATGACTTTGGCGAAGAAGGAAAATTTTACCCTAGATGGGGTGTCATCCAATTATTATGAGAAATAAAGGGGAGAAGGGAGGCCAAGCCATTTGGCAGTTCAAGACTCTAGGAAATCATATGAAGATATTGTTGTATTCACTCCATAGTCCTATCATTGAACATCCCTAGGTTTTCTAGTAAACAATTATGTTGACAAAATGGGAACTCATCTCTAGTACCTTCAAGTACATAAGGAATCCTGAAGGGTCCTATTGGAATGCGTATAATTTTGAGATTTTTTGAACTTTAGATTTCTTCCCTCTTACATTGTTAATGACATTTGTGATTGGCTAAAGTTAACAATTTGAATAATTATTGTGATTTGTCAGGTAACAAATTCCATCATACTTTTTTAATAATCTCTCTCTAAACATATCTATACAAGCTCTTCAAATTTAAAAATTATTTTACCATTTCCAATTAACAGTTTTGTTAAGTGAATATCTTACAAACCTCTCTTGTTATAGGAAGGATAATCTTGTTTCCTTAAGGATTATGGCACTGCAAAAAGTTGTAAGAAAACTTGATGGATCAGATTTCATAATCTAGTGGAACGATAAATCAACTTGGAAGATGGATAAACTAGGAAAATGACCAAATATAGAAGAGAATGGGATAAATAGACAGAAAAGGGAGCACAAACTCTCCATAGTGCTAAGTCTTTGAAGTATAGGACCTCTTGTCGCGTGTCCTTTTGATTTCAATGGTGAGAATTTACTTCGGAACTCTAGGCTTCAGGAGTTATGGCTTCACACATCTAGCTTTATTCTGAAGTGGTTATCCTTGAAGTGAGATATCCGGCGTCACGTGTCCTTTTGATTTGGATGGCTGAGATTTACCTCAGAACTTGGGCCTTCAGGAGTTCTCGCTTCACACATCAAACTTTCTTCTAAAGTGGTTATCCCCAAAGTGAGAGATCTCAGGCCGCGTGTCCTTTTGATTCGGACGACTGATATTTACTTCATAAATCTGGGCTTTGAGAGTTCTCACTTAACACATCCAACTTTCTTCTGAAGTGGTTATCCCTAAAGTGAGAGATCTGGCACCTCATGTCCTTTTGATTTGGATGGTTAAGATTTACTCTGGAACTCCGGGCTTCAGAAGTTCTCTCTTAACACATCCATATTTCTTCTGAAGTGGTTATCCCCAAAGTGGAGGATCTCATGTTGTGTGCCCTCTTGACTTTAACGATGAAGATTTACTTTGGAAATCTGGGCTTCGGGCATTCCCAAGTGCAAATCTTTGAAGTGCTAAGTCTCCAAAGTACAGGATCTCTTGCCATGTGTCTACTTCGATTAGTGGTCCATATGGGATTTAGGATTTCTTTAATCAAAATTGATTGCCTCCTTGTGGAGTACAAAATAGTTGAATACAAGGATCATCTGACACATGTCCCTCACTCAGATCGAAGGATAGGAATTGCACGAAATTCACTCTATCTTCTCTACATATGACCAAGAGATGTGACCTCAGATTAACTTTGGGCACTTATCTCACTTTGCGAAGATTGACAGTCAGATTTTAATGGATCGTGGAGATCATCGATTGAGAGTGATTGTGGGGGGAGAAGTTGCACGAGGTTTAATTTTGAAAGGCGGTCCCTCAAATTAAACCACGGTTTTCTCTCAAGGGTGCATGGCATCACCAGGTGCATTGCGGGATGAAAAGAAGGTTACTTCAAACCACTCCCTTGTGCCCTCGCAAAATAGAGGAACATAAAGGGACGTTGGAGAAACACTTGTCATCCACGTCATGTACCCCATTAACCCTCCATCCTGTCACACCTTCCACATCAGTTACCCCGTTCACTCTCCAGCCTGTCACACCTTCCACATAAGTTACCTCGTTTACCTCACCACCTACACTTGTCCCCACGTCGTCCTATCCGTGAGCAGTTACTCTTTCTCGTAATAGTTATCCATTACATAATGAGCCAACACTGAGCTACTTGTCACATTATCACTCCCCCCATATTTTCATCTGATATTCTTTTTCCAGTAAATGCATCCGAAGAACAGATAACAACGGAATCAGATGGCGAGGACAATAAACAAATGACTATGGTAGCCTCAATGGAGACGTGTGCCCAATTCAAGATCAAAGGAAAACAAGCGCGTCTGCGATCAGATGAAGAGAAAGATGAAAGAACCAACTCAAACAATATCTTCTTGTTGTCGTTTCATTCGAATTACATTCCATTTTTAGGAGATATTGCATGAAGTCCAACAATTTTGAGTTGTGACAATTTTTGTATAAATAGATAGATTTCAGATCTATTCAAGGTTGCTTCTTGCTGGATGTAATAGAGAAAACTCTCCTTTTTTAGTATTAATACAAGTGTAGACAGAGATTCTAATTTTCATTTAGATTGAGTTGTGTGTTTCTCCTGTAATTCCATATCTCTTAATTTCCTTATGTAATTCCTTGATATGTGATTGATTGCAATTTAGTATCACAACTACTGTAATCACATCATATCGAAAATTCATTAAGGATTTTTTCTTCTATATTTACTATAAGTAAAGCAAGACCTACAAGTTGTTTGAATTACTACATTTCATATCATGTTCAAGGGTGTGCTCTCTACTTTTCTTCTACTGCAACAAGGTGAGACTATTCAACAATTGATGCCTTTCTTTGTTTAACAGTTTTGTAATTTTCCCTCACAACATTTGATATTACAATTGTGACTCAGACAACGAAATACAACCTCTGTAATGTCCTATTATTAATTTCATTTAAGGATCATTTCTTGTATAACTAAACATAGAAAAAACACTCTTTTAAAACATTCTCTTTAAAAATTCATGATTCCTAACATTACTCTTTGAGACTTAGGATCCATATCTCTGAATTTCCTTATGTAATTCCTTGATAAGTGATTGATTTTAATTTAGTATCAGAACTACTGTAATCACATTATATCGGCAATTCATTAAGTAATCATTTTTTCCTCTGTATTTACTATAAGTAAAGAAATACCTGCAAGTTGTTTGAATCACTGCATTTCATATCATGTTCAAGGGTGCGCTCTCTACTTTTATTCTACTGCAACAAGGTGAGACTGTTCAACAATTGATGCCTTTCTTTGTTTAACATTTTTTGAATTTTCCCTCACACCATTTGATATTAGAATTGTGACTCAGACAACGAAATACGATCTTTGTATTGTCCTATTATTAATTTCATTTAAGGATCATTTCTTGTATAACTAAAGGTAGAAAAAACACTCTTTTAAAACATTCTCTTTAAAAATTTATGATTCCTGACATTACTCTTTGAGCCTTAGGATTAATCTCAGGAACAACATCTTTTTGGCATTGTTGTCAGGGATGAAGAAACAAATTTATTTTCCCTAGGAAAACAACAAGGTAAATTTCTATCTTTGATGGTGAACAAAGATTGAATACATAAGTAAGGATTATTTTTATCTTTCACTTGGCCAATCCACCACAGACAAAACTGGCATTTGGTAGAAAGAATACCATAAAAAATCCAGACGATAAGCAAACCACACCAGCGTCAGATCCCGAAAAGTTGTTGAAACCAAAGGGATACCTCAAATATATTGTTGCATCAACAGGTAAAGTATATCAACCCAAAGTTACACAAGTTAATGCTAAGGTTCCAATTGAAGAACTAACTCCTAGAGAAAGTTTTAAACAAATTCATTCTGCAGAGGCATCAACTAGTAGACCCGAGGCTAAGCTTGAGAAACCAGAGGTAATTGTTCTCAAGATAAAAGTTGAGATTGATTTGACATATACTCTTACCAGTGAGAAAAAACAATCGCTTTTGATACCCGCTGTCATTAACACCCTGCCGATTCTATCCTTACTTGAAGAAAAGGTTTTAGTTTCCTGAAACTCTGAATAATCTATTTTATATCCTGATCCATCCCCTATTGCCTCTCCTATATATACATCTTGTAAGTCTGAGGAAATCAGTCCACATTTCCATTTTCCTCCTCTTTTAGATTTTCCATCTACCAATCACCTTTTTCCAGAAGTTCCTTCACCACACTCCAAAGTAGTCGAAAGGTCACCACTTTAGTCCCTCTAAGTTTTCTAAAATCCCCTCTTTAGCTCCCAAAGTTCATCTCCTAGACTTCCAATGGCTAGTGTTGGTGGCATCAGAGGCTGAGGAGTAGGTGGACAAGGTCAAGGACAAGATCTTCCTCCTATAATATTTTCCAAGGTAGCTGCTAGATACGCTCCCTTGGTCCTCCCTGCCGTCCTTCATGATTTGCCCAAAAATTAGATGGAAAACCTACCAAAATTTATGGGAGAAGGAGATCTAACCACGACTGAACACATAGCCTTTTTTTATCAGTTTGCTGACATCCTTGGCATAGAACAAGAGGATGTTTACTCAAGGATGTTAGTACAAAAATTTGAAGTACAAGTGAGAACCTGGTTTAGAGGAGTCCCTATAGGTTCCATACGGTCATATGATGAACTAGAAAATGTTTTCCTAAGACAGTGGAGTGAGAAAAATTAACGTCTATACTATTTAACCTAGTTTGGGATTTATGGAAAAAGAATTCTAAATCAGTCCTTGAATTTACTCAGAGGTTCAACAAACTGTATAACAAAATCCCAGTTGAAGTCAAACCTTCTCAACCTGCGGCAAAGGTAAATTTTGTATGGGATTTTGATCTTGACTTTGCCCTCCTCTTAAGAGAAAGAAGATCTTCCACTCTAGCAGGAATGCAATATGATGTTATTGAAATCGAATCTAATATGATGGAATCCAGGAAATTAAAAACCAAAGTTGAGATGGGAACTAGAGAACCTAGGTGGTTCAAAGAACAGGAAGGACCATCTGGATCTGGGAAGTCCACAGAAGAGAAAATGGATGAGATGGCCAAGATAATTAAAGACTTATCAAACAAGATATCTAGAATGGAATTAGATCAAGCCAAACTTGATACTTACATTAGGAATCAGTTCAAGAGAAACCCTAACCCTCAGATACAACAAAGACAAATAAAAAATGAAGATCAAAAGATCTAAGCTCTGTTTAAATCTGAAAATTTTAAGCAGAGAGATTAAATGAAAAATTATGAGGAGTTAGAAGATGATCTAAATAACCTTAGTGATGACGACCTGGAGCCACACTTAACCAGGCAGGATTATGAGAAGTCCTTAGACCTAGAATCCATGTTTAATAATGAGGAAAGTATCAACAATCTGGGGGATTCTACGTATCAAGGGTTCACCGACTCAATAATGGCCGAACTCCAACAAAAGTACGATTTAAGGGCCAGAGAGAAAAATTCTACGAATGTTCCACCAAAAAATATTTTGTCGCGAAGTAAAATGAACGAGGCAACAGTTACTAAAACACCAACTGAAACACAAGCCACCCGAACAAAACCATTTGAAACAAGAACAACGCAAATTAAGAAACCAAAAAATACAAAAGAAGAAATTCCAACCAGAGAAACCGAAAAAATTGTTGGAGGTTTCAGTTTAGAAAACGATCTTAATAAAATTAAAATCCCCATGCCTCTGGTTGAACTTGCAAAAAAAACGATTTATAAAAAGAAAATTGCTAAAGTGATAAATTTTTCTGAGGCCGAATTTCATGCAGATGTTATTAATCTACAAGATGAAAGACCTACGATCATGTTCGGTCCACACATTGAAAACAACAAGGATTTTGTTGCTCCATTTTATATTACACTAACAGTGCATGACCATTTACTCCACAATTGTATGTTAGATTCTGGGTCCTCTCATAATTTAATTCCTAAAATTATCATGGAGAAGCTAGGCCTCGAAATCACTAGACCTTATCAAGACTTGTACTCGTTTGATTCTAGAAAGGTTAAGTGTATAGGCATAGTTAAATATTTGGTAGTAAATCTTGCTCAGATCCCTGTAAAAAGTGTCCTTATGGAAGTGGTCATTCTTGACGTCCCTGCCAAGTATGACATGTTTCTATCCAGGTCTTGGGGCACCAAATTAGGTGGATCAGTTCAGATGGACATGACTTATGCTACGATTTCGATTTTCGATGGACAATTCACTCGACTGTATAGAGAGACTAGACTGGCATATACTGTAAGTGACCCCCAAAACCCCAATAATTACCTAGTCTATGTTGTTGATCAGGACTTAGGAAATTGTATTTTATCTATAGATGACGATTTTAGAAAAAACAAAGAAAAGTGTAAATAGTAGGGAAGGAATGTGGAGAATATTTTTTAATGGCACTTCATCCTACGAAGGAGTAGGGGCTGGAGTGTTATTTGTAGCACCAGGAGATGAGTATGTTATTCCCTTCTCATATAGATTATAGTGGGAGACTGATTATATGAATAATGTCTGTGAATATGAAGCTTTAGTCTTAGGATTGGAAGTTGCGATAAAGTTAAAAATTGAATATCTCTAGTTTATGGTGATGCAAAGATTATTGTAAAACAAGTGAAACAATGGTATCAAGATAAGCACCCAAGGTTGAGATCATATAGGAACTACACCTAGGATCTTATAGAGAATTTCTTCCTGTCCTTTAACATACACTCTATTCCCAGAATGGAGAACCAACAAGTTGATTCCTTGGCCAAGTCTTTTGCGACCTTCATACCACCCACTGTCTTGAAACTAAAATATCACATCGAGATGAGACACAAACCTTCAATCTCGAACAACACTCAACACTAGCAAGTGTTCAACGACGATGAACAAATAAAACAGTTCCTTGAAATGGTCGATGAGTTTTCTAAGACTCACATAGATCAAGAAAACGAGAACGATTCTATTTCGGTCATGCAGGAAGGTGAAGAGCCTGAAAATTTCTGGGATAAGATCGAAAACCACTGCATGATCATACTTAAGAAAAATTAGATCCCCGGGGTTCTGATCCCCTTAGAGATATTGTTTGACCAGGATGACATACCTTTAAAGTCTACCTTACGACCTCATCCTGAAGAGGCTGAGGACTGTAATATAGGAACTAAATAAGACCCTAAAATGGTCAAGATATCTAAATACCTTCCAGCCCAAATGAATAATAAGTGCATTGAGTTTCTTAGGCAATATAAATACATTTTTGTGTGGTCCAATGATGATCTAAAACCTTATGATACCTCTATTATTGAACACAAGATTCCTTTGAAATATGGTATCAAACCTTTCAAGTAGAAACTCAGAAAAATAAATCATATTCTCCTGCCAGTGATAGAAAGGGAATTCAAGAAGCTCCTCGATGCAAAAATTATCATTCCACTCAGATATTCTAAATGGGTAGAAAATTTGGTACCTGTCAGAAAGAAAAATGGCGAAATAAGGCTCTGTTTAGATTTCAGAAACTTAAATCGGTCATCCCTCAAAGAAAACTACCCACTACCAAAAATGGATCATTTTCTAGAAAATGTAGTTGGAGCTAACATAATGTCCATGATTGATGGTTTTTCCGGATATAGTCAAATTGATGTCCATGAAGACGACAAATAAAATACTACATTTAGCACTCAGTGGGGAACTTTTATGTACGATAAAATTCCATTTGGTTTGATGAATGCAGGGGCTACTTTCCAGAGAGAGATGGACATCGCATTCGTCGGTGATAAAGACAAATTCGTTGTTATTTATCTTGATGATTTGATGGGTTTTTTAAAATCTGATGCAGAACATCTGCTACACCTCATGCAGACCTTCAAAAAATGCAAAAAGTTTGGTTTGTCTCTTAATCCTAGGAAATCACATTTCGCTATGCAAGAAGATATGTTGAATAAGGATAGCCTCATGAAATGGACCATCGAAGCTAAAGCATCATTCGAGCAAGTTAAGAAATCTATAGGAGAACAACCAATGTTATCCAGTCCAAACTATACTAAGGAATTATTGATCTTCTCTTTCGCTTCTGAACATATTATTGCAATGGTGCTCCTACAAAAGAATGAAGAAGTCTTTGAGCAGCCGATAGCCCTTTTCAGTAAAAGTCTCAGGGATGCAGAATTAAAATATGATGCACTTGAAAAAAAACTTACACAATGGTGAAAGATCTCAAAGCTTTCAGGACATATGTGTTGCATTCCAAAATAATTGCTTATGTGCCAAAAAGCATTGTCAAAGACATCTTGGTTCAACCAGACATTGATGGAAAGAGAGGTCATTGGTTAGCTAAAATTTAGGAGTTCGATCTAGAAGTAAATTTGACCAAACTAGTCAAAGGTCAAGGCCTGGCGAAACTGTTAGCCGAATCAAATTTAAGGGTGCTCGAGATAAATCACCTGGAATCACACGGATATCTCCCAGATATAGAGGATCTTGATGATCAAACACCTATGATTCAGATTGAAGATCATTTGTCTTCCTCTTCTTGGTATTGTGACATTGTTTCATACCTCCTTACCCTTCAGTTCCCGAATGACATGACTCTGCCCAAAGCAAGAACTTTGAAGCTACACACAGTTAAATATTGTACTCTCGATGGCTAGTTGTATTGGAAGGATCCTTTGGGTTTCTTGTTATGTTGCTTAACTGAACCTAAAACATAAGGTGTCATAAATGAATTTCATGGGGTATGTGGAGGACACCACGCCTGGAGGGCAATGACCTAAAATATTTTAAGAACAAGATATTATTGGCCAAAGTTATTTACTGAAGTGAATGCCAAGCTCAGAGCCTGCAACTCTTGCCAACTGTTCTCTAGTAATAAAAATCTCCCTGAGCTACCTTTAATCTCAGTCAAAGTAGAAGCTCCCTTTCAACAATGGGGTCGAGATTTCATCGGATAAATCCATTCACAGTCAAGCACCCAACATAAATGGATTTTAACCGCTACTAATTACTTCACAAAGTGGTTCGAAGCCATTCCAACTCAGAATGCTATGGATTTGGTGGTAATAAACTTCTTGGAAGAGAACATCCCATCGAGATTTGGTTGTCCTTGAAAAATAGTTACTGACAACGCCAAAGCTTTCAAATCTATGGAAATGGTCAATTTCTGCCAAAAACACAACATTGTGTTAGGAAATTCTATAGCCTATTATCCTCAAGGGAATGGGTTGGTCGAATCATCCAACAAGATCCTGATGACTATAATCAAAAAAGTGTTGATAAAAAATAAGAAGTCTTGGCATGTTCACCTGAAATACGCCTTATGGGCGAATCGAATTGGAACCAATAAATAAATAGAATACTTACTGTCAGTTGAGAGATAAGGATGTATCAGAACATTTTCTTTCTCTCAAAACATGTGATAAGTTAATGATTTACTTGATTGAAAATATAAATGAAATCTGAGGTATGAACTCCTACCCCACTAGTCCAAGATAAAATTTTAAAGAAATATTATTGAATGTAAAGGGGGTTTCACTCATATAGATATTTTCACCTGATCAAAGATCATAAAAATATAAATATTACAGATTGATTTTGAAGCCTTCTCTGAATAAAATGAAAAACAAATAAAAGAAGAAAGAAAATAAGGATAAAAAGGGATTGAAAAGAAGTTTGAAAATCAATAAACAAACTTGTGTCAGAATGAGATTCTTTTTTTCTTGGTCCTCTGAGTCATTATTCTATTCTATTTTTCCTATCCTTGAGCTTTTATTCTCGTCTGATTTTCACTACCTTTACTGGATCTTCATAAAAAGAAATAATTACACCTTGACTTTGAAAACTTAAAAACATATCTCTGAAACAAGATTAGGTGAAAAACTTTATGTTCCTTAGATGTTAGTTGAAAGAAAGTATGTCCAAGCTAATCCTGATAAATTTGACTCTTCTATCAGATTTTAAACTGACTAATTCTCTCAAGGTTGATCCTTGAAAATCAAAATCCCTATAAAATCTTCCCTACAGGAGAAGGTGTATTGAAAATTGGAAGAAAATTAGTCTCAGAGTATACTTAAAAATTTATGATAGACCTCCCTTTTAAAAAAATTTAAGCAAATATCATCCCTTGTATAATACATACAAATTGATTGCCCCCACTTCAAAATATTAAAATATAAGACAAATGGTGAAACGAAATTCAAAATTTGATTGCCCCCATTTTGTCCAAAAAGAGATGATGAAAGGAAATTCATGTAATGATTTCCCTCATCTCAACAAAATGAAAAGGTGATAATTGAAGTGGTGAAAGGAAATTCAACGAGAGAGGTAGATAACTTCATCGAGGTACTGAAAAGGCTCATTGGTAGTGAAGAAATATATGTGATATCTGTATGGATGTCATACATAGATACAAAATATACTCTGACATCTAATTCTCTTTCCGATAATATTTACATTCTGGACCAATGAGGGATTCCCTAAATAAAATTGTCACATCTAGTTAACCTTTATGCGAACAAAGTCGGTCAAGGTCTGATATTTTGGTTAAAGTCATTTTGATTATCTTGAACAGATCCAAAATCAGTTTCAGGAAAGGGAAATTTTAAATAGGCTAAGATGAGATCGATAGCTGGGGATGTTTTGAAGGTTTTCTGAGATTTGGTTGAAGTTCAATTTTTCTCTGTATGATTAATCCCTAAAAGTGTTTCCCAGAAATGAAATAATGACTCCATTTACCCAATAAAGGCACTTGGTCAACTGTTCTTCCACATCTCACAGGGAGATGCAATCCTCGGATGGAGCGTATGTTGGAACACGCATAATTTTGAGCTTTTTTTAACTTTAGATTTATTCCCTCTTACATTGTTAATGGCGTTTGGGATTGGCTAAAGTTAACAATTTGAATAATTACTGTGATTTTCCAGGTAACAAATTCCATTAGACATTTTTAATAATCTCTATGTAAATGGATCTATACAAGCTCTTTGAATTTAAAAATAATTTTACCATTTACAATTAACAGTTTTGTTAAGTGAAGAGCTTACAAACCTCTCTTGTTATAGGCATGATAATCTTATTTCCTTAAGGATTATGACACCGTGAAAATTTGCAAGAAAGCTTGATGGATCAAATTTCAGAATCTAGTGGAACGATAAATCAGTTTGAAAGATCGACAAACTAAGAAAAGGATCAAATATAGTAGGGAAGGGGCTAAATAGATAGAAAAGGGATCACAAAATCTCTGGAGTGCTAAGTCTCCGAAGTACAGGATATCCTGTCGCGTGTCCTTTCGATTTGAACGGTGAGGATTTACTTCGCAACTATGGGCTTCAGGAGTTCTCGCTTCACACATCCATCTTTCTTTCAAAGTGGTTATCCCCGAAGTGAGAGATATGGCGCCACGTGTCCTTTTGATTTGGATGACTAATATTTATTTCGGAACTCCTCCCTTCTGGAGTTCTCACTTCACACATTCATCTTTCTTTTGAAGTGGTTATCCTCGAAGTGAGAGATCTAGCACCGCGTGTCCTTTTGATTTGGACGACTGAGATTTACTTCAAAACTTGGGGCTTCAGGATTTCTCGCTTCACACATCCATATTTCTTCTGAAGTGGTTATCCCCAAAGTGGAGGATCTCCTTCTGCGTGTCCTCTTGATTTTAATGGTGAATATTTACTTCAAAAATCTGGGCTTCGGGCATTCCAATGTGAAAATTCCAAAGTGCTAAGTCTCCGAAGTACAGGATCTCTTATCATGTGTCCACTTCGATTAATTGTCCAGATGGGATTCTAGTATTCAAGAGTTCCTTACTCAACATTGCTTGTCTCCTTTTGAAGTGTGAAATAGCCAAATACAGGGATCGTTTGACACGTGTCCCCCACTAAGATCAATGGACAGGAATTGCACAAAATTCACTCTATCTTCTCTACATATGACCAAGAGATGTTATGTCGGCTTAACTTTGGGTGCTTATCTCACTTTGTGAAGATTGACAGTCAGATATTAATGGATCATGGAGATCAATGACTGAGAGTGATTGCGGGGGTTGAAGTTGCATGGGGTTTAATTTCGAAAGGCGGTCCCACAATTTAAACCACGATTTTATCTCAGAGGTACATGGCATCATTAGGCGCATTGCGGGACGAAAAACATGTTATTTTAAACCACTCCCTCATGCCCCCACAAAATAGAGGAACATAAAGGGACAGTAGAGCAACACCTGTCATCCACGTCATGTACCCCATTAACCCTCCATCTTGTCACACCTTCCACAACAGTTACCCCGTTAATCCTCCAGCCTGTCACACCTTCCACATAAGTTACCCCGTTTACCTCACCACCTACACTTGTCCCCATGTCATCCTATTCATAAGAAGTTACTCTTTCTCGTAACTATTATCGATCACATAAAGAGAAAATGTTGAGATACCCGTCACATTATCACTCCCCCCATATTTTCATCTGATATTATTCTTCCAGTAAACGCATCCGAAGAATAGATAACAACATAATCAGATGGCGAGGACAATAAACAAATGATTATGGTGGCCTCAATGGACGTGTGTGCCCAATTTAAAAAGAAAATAAAAACAATCGCGTCTACAAGTAGATGAAGAGACAGATGAAAGCACCAGCTCAAACAATATTTTCTTGTTGTCATTTCATTCGAATTACATTCCATTTTTAGGAGATATTGTATGAAGTCCAATGGTTTTGAGTTGTGACAATTTTGGTATAAATAGATAGATTTCATATCTATTCAAGGCTACTTCTTGCTGGATGTAATAAATAAAACTCTCCTTTTTTAGTATTAATACAAGTGCAAACAAAAATTCTAATTTTCGTTCAGTTTGAGTTGTGTGTTTCTCCTGTATTTACATATCTCTGAATTTCCTTATGTAATTCCTTGATAAGTGATTGATTTCAATTTAGTATCACAACTACTATAATCAAATTATATCGGCAATTCATTAAGTAAGCGGTTTTTTCTTCTGTATTTACTATAAGTAAAGAAAGACCTACAAGTTGTTTGAATTACTGCATTTCATATATTGTTCAAGGGTGTGCTCTCTATTTTTATTCTACTGCAACAAGGTGAGACTCTTCAACAATTGATGCCTTTCTTTTTTTAACAATTTTGTAAGTTTCCCTCACACCATTTGATATTACAATTGTGACTCAGACAACGAAATACAACCTCTGTACTACCCTATTATTAATTTTATTTAAGGATCATTTCTTATATAACTAAAGGTAGAAAAAACACTCTTTTAAAACATTCTCTTTAAATATTCCTAATGCCTGACATTACTCTTTTAGCCTTAGAATTAATCTCAGGAACAACAGGTCCAAATGGCATGTCAAGAAGGTAAGGGAGAATGCCCGATGGTAGTTCCAAATTAGACCTAATATCATTTTTTATAGTGTTTTCAATGAGTATGTGGGCCTTGTTTCCTCTTAGAATTAAAAGAATAAAAAGGGTAAATATAACTGACTACCCCCCAAAGAGTTTTAATTAATCCTAAGACTAGTCTAACTGAAATCAAACAAATCTAACCTAGCTACTTCTAACCTATCCTGGGAGAAAAATTATAGGAATGAGTGCAATGAGAGTTAATATCATCAAATCCTAAAATAATTCATGTATTCTAATGAAAAGTGACAAAAATAATTCTACAAATACATTTACAATTAGCTATACAATACATTCATAACATTATTTTTGTACTCATAAGAAAACACGTGACAACATGATCATATAGAACACAGTGAATAAATAGTTCATACAATAGAATTATATACTACTCAAGTAGAAGAAAATATTCAAAGAATAGTCTAATGTATAACTACCAAAATCAGATATTTCCATAATGCCTCTTGTTCTTTATTCATTCAAAAATAAGAATATTGTCTATTGCTAAAAAAGGGGAAAAGTCCCTTTTTACGTTGAGTGGGCTCTCTTTTATAAAAAAAAAGAGAGACTTTTAAGCTCTCGTGGTTGTATGTTTCATTTTCCCCTAATTTATTTTACATTTTTAAACTAAATATGTGAGAGTTACAAATGGAAGATGGAGAATCTCATGGGTTATTATTTTCTCTTTTGGGTAGTTCATAAAAGAAATTCATTTGCAAATATTAGTATACCTTCCTATTACCATATTCTTATGTTCCTTAAGCTATCCTGGGTGTTTCTGGTGTTTTCCTACTGATTAATATCTTTTGATATTATTATTCTCTATCTCAAATTTCCATTGAACTATATTGGGGTTGATTTCATTGCTTGTATTTTGAGATATAAATGCTTCAATACTACATAGCTCGTTCTTCAAATAAATTTGATCCTTTTCTTTGTTTTTTGTTTCAAATAAGTTTCGTTCTCATTCTTCCAATTTTTTCTATGCCATCTTGTTCTTCTCTCCTCCATATTTCCTATCAGCCATCCTGGGCCTGATTTCATTGCACGTGGCCCCATATATGATTGTTTGAAGTTTGCAGGGCCATTTCTACCAATAAATACATGGTCTATTGTTTTCTTAATTTTCTAATGTCTTATATAACATACATGTCTTATATGCCTCCTCCATTTCATTCAGCTATCCAATACCTTTCCAACGAGGTATCATGAGCTCAATTCCGACACCTACAACCCAAGTTATGCTCATTTCAAAAACGTTGCCCATCGGTCGTCGATCATGATTGTGGGTGAATCAAAGCCATTGATCCTTAATCTAAAAAACATAAATCTCGCATGCATAACAAAGTTCAACACATAGTGATTTAAATGGTCTTATCCTATATAGATAGTTTGAGTAAGAACCTGAGTGAGCATAGGACTTGTGGCTTGTAATATAATTTTAGCTAATTTCCCTCCTAAAAATTAGGAAAATGTTATAAATAAATAAATTAATTAATTAATCTATGTTAAAAAATCTAACTAACACAATTATCCCTAAACCTAAGTGGAAATTAAAATTAAAATAATATAACTAACCCCACTAACGTGAAAATAAAAATTACTAAAATTAACACTACTAAAGTATTAAAATCTTTCCCCAACCTAAAATATAACCTAAGGTCCAAACATTTAAAAATAAAAGAACATGGGTTGAATAATTCCATCAGAGTGATAGATGGTTGGAGTGGTGAACTCTAAACTTCCCATAACTCACTTCGATAAAACCTCTATGATGTGTTAGCTCACACTTCGATGGGTCTGGGTGGAAAGTTAAGGAGTTAACTTAACTCTTTGATGGGCTAAGCTCCGATGGGGAAATTACTCCAATGCACATGAAACTCAAACTCAGTTAGGGAAATATTTCCCCCACCCATGTGAAATTATTAAAAATTAATATAAAAATATGTTTGGTTAAGATTTTTGAAGTTTCCCGTGAAACACTTTGATGTATCTAGCAATAAAAACTACAAATTCCATGATGGGTAAAACACATGTTCCAATAACATAAAATTTTGATGGTAATATTTTCTTACATTTAGAATGGTTTAATAAACAATCAAAATTACATTTTCGAGACATATAGTTCTAATGGTATATGCATTCGGTAAATAGGTTTTGGTAAAACTTGGTTAACTTTCCCATGAAAAACACCGACGTGAAAATGTCAAACCATAGAAAAGTTAAAATTTATGAAAATTTAGAACCCAAACAAATGTCAAAATAATTTCTAAGGTTTTAGGAGTTTGGGCTTCAGGATGTAGATTTGATTTTTGCATGTGAAAAATGTTCATGAAAGAAACTATGGGAGACATCCTCCAGCTTACAAACCTGTGAGATGTCGAACATAGTAGCTTGTGAAGTCTTTCTCTCATCTTACAAACCTAACAGAAAGCCCCTAATAAAGGGTCTATGGTTCTAGCCTAGGACAGGGGCTAGGAATTTATATGGCATCCTCCATGACGTGAGAGAGAAGAACTCCATATGATTATCCGATGTAATAGTAATCTGTTGAGTTAGGATGTGCCTGTGGCTGAGCACAAGGTGAACATGGGAAATCCCTAAAAAGAGTTGGGCACATCATCATGTGAATAGAAATGAATATGATGTAATGGCCTCCTCTAAGAAGCAGCAAAGTTGATGAGAAGACTCTAGATGATCCTCATGTTGGTGGCAGTGGATCTTTCTAGCAGAGATGCCTATGGACGATCACAGGCACATGTGTGAAGACCTGGTTCATCTGTGTGATGTAGTGAGTGAGGTCCATGGAATCCATATGGCTGTGGCCCCTAGTGGATAAGAACTAATGGGTGTATCAAATACTTTGCTATATATTGTTCTAGAGTCAGACCTACCTGTAACCCTAGTTATTATGTAAAGGGTACAGTTCGACCCTATGTTAATAATATTAATATAAAGAAGATAATTAATAATGTGAATATTAATTATAATAATAAATATAATAATAAAATGTATTTGACTTAGAGAGGTCAGACCTGTTGTGCCAACAAGACACCCTTGCTAAATTAGTCAAAGTCTAATATAAGTAGCAGATGATTCTCCATTGTAGAATCATATCCTCCTCACATGTTTTGGAAATTTCAGCAAGTACTTCTCTTTGGAAAAGGTGTGCACCTCTCTTGGGTGCTAGGGTTTATAGGGATTAAGCACCCTCTTGTGTGCTAAGTCATTTTGGTGGTGAAAGGTCTTTCTCTTGAAGAATATAGCAAAGGATTTGGTTGGGTTTTTCTCCCTTGTTTGAAAAGGGTTTCCCATGATATATCTTATGTACTTTTGCATGGTCTTTATTCTTGTGATCTTGGTTGCTGCAACATTGTTGTTTATGGTTAGAACATGATGAAATTGAAATGAACTCAACTACATGCTTAACTGTTAAGAGCCAAATATCAATATAGCATAGAAAAACCTCATAAAAAGTACTCAACGCCTTGAAAAAGAGATAATTTCAGATAATAAGACTCTTCGAGGGGGCAACCTCCTTTTACCCCACTTGAATGTTCAAGTACAAGATGATTCAAAATGAAAATGTCTCCTTGGTATATATAGGAGACTAGGAGGTATAATTACAACTAATGGCCTAAAGCCGACATAAATAAAATAA
>ML777153.1:1473284-1488110 GCA_009831015.1 Picea engelmannii
ATGAAAATGTCTCCTTGGTATATATAGGAGACTAGGAGGTATAATTACAACTAATGGCCTAAAGCCAACATAAATAAAATAACATTACTAATATAATATGCCCCAATTAAGGGGTAATGAGCCAATATTAGGGCTTAACATTAACCTAGCTTATGAAAAACCAACATGGTATCAGAGCATAGGTCTTGAAAGAACCCATTGCACAAGCATTCTTCACAAGCAAAAGAAAAAAAAAAACGTCATTGTTGTCGTACAAGAAAATTAGGGATTTTTATTGAAGAGTTTCAGCCTCAAAAACATCTAGAAAAGTGCGCCCTAACCCAAGGAAATTTTTGGCACCTTCGGCACACCTTTTTAGTGGGTAGATCTCCCGGAAAGTGAAACCCTAGTTTTCACAAAATACCAGAAGTACCAGAAAACCAGAAGTACAAGAAAACTAGAAGCACCAGTCTAGAAATCCATTGGTCAAGTTTGAGGGGGTAAAATTTGGATTTTCATAAATCCGACTGCACCAGCTTACTCGCCTCAACTCAGTGCATCTATCCCCTAGACCAGAATTTCAAAATTTGAAGTTTGAAAAATTAGGGTTTCCTCATAAAACCCTAAGTTGCAGTTGCAGTTAGAGTTTCAGATTCAGAATCAATTGCAGTATCAATTGCAATTGCAGTATCAGTTGAAGTATCATTTGTTGCACCAGTTGCAATCACCCTTGAAGTCTTTTAAGAGTTGGTAAATATTATTGTTTCTACCAGATGGTGTCACTACCTGCAAATGCTATCAGAGGTATGTACTCACATATGTTTAAATTGTTAAGCTTTAAAGGGTATTTGTAGGAGAAGGGATCTCTTTCCATAGATCCAAAAGGATCTCAAGATCCAACACATTCAAAAGAATAATGCAACCCAGGTTTGATTATTTTGACATGCATCTATTTGTTATGACATTTATTTGATATAGGTTGCATGTTGAAGCTATGACCATCATACTAACCTTTGGTCAAAAATTAAATTCAAGATATTAGATGGATTAAATTTGAGATCATATAGTTTTTTTTCTAACCCAACCTTCTATCAAGATAAAATATTTTCCTAGTACAAAAGACAGGTTGAAGAAAGCACTTGTTATCTTGAGTGAAGGAGACTTGGAAGAAAAGAAACACACTAGAAGACTCCAGGTTTGATTGTTGTAATTCCTCTAAACTTATATTTCTAAAGTTTTATACATTACAAGTAGGCGTTGTAGTTGTGTTAACAATCCTTAAATTATTTTGATTTTAGAGATGTACTCATTATTCTCCTTTAGGAGATATTCTTGTTTTGGTTCCTCTTGTTTTCTTGTTCTAGACAGGTCAAGAACAAAGGAAGATGCTTATCCCTCAGAGGGAGTCAAAACCATTTGAGAAAGAGGAAGAATAGAACCATCCTTAAGACAATCAATGCATTAATGCATAATCAAAATCTTTCTATGATTTCATGGGCAGAAGCATGCATGATGTAGTATATGTTCAAAACAAGAGTCTTCACTAGAGTGAAGCGTGAGACTGAACACTTCAGGTTATTTGGGTGCCCAGTGTATTTCCATGTACCCAAAGAGAAGAATTCCAAGTTATATCCTTTAGAAAGAAAGGATACAGTGAATCTTCAAAGACATTCCAGATCGACATCCCTGGTCAGAGACAGATTGAGACAAGTAGAAACGTTGCCCTTGAAGAAGAAATAATATTTCAAAGATCCATAGAATCTCAGATGGAGATTGACAGTAAGACTATACCTTCTCCCCCTTCATCAGTTCAGAGGGAGAAAGACATTATTCCAGTTGATCCAGTTGCTCCATTTGATATGTTCATATGTGTTGCAGTAGGGCATAAAAGGCCTACCTAAACTCACTCTGCTAGAGTTAGAGAGACATACAAGCTTCTCAAGGCACATTCTGAGAAAGCAAAAAGATATTTTTCGAGCTATCCTTCAGACATGAGCCACTTCATTGATGCTGAGACTCCTTGTCTTAGAGAAGCAACAAGATAACCCATATGGAAAGATGCCATAATAGAAGAATATCAGTACGTCTTAAAGAATGATGCATAAGATATTATTCAGGGACTAGAAAGGGAAGTCTGTGGTAACTTCCAAGTGGATCTATAAGATCAAGCATGCAGCCGATGGAAGTACCAAGAAATACAAAACAAGATCCATAGACAAAGGTTTCTCATAAATAGAGGGAGTTGTCCATCATGAGACACTTGACCCAGTGAACCGATTCACTTCCATTCGTACCACCATCCATGAGTTGGAATCTATATCAGATAGATAGATTCTTGATGAGTTTGGATTTCAGCAAAAGTGTTGTTGATCCAAACCTATGCAGTGTTGGTGATGAGAACTTGATCTTGATGACTTACGCAGAAAGCCTAGTTGTTGAAAACAAGCAAGCATTGACTTATGATTTTCATATAGAATCTAAGTATGATACACTACTTCTTGGGACAAGAAGTATGACATAATGCAAATCCACCATGATGGATTTAAAGAAGAAGATTGATGTTGATTCAAGACGAGACCAATCCATAGTTGATTGGATCACTAATGTATCTGGTTAAACACCAGACTTGATTCATGCTGATTCATATTGAGCATAAAGTACAGTGGACTAGAAGAGCACATCCTGTTGATGTTCTACCTTGAAATCTTCCATGATTTCCTATTGCAACAGGAAATATAACTTTGTAGCCTTAAATGCACTAGAGACAGAGTATATATATATATAGCAACAAGTTGGCGAAGAAATGTGGCTTCACATAGTTTTGTCAGATCTACTTGACCATGAGATAGATCATATGTTGATGACAAAGAGCCATATATAAAGATCCTTAAAGAACCCAGAGCTTCCTAATGGTTTGTCACAGAAAGAGACACAATTTTCTTATGTCAGAGAGATGATGCAGAAGAAAATTGTTTATTTGCAGTACCCTTCTTCACCTAAGAAGACTGCAAATTTCTACACCAAACATTTAGTTGGTGAAGAACTCCTTCTGACTTAAGAGGGAGTATGGATGACCATTGGCCAAAAAAAAAACTTAGAGTACATCGGTATGAGACTTGGTTTGATGAAGAATGACTCCTTAGCTGAGAGAGAGTGTTGATGAAAGCAGCTATGGGAGGCATCCTTCAGCTTACAAACCTGTGAGATGTGGAACACAACAACTTGTGAAGTCTTTCTCTTAGCTTACAAACCTGAGAGAAATCCCCTAATAAAGGGTTCGTGGTTCCACACTGGGACAGGGGCTAGGAATGTATATGGCCTCCTCCATGACATGAGAGAGAAGAACTCAAGATGATTATCCAATGTAAGAGTGATATTTTGAGTTAGGATGTGCTTGTGGCTGAGCACAAGGTGAACATGGGAAATTCCTAAAAAGCATTGGGAACATCATCATGTGAATATAAATGAATATGATGTGATGGCCTCCTATGAGTAGCAATGAAGTTCATGAGAAGACTCCAGATGATCCTCCTGTTGGTGGTAGTGGATCTGTCAATAAGACATGCCTGTGGATGAGCACAGGTACATGTGTGAAGACCTTATTCATCTGTGTGATGCAGTGAATTAGGTCCATGGAATCCCTATGGATGTGGCCCCTAGTGGATGAGCACTAATGGGTGTATCAAATCCTTTTCTATGTATTGTTCAAGAATCAGACCTACCTGTAACCCTAGTTATTATGTAAAGGGTACAGGGCAGCTCTATGTTAATAAGATTAATATAAAGAAGATAATTAATAATGTGAATATTAATTATAATAATAAATATAATAATAAAATGTATTTGACTTAGAGAGGTCGACCTTGTTGTGCCAATAAGACGCCCTTGCTAAATTAGTCAATGTCTAATATAAGTAGGAGATGATTCTCCATTGTAGAATCATATCCTCCTCACATGTTTTGGAAATTTCATCAAGTACTTCTCTTTGGAAAAGGTGTACACCTCTCTTGGGCACTAGGGTTTCTAGGGCTTAAGCACCCTCTTGTGTGATAAGTCATTTTGGTGGTGAAAGATCTTTCTTTTGAAGAATATATCAAAGGATTTGGCTAGGTTTTTCTGCCTTGTTTGAGAAAGGTTTCCCAGGATATATCTTGTGTACTTGTGCATGATGTTCCTTCTTGTGATCTTGGTTGCTGCAACATTCTTGTTTATGGTTAAGATATGATGAAATTTAAATGAACTACATGATTAACATAGCTTATGAAAAATCAACAAAAACTCCAAATAGTAAAACTTCGAATGTGAAATATTCTGAATAGTTCAGGATCCAATGGGGTGAGGTTTGGTAAATGAGTCTGACATGAGTGCATCCTAAATTTTGGACTCTGATGGGTTGGGAGTGTAATAGTCAACTGATGTACACACATTGTGATCCATCCTCAATTCGATGGTTAATAACTTGACTCTGAAAACATTAGACTAACACATAATCTTATGATGGTTCAAATACTTCTAATGAATGCTCGGTAACATCATTCCAATGGATGTGAAACATGGAATTTACAAAGTTTAATATGACATAAGCCTTTGGGATGGTGAGGGGTTGATTTATGAATGTGAGTAAGTCTCATAAATGCATGAGTGAAAAACCAATGGGATAGGTTTTAGGTAAGCTTCCCATTTCTTGATTTATTAATAAAATATTCATATAACTCCCAAAGGTATTTGGGAGGAGAGGTAGGGGTTCCACGAAAATAGGAAGGATTCCCAAAAAATATGGATGTGTGTCTTAAATGTTAATTTTTTATGGGAGTTATCATGAGGAACATGTGAGGGCCAATGGGGATGGACCTCGAATGTTATGTTAGATTTTGGTGGGTGATAAAAAAAAAAAAAAAAAAAAGGTTAAATTAAAACTAAATCAAAAGAGGAAAAATAGAATGGGTATGTACAAGTTAAGGTTTAGGGGGGGAAAGGGGAAAATGAAATTAAAGATAAAATGAAAAAGAAAATAAAGATATATACAAATGAAAATTCAATTGTTTTTCTTTTGAGTTTTACCTTTACATATGGAAAAAAATATATATGCATGTGTTAAATCATAGGTCTTGGTCAAAACACATTGGGTTACAAATGGTTTGTTTATTTAACATAAATGGTTTATCCACATAAAATATATTTACCACATGAAAAATAAATATCCAATGCGAATTATTTTTCCCCTTAGTAAAAGTAAATAACTAAAGTAATTCTAGAGGAAAACCACAAAGAAAAAAAAATGGAATACCATGTGGTTTTGTAAAACCATGGGAAAAATGAACATTAATAATTACAAAAATAAATAAAATTAAAATTAATTAAATTAATAAAATAAAAATATATACAAAATATATTTATGAAAATAAAAAAAATACAAATTAGGAAATTAGACCAAATCACACAAGTTAAGGTTCCATGTCTATTAGGTTCCACTGGTTAGGGTTCTACTGGTCAAGGTTATGTACCTAGAGGCAAAAATTAGGAATAAGGTGCATAAGGTAGGATTTGAGAAACCAAGTGTCATGGACAGGAGCTAGGTCATATGGAGATGAATAAAATTGTGATTCATCTCTAACAAAGGGAAATAATACGAAACTTCATGTGACGAATCAACATCAGAAGTAGCAACGAATGGAAAAAAGAGATTGATGCCAAAAAATCATACTACAGAGGTTAGTGTAATCAATATGCACATCTTAGAGGGAAAACCTCCTAAGATTACGAGGAGAGGGAATACAACCACGTCAAGGAAATGGTCCTTACGCTAGAACACTATGCATGATACAAATGCGACATATAGAACACAAGCATTAGGTGATGACACGACAAGGACTTTACACCAAGAAGATGAATGATATTTTTGCCTAGTTTTTGGTGAGAGGCAAGACAAAAAAAGGACTTGATATAAATCAATTTGAAGAGGTTCAAGGAAAGGCTTTAGGAAAAGGTGGGTCCAATAACCTTGGGGACTTTGACCTTGAGACAACTGCAAGCCAAGGTAATGTGCTTCCCAATAAGGAGAATCCTAGCAAGAATCAAGGTCAAGGTCGTGCATAAGGATCAATGTATTCTCCCACATGCATCTTAAGGCTGCAGTGGTCACATGAATGAAGTGGAATTGCATACCTCCTCCCACAAGACAACAAAATGAGATCAATCATGCATGTAAAAGGAGACTCACCAATACATCATAAATATCATATTTATTTCCTTTAAAACAATTTATAGATAACTGTTAGGTTCTTCAACAACAATAATGGGTGGCTATAGATAGGTTTCTTGATACTACATGTGCTAAGTCTCAACTTGAAAGAAGGATTAATGATTATGCAATTTTGACTTAGAGTTTGAAACAAAAGATTAATATCCACATATGAATTTATAAAAGTTGAATAGATTAAGCATAGCATGTCAACAAGAGGATGAATAATTTGAATTAGTTAGTCAGAAATAATCAACAACAAACTCATTCAGCACAACCATCAATAGAACCTTAAACTCTACAACCTCATAGGATCGTCAAGCACTTCAAAATGTGCAAAAGGTCTGAAGATAACGTGTTAATCCATCAAAAAAATGTCAAAAGAACAACATAGCTCTATAATCATCATGAGGACATTTGGAATCATATTACCAAATGGATAATCAACCTCCATCAAAGAAAATCATCAGTCAAACTCCCAAGTCCTTCAAGGTAGACAAGAATTAACATTAGGATGAAGTAGTACAGGAATAGGCATTAGGGATGAAAATTTTAGTAAGGGCCCCCTTTCCTTTTTCTTTTACAAGTAAAAGTAAAGGGGGGTTATTGTGGCCTCAACAAATGGAAACACACTGGAAAAACTATTTATCTCTATTAGTAGAAGCTTAGGGACTTTACTTCATATATGAATTTTAAAGATAATCTCAACAAACTACAAAAAAATTTCAAATAATCATGGGTACCACATTGATACCAAATTTATAAAAGATATAATTCAATATTTCTAGTACTTCTAATATAACATAACCTTTTCAAAGAGTGAATTAGTGAGGGAAATTAATTTACTGGATGCATACTTTCAATTGGTTTTGTACTTGTAGGCGTCCATAGGCCCGATAGGTTTACTTGTACTTCCCACACTATCAATAGTGCTTTCAACTTCCTTTTTATTTTAGAATATTCTCACCCTTTTAGATTTATATATAGATATGAATATGCACATCGAGTGTGATGGAAGTGGGGTTATATGAGTGTTTATTTGATTTTTTGAGTAGATGTTATGCATTTTAGCTTAACGTAGAAGTCTCCCAAAAAACCATCATAGTATTGGTCATTTTATTAATTTGAAGCGGATGGAGCTAAAACAAAAAGGTAGATAGGCACTTTCATATACTTATGGATTATCATGGTATGCTAAGTAGGCACATGTGTTCCACTACAACTACCAATCCATACCTAGGGCTAGGAACTTCATTAATTTTCATTCACATAGAGAATCCATTGCATCATATGACTGCAAAAAATTTATTCAGTATCTGACTGGAATTGGACCATCCCCTCACTCAAATTTAAAGAGTAATCCTCAAGGAAGACTAAAAGGTAAACTTATCATAGTGATCATACAAACATTCAACTTAAAAGATGGAAGAAATCTATACAAGAAGAAGGAAAGCACTAAAACCAAGTCGAATTCACATAAAATAAAATTAAACTAAAAGGAACCTAAAGCTAGAATGTTAGTCACTAAGAAACAATGAAAATTGGTTGAAATGTAAGAAGAAAACCCATAAGCGAGTAATAAATCTAGGGTAGGAACAATGAAAAAAGTTTTTAGTAAAATCTTGGGAAGTAAGCCAAGGGTAACAATCAATCAAGAAATGTTAACTTTTCAGCATCAAGCCCAATAAAAATATTCCTAGGGTAAATATCTGAAATGAAGAATAAGCAAGATTATGAGAACCGATAATCTAATGGAAAATATTTGCAACATAATATTGCAATCTAACTGTCACATATATTTTCTTTCATTTAGTGCAACAAAACAATCTTGTAGAAATATAGAAAAATGGAGCATTGTAGAAGTCTAGTGAAAACATATTTGTCAAAATCTCATCACAAACCAATAATCTCTTAAGACTTCTTGACATAAGAAAGTATTTTGCATATTTGAAAATAACTAATTTTTCAACAGACAATACATTTCATATTTCTCACGAAAGTGCCCATTAATCTTTGCTATAAAAGATAATAATTAACCCCAAATGTTCAAATAATTCAATCTGAAAAGGCAAAGAGGGAAAATCAAAGCTATGGAGGTAATCAAAATAATCATTAAAATAACTCCAAACATTAACTAGATCATAAAACTATATGTGAATATTTGAATGAGACTCAATTTATGATCAACTATTGAGTTTATAGAAATCTTGATTTATCAATATAAAATGTCACAAATGAATTTGAGCATCCAAGTTTAGACTAACACTTCCCTAGGTTGCTTTCATTATGAGAGAAAAATTTTGAGTTGTTGGTTGCACAAGCCATTTCCCAACCTGCATAACAAAAGAGAAAAGTGTGATCAACTATTAGACAGTTTGGGTAAATACCTTCCTCTAAATGAATAACTTATTAAAATGAAATTAGAATAAAGAGAAAAGTAAATACCAAAATTAAACTAATCCTAAGAAAATAAGGATAAGCTAATGTAAGGATTAAACTATATGGGCTTGTCAAAAAAGGTATGCAAAGGCTAATGCAATCATCAAGTATTCTCTCCATTCAGTCCAATACCACAACCTTCTTCTTGAGATATGAGCACTATGTGCTTTCCCACAACGTTCTCTTCAACATCAAAGTTTAGTGTCGTTGAAAATTGTGAGATTTGGATCCCTTGGATAGATAATTTTGTTCCTCCAAACTGAATCAATCAAATATAAATAGAACCATAAGACTTCAATTCCATCCATCTCCTAAGATACCTATCCATCAACGAACCTTTTTCATGCTTACAAGATAGGTAAAAATATGATTCAACAAATATTCAACATTGCACACCAAGGTTTGTATTTCCTCTTATTATTAACAACAAAGATGTGAAACATTAGCATGATCATCTTCACCTTTGTGAGAGGAAATATGAAATCATTATGAAAAGGGAGCAGTTAAGATAATTTGGAAAGGTGGAAATGATACCAGGTCATAAGATGATTGACTTCCCCATTATAAATGAAATATATAATTAGAAATAATAAATCAATTATGTGAGTAAGATCTGATTTCTAATCGGTGATAAACTAATGTTTTCATGATGGGAATGTCCATGAAATTGATATCCTCATGTTCCCAAGAGTGTCACAAGTAAAAAAAATTATTCATTTCACTTCCTTGAGATTACATATCACATAAAATGTATAGAAAATGAAATGGAGAAGAAGAGTCTATAGCTTGTCTCTTAACTAGATAGGTTTTTCATTCAAAGAATGAGACATATAATCTAGAAAAGAAAATAAACAATATCATGAGTAAGAGGGACCTAATAAAAGATATTACAATAGGACCAAACATGCTTATCATCCCAAGTTATGAATCAATTGCATTTAAATATTTTTGCTCAAATTTTTTTTAGAAAATTAATTCCATTAAAAAATTTGAGCAAAAATATTTAAATAACTTATTTGACCAAACATGTTTATGAATAGCGTAAAATAATATCTCTTGCTTTTGTGTATTAGATGAAACTTGGGTGAAAAAAATTGCAATATAAAAGTTAAATTCCTCATTGAAAAATTAATTGAACAAGGCATAATATACGTGTTGTTGGAAATACTGAGGGGGGGGGGTGAATTAGTATTACCCTTTTTCAACAATTAGCTATTACTTTGATATTTTATTAATTACCACAATAGATCAACAATGGACTTGTATTTAAAATCAATTATATAAATATAATTAACAAGAATTACAAGGTTTTATAAAGAATAGTGAAGGACATCAATCCTTTTTAAAGAACCAACTATAGGAGACACAAATCCCCTTCTCCATGCCACCAAATCCCTTGTTTTTAGGGCACCAACCCTAGGAAGAACCAACTCTCTTATCTGTAGGGAACCAACCCTAGGAAGCACCAACTCCATTCTCTTTAGGGAACCAACTCTAGGAAGCACCAACTCCCTTAATTTACACTTTACTTAGTAAAGGATATGAATCCTTCCATGCTCCTCCCTTCCACCCTCACTGCATAAGAATCATCAGTTCTTCTTCTTAGACTCTGCTTCTGTTTTGATCTTATGATCTAAACTACATAGACCTTCTTCTCCACTGTTCTTTGTTGCTTATATATTTTTCCAACGAGTGTGAGCTATGAAGCATTGTGTCCCTTTGTTTGAACCATTGCACCTCTTCATTTAAATTAACAATAATAATTTTTTTTTTCCCTCCATTATTATTCATACATTATCGTGAAAGATTTTCAATTTAGTGAGATGAATTTTCATAAATCGATCACAAATATGGATCGATTTCTTTTAACTCGTTCCCATGCCTCTTTATTTCATTCTCAATTTAAATTGATCAGATATAAAGTTTTATATTAGCTCTTTAATGCATTGCAAGCATTGGATTACTTAAGTTAAATCAGGACAATGTTCAAATCCTATCTGGTTCAAAGTTCCTTCTTGATCGAGATAAATTATTACTTTGTGTGTTAAATTTCGCACAGAAACCCTCCAGGATCTCTATTCCATATGACCACAAGCGGTGGCTAGGTGTTAAGCCAAACATGTGCTTAATCACTTATCAAGATCAATGGTCGCATTTTAATTTGGACATTGAGATGGACGACTATCATTTACTCTGGAACTTTGGAAATTGGGGACTCAGAGATATTCAAACTCTCAAGTAGTTCAATCCCTCTGGAGGACATTTCGTCGAAGTGTGTATACTATATTCACTAGTAGATCATATGGTCAGTATTTTATCTTTCATTATATGGATGATCCTAGATTGTCTAAAGGTTTTAAACAAATCGACGGTTAGGACTTAATCTGCATTTGAGTGGAAGGTTCTCATTCTCTTAGAGACTTTGATGTTTCGGGACTCTGCCCTTTGTAGTATTCCAACTCATCCGGAGAAAATTCCATCAGAGTGCATATCAACACTTCCCTTCTTAATAACCTTCACATGTCCAGGAGCTAGGACCATAGGCTTAGGAATAAAGGAGATTCCTCTCTTTGGGTATTCGACTATTCATGACTCCAGGACTTTGGGCTACTTGAGCTATGAAGTAGTCCAATCCCTTTGAAGGTTTACCTACCAAATAAGTCATAACATGATGATGACCGCATGTTTTAGGTTAACATAGCATGCTTACTCTATCCTTACACTATGCTTGATCTAATGATCATGAGAGAACCTGGAGGATCTTAGATAAACAACCAGCATTGGTTCACGACTTCTCCGTTTGGTGCTTCAGGTAGTTGCTGGTAGGAGAAACTGAATATCCCTAAAGAACATACTTCCAGAGTGACATAGCTTGTTGATGTCATTGTTGATGTGGCAATAGCTAAGTGACTTCGACGTGTCACCTAGATTTGTGACTTACGTATACCTAAAGTGCCAATTGTACCTTGACACTTGTTACCATTTGATTCTTCCACATGCCCTTGCTGATGTGGTGTTTCTAACATGGATCTACTGAAGTGTCATATGTCTTTCCCCTTTGGATCATTACTCTATATTAGAAGGTCTAGTTTTCACCTAAGTTATTGATCCAACAACCCTCACTCACTTCGGGACTTTGGGGTTCCAACCTTCAGGAGAACTTACATGTTTTAGATCCCTTTTTCCGAAGTGGTGAGCAACAAATTTGACCACCATTGGACCCAGCTGTCCTCATCCAACGGTCACCATGCATTGCCCAGAATGGATGGACCTCATTTGCTTTGGGAATTCGGAGCTCCCACCTTTGGGTGAACTTACATGTTTTAGACACCTTTTGACCGAAGTGGTCAGCGCAAAAGTTGGCCGTCTCATTTCCTTTACTGTGACATGATGGTTCCAATATTTCACTCTAGATCAACAATTGACGTGGGTTAATTTAATCCAAGACTCTGGAATACTTTTTTCTTACATTGTCCTTCCACTAAACTTGATCGGATGGTCGAGAATTCATCCAGAGTCCCTCCTTGATCTAACAGTTGGCAGGATTTCGTGAGTTCGTGCCTCTATGTTATCTCCAATGTTCTTCTAAGTGGTGAAGTTATGATGTCTTGAAACTTACACTATCATTCCATTTGGATTTATCTGACGATCAGGATAGATCTCGAATTGAACTAACAGTTGAGAGCTCACTTGAATTTCCTGCATGAAATCTGACGACTCTACATTCCAGATCGAATCTTGATCTAATGGCTAGAAAACCATCCAAAGCTCCTGCTTTAGATCTGTCGGTTGAGATTTAATTCTTTCCAACGACCATCCCAAGAGGACAATGCCAAAATTCAAAAGATGGAGGTGACATAGAGATCGAATTAGATGGGAGAGAATTGGTGAGGATTGATATGGTAAGTATGGAAGAAGCATGTCAAAAACAAGAACTAAAATCTAAATTCCATGGCTCTTTATTTCATTCTCAATTTAAATTGATCATATTAAGGTTTTTTATTATCTCTTTAATGCATTGCAAGCATTGGATTACTTAAGATAAATCAAGACAATGTCCAGATCCTATATGGTTCAAAGTTCCTTCTTGATCGAGATAAAATTATTACTTTGTGTGTTAAATTTCTCATAGAAACCCTTCAGGATCTCTATTCCATATGACCAAAAGAGATGGCTAGGTGTTAAGCCAAACATGTGCTTAATCACTTATCAAGATCAATGGTCACATTTTAATTTGGACATTGAGATGGACGACTATCATTTACTCTGAAACTTTGGAGATTGGGGACTCATGGATATTCAAACTCTTAAGTAGTTCAATCCCTCTGGAGGACATTTCGTCGAAGTGTGTATACTATATTCACTAGTATATCATATGGTCAATATTTTATCTTTCATTATATGGATGATCCTGGATTGTCTAAAGGTTTCAAACAAATCGACGATCAGGACTTAATTTGCAATTGAGTGGAAGGTTCTCGTTCTCTTAGAGACTTCGATGTTTCAGAACTCTTCCCTTTGCAGTCTTCCAACTCATCCGGAGAAAATTTCATCGAAGTGTGTATCAACACTTCCCTTCTTAATAACCTTCACATGTCCAAGATCTAGGACCATAGGCTTAGGAATAAAGGAGATTCTGTTCTTCGGGTATTCGACTATTCATGACTCCAAGACTTTGGGCTACTTGATCTATGAAGTAGTTCAATCCCTCTGAAGGTTTACCTACTGAATAAGTCATAACATGACGATGATCGCATGTTTTAGGTTAACATCGCATGCTTACTCTATCCTTACACTATGCTTGATATAACGATCATGAGAGAACCTGGAGGATCTTAGATAAATGACCAGCATTAGTTCGTGACTTCTCCCTTCGACGCTTCAAGTAGTTGCTGGTAGGAGAAACTGGATATCCCTGAAGAACATACTCCCAAAGTGACATAACTTGTTGATGTCATTGTTGATGTGGCAATAGCTGAGTGACTTCCACGTGTCACCTAGATTTGTGACTTAGATATACCTAAAGTTCCAATTGTACCTTGACACTTGTCACCATTTGATTCTTCCACATGCCCTTGCTGATGTGGTATTTCTAACATGGATCTACTGAAGTGTCATATGTCTTTCCCCTTTGGATCATTACTCTATATTGGATGGTCTAGTTTTCACCTGAATTATTGATCCAACAACCCTCACTCACTTCGGGACTTTGGGGCTCCAACCTTCAGGTGAACTTACATGTTTTAGATCCCTCTTTCCGAAGTGGTCAACAACAAAGTTGACCAACATTGGACCCGACTATCCTCATCCAATGGTCACCATGTATTGCCCAGAATGGATGGACCTCATTCACTTTGGCAATTCGGGGCTCCCACCTTTGGGTGAACTTACATGTTTTAGACACCTTTTCACCGAAGTGGTCAGCGCAATATTTGACCGTCTCATTTCCTTTACTGTGATCTGATGGTTCCAATATTTCATTCTAGATCAATGGTTGACATGGGTTCATTTAATCCGAGACTCTGGGATAGTTTTTTCTTACATTGTCCTTCCACTAAACTTGATCGGATGGTCGAGAATTCATCCGGAGTCCCTCCTTGATCTAACAGCTGGTGGGATTTGGTGAGTTCGTGCCTCTACCTTATCTCCAATGTTTTTCTAAGTGGTGAAGTTATGATGTCCTGAAACTTACGCTATCCTTCCATTTGGATTTATGACGGCCACCCTGCCCCTCGCGAGCACGGTCGCCCCACCAGGACCTTCACAAATCCGCGGCCCGAAGAGCTGACACTCTTCCTTCCCTTATCGGGGTTTCGTAACCCACAGTCTCTCTTCCACACACACTTCCCCCTTTATAACTTGCCTGGGGAAAAGAATCGGAGTCTCGCCTCTCGCGAGTCCCGACGTCGAATGTCTTTTTCCCGGATTCTCGAGACCGAGGAAAATCAAAGTTGACTTTTCCTTCGCTTCTCGCCGCTCGGAGGATGTGTCCTCTCGCACCCGGGCTCAGAAATCCCGAAATGTCGATCCCGCGGTCTCGCCTTCTCGTGACGTCGCGCCTCGGTCGTCAGTCGTCTCCCCTCCTGAGACCCAAAGTCCCGAGGTCGCGAGGCCCGAAGTCGCGTGCTCCGTCAATGACCGTTGAACCCTGATAAGGAAAGAAACGG
>ML777153.1:1498616-1535546 GCA_009831015.1 Picea engelmannii
ATATATATATATATATATATATATATATAAGTGTTCACATCGTTGACAAGGTTTTAAGTGGTAAAAGAAATCGTGTAAAACCTCTTACAGAGTGACCGACTCAAAATTAACAAAATACAACTGTACATAGATGCAGTCACCAGCCTCATGGACGACACATATCAATTCCAACCAATTGGAGTAAATTCGGAATTTGAAGGTCTTCCTCTGAATCGTTTTGTTCATGCCAAGAAGTTTCTGGTAGCCAATGCAACACAACACGGAGAGCTCTGAATCGTTCTATTCATGCCGAGCAGTTTCGGGTAGCCAATGCAGCAAAACACAGAGAGATCCAGCTTAGATTCATGGCAGTCTCAGCAGTCCCATGTGGGCATTGCTGGAAATTTCTGTGATTAACATATTGATAGTTGATGAGCATGTCGAGACCTGATCTCTATTGTATTTCCTTCCCCACCGATTTGGTCCAGATGATTTGGAGGAAAGCACGCCTCCGGTTTTCGAACCTCACTTTAATGGCTTGGATTTTCGGTCTATCAATTCTTCTAAATTGAATCCTAAGTTGAACTTCTGTAATAATGGAGATGTAAAGGAGGATGAATTGAAATTGTGTAGCAGTGATGGAGACGTAAAGGAGGAAAGTATACACAAGCCTTCGGGCTCTGAGGATTTGTATCAACTCAAGGTAGCAGCTCTTAAAGCTGCAAACTTGTCACATGCTCCATATAGTAAGTGTCCTTATGGAATCGCTCTGATGACTACAAAAGGGAACATTTGTACATGATTTTATATTGATTCTGCAGCATTCAACCCCAGCCTTCCTCCCTTGCAAGTAGGTATCATTGCATTTCTTTGTCAGAATGAAGGAAACTATGAAGATATTGTTCATGCTGTCCTTGTCGAGAAGGAACTGTTGTTCAACAAGGTGATACCATTAAACTTGCTCTGCAGAAAATCTTTCCCAAATGCTCTTTTCATCTGTTTAATTGTCACATAAAATGATCTGACTACTCTTAGTCATTTCCATTTAAGATCAATCAATGATTCTAAGATTGTTTGTCATGCCTTGTGTAAGACATAATTCTAAGAAGACATCATAAGATTAGGCATGGAAACTCATTTGTATTATTCTATAAATCTTATGTGACATTTGTCCCAATATGTAATCCATAAGACAATTCCAATATACATCTCTCATGTGTCACAATACTTTCAAGCAATAATGAAATCATTAGTTAGACTAGTTAGTATAATGTTTACAAAGGTTGTGCAAGACAATAAAATTGTTGCTTTTGTCTCGTTATATGGCACATTGCAATTATACTGGAAAAATGTGTTGGTCTATGGCATTACACTTATACCTAGAAAAATACAATATATTGTGCAACTCTAGATTTACTTAATCTACGCCAAGATAGGCTCAATAAATATAAAGGAGAAATATATTTCCTTATTCTTCACATGCCCAAACACGTGGATCAAGCTCCAGTCCAATTTCCTTGTAGGGTCGCCCACTGCCCCATGGAACAATGCATGTCTTCCAAGTTTCAGTTATTCGTTGGATTTAGTGCACAACTTACACATTCCTTAGTAGTAGCTATTCTAAAGCCATAGGTAAACTCTGATGGCATTATGTTAATCAATGCAATTCTGATCGACAGGAAAAAGTGTAGTTTGATTGAGAGTTGTTGTTTATTTCGATTTAAAATATCTGCATTCTGATCTTAATTTGGATCTTAAACTGGATTTTCTATTGGATTTATATCTCTATCTGGACCTGGATGATATGGGATGAATAGATTCAGACAAGCATCTCCCTTTGGCTAGGGGTTTCTATTTGTGGTTTGGGTCGGCAAGGTAAATTTAATTGATTAGGATAGGAAGGGGTGTTTCTTCCACTAGCACTAGACTCTAATGAATGGAGCAAATTTATTGCTTTCTTTGGATTCTCCCTTACACTTGAAGGATATGAAATTGGTAGCTCATGCCCATGGGTAGAAGTGGCACATCTTAACCCAAGAAATCGATACAGATCAAGTAACATGAACCAAGGAATAGATACAAGATACAAATACACAAGAGATAGGGCACAGATATAGGGCTAGGCTTGGGAACATGATGGGCCCTATACACAAGGATAAGGTGTTGTTTTTGGGTTAGAACAAGAGACGTAGATAAACGACATGTTAGAACAAGAGACATAGATACTGATTTTCTAGCTCAGAGTCAACCACATCTTCCAACTCACAGAGTCAACCATCTTTCTCCCAAGGACTGATGTAAATTTCTCAAAATACAAAGATTTCTAATAATTCACAGAAAGAAAATATTATTAATGATCACTTATTTTGTTTTCTTTCTCCCAAAGACTGACCTAGATTTCTCAAAATACAAAGTTTTTTGATAATTCAAAGAAAGAAAATATTATTAATGACCAGGTATTTTGTTTTCATGCTACCTATTTCTAGCATAACTGAATATACAATAAGAAAATGATATAGAATACATTCATATCAAGTAAATAATATAGAATACATTCATACCAAGTTTGTACTAGTGTAAACTTAAACACAAAATTTGGGAAATATTATTAATTTTTCTTTTGTATGCAATTAGCAATCACATAATGCATTCTTGGTATTCAATTGAAATGACTTACAATTGAAAATAACACTACTTACTATGTATTTTCCATTTATATTGGTTTTGAATGGCTCTGGTGTAATCATATTTTTCAATCCTCCTGTTTGTAATTTTTTATAAATTATGCATCTTTCATTCATCATGTTAATGTTTGTAAATGATGGATCCAGTAGCAATCTAGTGAGCAATAGTGCTCCATTAAGAACATTATCTTGACTATTTGTAAATGATGGCTCTAGGGGCACTCCAATAAGAAATAACACTATATTAAGAAAAATATCTTGACTATCTTGACAAGCTTCTCGAAGAGTATGAGCGTGTATATGGAAAGCAATATAATTTTTCTAAATTTCCTTAAACTGGAAATTCATACCAAGTTTTTACTAATATAAACTTAAACATAGAATTTGAAAAATATTATCAATTTTTCATTTGCTTTTCTAATTCTTCACATGATGTATTCATGGTATGTGACTGAATATCTTTCATTCTTCTTGTTCCTGTTTGTAAATGATGGCTCCAGTAGCACTCTAGTAAGCAATAGTGCTCCATTAAGAACATTATCTTGACTGTTTGTAAATGATGGCTCCAAGGGCACTACAGTAAGAAATATCACTCCATTAAGAACATTATATTGACTATCTTGACAAGCTTCTCGAAGGGTATAAGCGTGTATATAGAAAGAAATATAAATTTCCTTTCCTTAAACTGGAAATTCATACCAATTTTTTACTAATATAAACTTAAACATAGAATTTGAAAAATATTATCAATTTTTCATTTGTTTTCTAATTCTTCATATGATGTATTCATGGTATGTGACTAAAATGACTTACAACTAAAAAATCTTTTTGCAAAGATGAATGCCAAAGACTCTTGATGGAAACAAACTCTTTTTGCAGAGATGAATGCCAAAGACTCTTGATGGCAGCAGTATCAATCTTACAACTGAAAACTCTTTCAACACTCTTTCAAAAGAGATGAATGTCAAAGACTCTTTATGGCAGCAATAACAATTTTACAACTAAAAACTCTTTCAGCGGATATGAATGCCAAAGACTCTTGATGGAAACAATAGAAATATTACAATTGAAAACTCTTTCAATAGAGTTGAATGCCAAAGACTCTTGATGGCAACAATTGTGTTGTTATAGCAAGATTTGCCTCACCATTGCTATCTTGCACAGAGGGCCTTTTTTCCATTTCCCTATGCTGACTTATCATCCTTTTTTGATGAATCCAAAACCAAAAGTACACATTTTTCCACATATACGCTCCCTATCTGCTATATAAGATGCGTATACGCAGACTGCTCCACTACAACCCATGTACATTGGGATTTGTGCTAGAAAATACAAAAATGGAGTCGGGTTTCCATGTCACGATAGGAAATCTCTTATCCTTGTCCTTCCATATATTGGAAATGTTCCAAATTGTCCCTTTAGTTGCATTCTGAAGGCTATAAGAGCACAATTCCGAGTTATGAAAAAGAGGAGAAAGCATTCAACTTTGAGAGAAAAGTTACTCTGGAGAAATTACTTCATATTGAGTTTGCATCCCTTTATCCCTCAAGTCTGAACATAGTTTTCAGCCCCCAAGCTCTTTCCCTATTATTGAGAGGACCTCATTGCCTCTTTCCTATGATCTTGCCTTTGGTGGAGGATTGAAGTGGTGGAGACCCAGTTAGAAGAAACTTGGTTTCGAACCATGCTGACACAAAAGTCTGTAATGTTGTCACTCCTGCTGATCAATTAGTAATAGAAATACTCCTTTCCCGTCCTATTGGTATCGTGCAAATATATGATTATTATCCATGGGCATGTTTGTAATTCTTATTAATGGATTATGCTATCTAATGTGCTAACTCCTTTATATTATCACTATATAATTTCTCAGCTTGTTTGTTGAGAACTGGTTGCAGGTATAAAGCTTTGGGTCAAAGTGCTCAATGGTGGAACATCATCGAACGTTGGAATGAGGTAGGCCTCTTTATTATCTTGCACATTATTTTATATAGCATATGATGGAATTGAGTTGATTTCAGCAGTCATACATGTCTGTCTTGGTTTACCCTTGGCCATAGAGAGTTTTTCCCTTGTAACATGTGTGAAGATACCCTAATATTACATTTTAAACTATATGAATAAATCAATCAAAGAGAGAGTTGGTTCGTTGAATCTCTCTTTGGGGGAGGGAGTTCTAGGACTTGAAATAGGGGTGGGTGTTAGGCTATGTCACAAGAAAGAAAATAAAAGATTTAACATGTGTCCAAAAATCTGTGTGACACACTTCCCTTGAGCTTTAACGTGTGTTCAACGATCTATGTGACTATAACTATGAAGTCACCTCCATAAAATAAAGCATATGCATCGAGTGAACATGAAAATAAAATTGGTTGGATGGAGAAAACATTTAATGCCATGAAGTAATACTACACTTGCTTCTAGCATTACTTGAACCAAGAAAATTATATATCAAATATGTGCCTTAATGTGTTCCTTAAGATAAGATATGAGTGGGGTTATTCTTCGGGAAGAGGCCAAATAAGGTTTCAAACTTGAAACTTAAGTTAAAAAGATAAATACATGTGAAAATATTATATGAATTTACAAGAACTTTAACTTAAAACAATAAGAATGCATTGGTTTTCATGTAAAGTTAATACAAAGAAAGTGAACCGATTACTATAGTACCTCCAGCCCGAAGGGTAGGGACTAAAAAATAGTCTTGTGTATGCATGTTTTGAATATTCACATTTTGAATATCATTATAAACACTTGGGATAAGTGTAAAAGACAAATAAAGGATATTCTAGATTATAAAATAATGGGATAATCTAAATATCCTTTTATATGTACATGATTTTATATAGATTTTAATTAATGTCTTATATTTATTAATAAGACAATTGAGGGTCTTAAATTGCCTACGTTTTTTCAATATCTTATGAAAAAGAATGTGGATATGCGAGACTATAATAATCTAAGGCATGCATGTAAGGGAAAAGTAGTGATATGGTTGGAAGTTTTTGACTTACGGTTATATAAGGAATTATATGTTAGTGATTGACAATTATAATGAGATCTTTATGTTTAATTAATTTTTAATTATTTAAGAAATGAATTAGAAAAACAAAAACAAGGAAGAGGATTAGTTAAATTATAATGATTTAATTATGGAACAAAAAAGTCAAAGATTTGAAATCAATAATATATCTTGTGTTATATTAAATAAAACAATCGTAAAGGAGTTGAATTAATGGAAGAATATAAAAAAAAAAATTAAAATAAAAATATATTTTATTCTTACGCACTTATGTTTGGCAACGGATGAGGTTCTTTACATGATTATTCTCGAAATTCAAAAAGGGAACAGACACGATTATTCCACAATCCTTTGTATATATTTGTTTAATTGAAAAACTTTGTTTTGGCTTCACTCAATCACGTCTTCTCTCCTGATCTTTTTCTACATTGATCCACCTTATATATGATATGGTAATATGATGGACTCCTTTGTTCTTCGCACTATGTCTTATGCATAACATACTACATTATCTCTCCTGAGATTTAGTATCTCATAAACATATTTGATCTTCTTGATAATGACAATACCATAATACCATGTTTGACATTGATCATTTTGTCCCTCTTTGACATCAATGCTAACACCATAACATCATGTCCACCATTACCTCTCTTTGGCATTGATGGAAACACAGTAAAAGCCCTTTTCCAATCTTAACTGGATTTTACATATTATTCTCCCCCTTTGACAACAATGACAAAAAGGGATGTTTCCTTATAGGGTGATACTCCCCCTCAGGTGATGCCCACCCTGTCTATGAATATCTCCTCCTGGAATCATGCTGCTACAACCAATCATGGGAAGAAGAATAACTCCCCTTGTCTTCTCATAACAGATTTCCTTTAGAGATAATTTCACATAACTTCACTGAGAGAATACATAACTAGCACTGTTCTTGGGAAGATGAAAACTTGCAACAAACCATGTCAGATCCTGCATAGAGATATACCATCAAACCATGTTTCTTTCAATGATTCTAGTTATCTATTGATTCATTTGTAATCCAAGAGCCTCTTCATTTTTTTGTGCTTCAATACTCATAGGGGTATAAATAGAAACAATTTTAAGTCTTCCCTAATTTCTCATTCCTTTCGTTGTTTATAATTTTTGAGGAGGAGTTTAAGTATATCATTAAAATAGCATTGGAAAAATTATGAGATCATCATCACTCAATTCTTCTGGTTTGTCTACTATGGAAGACTCATCATCATCATCACTATTTTGTGTAACAAAAACTTCTTCATCTTCTTCTTTATAATTTTATTTTTCTATTTTTATTTCATTGGCTAGTGGACTATTGATTTGCAGGACATCATCAAGAACTACAATTGTGTCATATTCTTCTTTATGATTTCTCCTTTCTTGAGCTTGATTCATTTTATATGAAAAACTTTGATTTTCATATTCCTTAATAGAAGATTTACCCACCATTCTCCTACTATTAACTTCATCACTTTGAGGTGCAATATATTCATCATCATTCTTTCTTTGTACTTCAAATTTTCTTTTCCATATCTTCTTTTTCTGTTTGTGAGGGTTTTTTGTCTTCAAGGATTGCATTGGTAATCTACATTCTTTAGTTTTATGGCCATAGTTGTCACATTTTTGGCATTCGATATTGAAGTTTTGTAAAAGAGAAAATGAGTTATAGTTTCTCTTCTCTGTATTTTGCTTATTGTTCTTATATTTTTGGACATTTCTACGATTGTATTGTACATAAGATTTGTAGTGCATTGCCTTATGTCCAAAATTATTGCAAGAGTAACAATATCCAATAAATAGATATTTACTAGGGGGATTCCTTCTGGTGATTATATTTTTCTTGTCATCTTTACCCTAGTAGGGAGTGTTGATTTATTTTTATGTGGAACAGTTTTCAATGGTATCATCTTTGTCTTATTATCTTCTCTTCTTAAGGAGCAGTTTAGAGCATATGTGTAACTGATTGTCCTTTTGGATGATCCTTGTGATGTAGAAGTTGAGTCTTGGGTGTATCCCAAATCAGTCTTGTTGTTTGGTGACCTATGACTACTGTTAATTTCATCCAAGATTTTTGAACTATTTCCAAATTTTGATCTCTTCTTTTCTTTTTCAAATTCACCTTTTAGCAACTTAATCTCAACTTATAGCTTCTCACATACTTTTTCTCTATCATTGATGTGTTTTAAAATGACTTCTTCAATTCATTTATGTTCTAGGAGCTGGGACTTCAAATCACTAATGATATGCTCTGACTTTTTGATGGTTCTTGATGCATCTATTTCTCTTGATTGATGTGATCCTTCAAATTCTTGAAGTTGTGCCCTAAGTAGTTTGTTCTTATTTTTATGCTTTCTTAGTTCCTACAAATAACTAATCAGTGCTTCTTCTAACTTTCACAGTTTTCTTCATTATCTATATTATTATTTTGAGTGTTCATTCCCATAAATAGAAGCTCTAAATCTTAATCTTCACTCATATTTGAAGAGTTGATGTCTTCTTTAGAGTAGAAGTTTTTATTTTTCTTATAAACATTATTCTTGATTGGTCTTTCTGGTTGTGGGCTTATTCATCATCATTATTCTCCTGCTTGGGATAGGGACAGTTGTTAGCAAAGTGTCCAATCCTGCCATAGTTGAAACATTTGAAGGGTAACTTTCCTTTATATTTTTCAAATCCTTTATGCAGTTTCTTTATAAAGTTGGCCTCTTATACATATGATATGTCTGACTGATATTCTTTAGATATGTGTTATTGTTTCTTCTTTTCTTTAGATGCCTCAAATGATGTTTCTTCTTTTGATGGATTTTCATTCCCTATTCTCATCTCATATGTTGTAAAATTCCATGAAGTTGATCTACTATGAGTTTGTCAAGTTCTGGCCTATCTTCAATTATGGAAATATTGGCATCATATCTCATAGGCAATGACCTTAATATATTTTGTACAATAGGTTTATCAGTAAGTTCTTCTCTTGTTGCTCTGATTGAATAAACTACCTCATCTACCCTATGAAAGTATTCAACAATGTTCTCTTCTTCTTTCATTTTCAAATTTTCAAACTGAGTTCTATAGGTTTGTAGTTTGACTTCTTTGAATTTACTATCTCCTTCATACACAACCTCCAATTTTTCCCATATTTCCTTAGCTGAATTACAATGCATAACATTCACACATATAGAATTTGTCAATCCTCCTAGAATGGCATTAAATGCTCCTGAGTAGTCATTGCAGATTTTATTTCCTGCAGTATCTGTGGGTGGATTGGATGGTTCAGTGTAACTATCTACAACACATTTCCAGACATAAAAACCAAGAGCCAACAAGAATCTTTTCATTCTTATTTTCTAGAGGGAATAACCATCTCCATTAAACAATGGGGCTTTGTTGGAAGACATTCTCTCTTATTGATCCATTTCTTTCAGGATCCACCTTTTAGTTATTAGACTGTGTTGAAGGCACTCGCTCTGATACCAATTGTTGGAAATATTAAGAGGGGCGGGGGGGGTGAATCAGTATTACCATTTTTCAACAATTAGCAATTAATTTGATATTTTATTAATTACCTCAATAGACCAACAATGGACTTGTATTTAAAATCAATTATATAAATATAATTAAAAATAATTAAAAGGTTTTATAAAGAATAGTGAAGGACACCAATCATTTTTAAAGCACCAAATCTAGGAGACAAAAATCCCCTTTTTCAAGGCACCTACCCTAGGAAGCACCAACTCCCTTGTCTTTAGGGAACCAACCCTAGGAAGCACCAACTCCCTTATCTTTAGGGAACCAGCCCTAGGAAGCACCAACTCCCTTAATTTACACTTTACTTAGTAAAGGATATGAATCCTTTTGTCCTCCTCTTGTCCACCCTCATTGCATAAGAATCATCATTTCTTCTTCTTGGACTCTCCTTCTGTTTTGATCTTCTAATCTGGACTATAAAGACACCTTCTTATTCATCGTTCTTTATTTCTTATATAGTTTTCCAACTAGTGTGAGATATGAAGCATTGTGTCCCTTTTCTTGAATCATTGCACCTCTTACTTTAAATTAACAATAATAACTTTTGTTTTTCCTCCATTATTATTCATACATTATCATGAAATTTTTTCAGTTTAGTGAGATGGATTTTCATAAATCGATCATAGATATGGATCAATTTCTTTTAACTATATCCCATGCCTCTTTATTTTATTCTCAATTTAAATTGATCAGGTCTAAGGTTTTTGATTGGCTCTTTAATGCATTGCAATTATTGGATTACTTAAGATAAATCAGTACAAATTCCAGATGCTATATGGTTCAACGTTCCTTATTGACCAAGATAAAATTCTTACTCTATGTGTTAAATTTCACATAGAAACACTTAAGGATCTCTATTCCATATGACCACAGGTGGTGGCTAGGCATTAAGACAAACATGTTTTTAATAGCTTATCAATATCAACGGTCACATTTTAATTTGGACATTGAGATGGACATCTGTCATTTACTCCAGAACTTCAAAGATTCAGGAATACGGGATAGTCGAACTATGAAGTAGTTCAATCCCTTCAAAGGAAATTTCATCGAAGTGCATATACTTTATTCACTAGTAGATCAAATGGTCAATATTCAATATTTCATTAGATGGAAGATCCTAGCTTCTCCAGAGGTTTCAAACAAATCGACGGTCATGACTTAATCTCCAGTTGAGTGGATTGTTCTCGTTCTCTTCAAGACTTCAGCGTTTTGAGACTCTGGCCTTTGTAGTCTTCCAACTCATCCAGAAAAAATTCCATCAAAGTGCATATCAACACTTCCCTGGTTAATAACCTTCACATGTCCAGGAGCTAGGACCATGGGATTAGGCATAAAAGATATCCTGCTCTTCGCGTATTCAGCTATTCGTGACTCTGGGACTTTGGGCTACTCAAACTATGAAGTATTTCAATCCCTCCGATGGTTTACCTACCGAATAAGTCATAACACGATGATGATTGCTTGTTGTTAGTTAAAATCTCATGCTTACTCTATCCTTCCACTACGCTTGAACTAATGGTGATGAGAGAACCTAGAGGATCTTAGATCAATGACCAACATTAGTTTGCGACTTCGCCCTTTAACACTTCAGGCAGTTGCCGGTAGGATAAACTCAATATCCTGGAAGGACATACTCCCGTAGTGACATAGATTGCTGATGTCATTGTTGATGTGGCACTGGATGAGAGGTTGTCATGTGTCAGCTAGATTCGTGACTTACATATATCTAAAGTTCCAATTGGACTTGGACACTTGTCACCATCTGATTGTTCCATGTGTCCTTGATAACGTGAATCTCCTAAAGTGTCATATGTCTATCCCCTTTGGATCATTACACTATATCAGACAATCTAGTTTTCCCTTGAATTCTTGATCCAACGACCCTCATTCACTTCGGGACTTCGAGGCTCCAGCCTTTGGGTGAACTTACATGTTTTACACCCCTCTTTACTAAAGTGGTCAGCGTCGAAGTTGACCACCATTGGACCTTCCTATCCTCATCCAATGGTCACCATCCATTGCCTAGATCTTATGGCCCTCATTCACTTCAGGAATTTGGGGCTTCGTCCTTCGGGTGAACTTACATGTTTTAGACCCCTTTTGCTGAAGTGGTAAATGATGTAGTTGACCATCTCCTTTCCTTTACTGCAAACTGACGGTTCCAATATTTCACTCCAGATCAATGGTTGAAGTGGGTTCGGTTAATCCATGACTCGAGGATATTTGTTGCTTAAATTTTCCTTCCCCTAAACTCAAACGGATGGTCGAGAATTCATCCAAAGTCCCTCCTCGATCTAACGTCTGGCGGGATGTTGTGACTTCGCAATTTTGTGCCTCTGCCTTATCTCCAACATTCACTATTGGCCCTTGGTTATGGAAGGAAGTGAAAAACAAGGAAGGAAACAAAAAAAGTGAGCTTCACAGGAGACACAGTAACTCTCACTGAGTCAAAGTGAGTAAAAGAGTAGGAAAGATGGAGTGAAGTGCGGGAAAGGAAGTCATTGGATGAGGAGATTAGGAATGATAGTTCAGCAAGGAAGAAGGATCGTGGACAACTCAACAAGAAGAGAAAGTTGTCATTGGATGCTTTGGAGCACCGCATGATGACGAAGGAAAGACAAACTAGCGAAGCTCGGAAAAAGTGGGTCAAGTTGACCTAGGGTTTTAGATACCTAGGGTTCTGGTATCTAGGGTTTTGGCACCTAGGTTTCGACCTAAGGCTGTCGGTGAGGGATTGTAATGTACAAATAAAGGTCAAGAGGACCGGGGTTAGGTTGGTCATTGAGTATTGGTATGATATTGTTGTTATAGCTCTATTGTGGAGAGAGAGGATTCTATTGTGAGATGTTCAGCTGTGTGCGGAGGTCGATTCCTGCAACTGGGTGCACAGGAAGGGAAGAGAAAGAGAGAGAAGAAAGAAGATTTGCTAGCTGAGAGAACAGATAAGAACTATATACTTTACCTTAATAAATCATAAGCACAGTTCTATGGACGTAGCCCTAGGGAGAGGATGAACCACATACATCTTGTGTGGAATGTGTGAGTGCTGCTTTGATCTTGTTATTGTCATACTGTTATTTGTATTTCTGTAGTAGATAAGATCTATAGTGTGTGGAGTAGATCTAGTTGAATAAGTGACATATACATGTAGAGTTATTTTATAGTAGATCCACTTGATATTACCCTGGTTGTAGACATCTCTGTCCTGCAACCTCCTCATAGCTACTTCGGGTGAGACTACATCTGCTTCGTAGGTTCTGCCAAAAGGGCCAGTAGCTAGGGCTAGTTTGTGCACTCTTGGAGTGAACCTTGGGTCTGCCCCTGTGCCAACAAATGGTTCCATTGCCGGGACAAGAATCTGTGTAAGGGAATGTGAAGGTGGTTCCCATCGAAGACAAAGATTCAGAAGTGGATAGAGGATCAAGAGAGGGACTTTGTTGAAGCCCAAAATAAGAACCCTAAGCTAAGTACTGAAGGTTGGCTGTAGAGACACAACTTCACTGATATTCACGAGATCTTCTTTGGAGGAATCCATCAAGAGATATACGAGTGATTAGCTAGGTTAGTCAATACCCAACTCGAGCTTAGAAACAGACCTCATGTGGTCTGGATGACAGATTTTATTAATAAGGTTAAGAGAGTCGACAATGTTGTATCAAGGGCTGTAGATCATTGGTTTGATAGTACCATTGGAGGGTATATCACAGAATTTTTTGTTGACAGAACAAAATCATATAGCTAGGCCGAGAGATACTTGTTCAAAGGACCCCGTGGAAAATGTTTACAATTTCTGAAGCTAAGAATCATGAAAAGAACATCTTGAAAAAAAAGTAATTTGGTTGGATCTGAAAAGGCTAATGTTCAAGAATTCAGACAGCGACAGCGACACAGAAGTGGGACATACGTGTAGTGGGAGAGTATTTTGAGGGGTTCACCTTGAGAACCTCTTCAAACAAAACTATGAAGACGAGGGTTTCTACAGTGGAGAAGAGGCAGATCTAATAGACGAAGAATATTCAGAACCCACTAGAGCAAAGGAAGAGGAAGCTGAAGAACTTTTCCAGAATGAGCCAGAAACATCAAGAACTGCGCAGACCACTGAAGTAAGTAATATCAATCCTTCTGTTATTTCAGAAATGATAATTAATCACAATATTTTGAATCACTAGAGTCTGCAGACTGCTATTACTACTAGTTCAGTATCTACTCAGATAAGAAACCTAGGCAACTCTATTGTAGACGAGATGATGCTCCCTATCTTTAAAGGAGATGGATCTGAAGATGTCGATCAACACTGGTTCCTGTGCAAGGCCATATGGAACATTAAAAATATTACCAATGAAGTTGTTAAAAGAAAATAGTTTAGCACTACCTTGAGGGATCGTGCGCTCATCTGGTACATGAAGCTTATCTAAGGACTTGCACAGCCTAAGCCACTAAATGAGATCAAGAACGTGTTGGTTGCAGAGTTTAAAAAACCTAAGTCATAGTCACAATGTGTTACTGAGATGAAGGAGATCAAGGAGAAGGTAGTTGAACCTGTTTGGGAGTTCGATCAGAGATTCAAGACCCTAACAAGATGATTGACTTTTAAGATCCTAGATGAGCAGAACAAAGAATGGTTCATCGCTTCTCTTTTACCACACATCAAAGTTCCCCTGATGTAGCAGAAGATTTCATCATAGGCAGAAGCTTTGGAGATCTTCATGAAGCTTGAATCAACACCTATGGGAGAATCTAGCTCAAGCATGAGCCAGATCTTTAGCCAGCTAACTAGTTTATCTCTACAGGTTGAGGATGTGAAGAAGGACAAAAGAGAAGATATCTGGTGTATAAGATGCAGATCTGAAGGTCATGATAAAGAACATTGTCCCCTGTTTCATGAATATTTGGCCTTGGGAGCGCCAAGCCCCTTGAAGCAAGTTAACCTGCCCTAGTGCGAAGTATGCAGAAACTGGCATCACCCTAGTGAGTGCTACTATATGCAGAAGTATGTTCAGACACCCACAAACTTGTAATGCACATTGTGTAATTTTGTAGTGCATGATGATAGAGATTGTAGGGCCTTTGACCTAATGCATGAAAGATCAAGAGACATATACAAGATCCAAGGTGAAGTACATTAAGAAGGAAACACTCCGCAATAAAACACTCCAGGGAGAGGAAATTTCAATCCTCGCGGGGGATACAGAAGAGGAGGAGGAGGCGGAGGTATGGGTCAAGGCCAAGGACAAATAATCTATTACAACTGCGCACAACTAGTACAATTAGAGAGGGACTACCAAAACCCTTGCAAAACCTACAATTATTGCAATTCCTTTGATCATGTCATTGAGGATTGCCCTGTGTTGCTAACCAAGCTTCAGGAGAGACGAGGACCTCAGCAGAACCCTCAAGTACAAATGATATATGATGAACCTCGTGGAGCAGACCCTAGAGTTGTTGTTATCACTTGAGGAGGATCTGCTACAGAAGAAGACAAAGCAGCCCAAGGAAAGACTGCAGATGACCATGGAGTCAGGAAAGCTACAAAGAAGACCCCAATGTTCGATGCTAAGAAAGAAAGACAGATATTTGAGGAGGTAAGAACACAGTTCAAAGGAGATCAAGTCTCTTCATCAAATAAACAACCAGAAATCAAAGAATATGGCACGCCTCAGGCATTTGATTAGTCTGCGTTGCCAACAGAAGGAAAAGAGGTGAGAAAACTCATGGAATTCTTCTGCACTTGTGTTAAGTTGATTCGAGATAAAAGCATTGTACAAGAACTACAAAACTTAATCAGGAAGTATGTGCTAGGAAATATAGATTCCTTACTGAATAGGGCAGTGCACCAAATTGGGTAAAGGACAAGGAAAAATAAAGAATTACACTTGAATGCTCAAATAGGAGAATATGATATAGACTATGTGGTCCTCGACTTAGGGTCGGAGGTCAATGTCATGACGAAGCAAACCTGGGCATTGATGGGAAAACCCAAGCTGATCTACTCCCCTATCAAGCTTTGCATGGCTAACTAGCAAGTTGTTAGCCCATTCGGATGATTGCAGCATGTCCCTATGGAAATAGATGGAGTTAGAACCTTTGTTGACTTTGAGGTAATTGAAATTGTTGATGACAGTTGCCCTTACCCTTCATTATTAGGAATTGATTGGGCCTTCAACAATTCTACTGTTGTTGATCTAAAGAAGAGGCGTATTACATTTGAAAGAGATGGCCTTAGGGTCATTGCACCTTTAGATCCAGATGAGGGTCCTTGATACACAGAGCCTATCAGAGAAGAAGACCACACATATGAGATGGAAAACATCTACAAACTAACAGCCATACAACAAGATTATATCAATCCTACAGCAAGTGGGAATCTGAGTTGGCGAAGTGACAATGCATGTTCATCAAACTCAGAAGAAGCATTGGAGAACTGGCAGAACTAGATGTATGAAGTCTCTACTAGAAGATGTGCTAGACTAACTAGAGAGGTTCGTTGGATCAACACAACAGTGAGTACCCACATTTGATGGGCTAAACCCTTTAGAAAAATTCCTATCAGAGTTTGAGACAAGTGTACCAACACAACAGAGGCTGTTGGAAATGGATGAGGGCATGAAAGCCACACCATCAAGATGGTGGGGGATGCACAAAGAAAACATCATAGACTGGACACAATGTTGAACTTTGATGACAGCGCGGTTCTCAGCACAATCAGTAAGCTACGAAGTGAGGTACACAGGTCGAAGTTTCCCAAAGGACCATGTGCGAAGCCACGAAGAGGCCTAGAGTGAAATTCCTCGAGAACAATGGGTGCACAGATTCATTAACATGCTGGACACGATCCCTATCAACTAGTACCTTCAAGTGGAGTTGCGCCTTGTCACTTCAGATTGGGAAGGTATGATCCAAAATTTTGTAACCACCTTTTTGTTTGAAAGTGAATTTCCTTCAGTAGACTAAGCATTATAGATTGTGAGACATAAAGTATTTAATGAGGCATCTGTCCCCCCTTTGGAGAAACAAGAGGATGAATGGACAGCGCCATTCCAGAAATTGCAAGGATTTTACAATATTAATGCCGATGAAGATGATAATCCGAGGAAGGTAAACATCACTGAGACAGAAGGCGATAGATATGTGGAAGGACCAGGAGTTGATCTTCCATTCATAGGACAACCGATCAAAATAAAGAAATTCAATATTGGGACAAAGGAAACACCAAAGCTTGCCAATGTTGGAGATTATTGGGATGCTGCTACCATTGACAATATTACAGAGTTATTGCACGAATATCAGGACTTGTTCCTGACCAAATTCACTGATATGAAGGAAATCAAAGGGCCTATAGGTGAGATGAGAATACCTTTGAAACCAGATGTGAAGCTAGTCAAGTAAAGACCTTATAGGTTGAACCTGAAATACAAGGAAAAAGTGAAGATCGAGCTCGACAAAATTCTAGAAGCAGGGATTATTGAACCTTTCGAAGAGTCAGAATCGATCAACCCTATGGTGGTGCAAGATAAGAAGACAGGTGAGATCAGGATCTACGTAGATCTCAGGAAGCTGAATGATGCTTTTTTGCATGACCCTTTTCCTGCACCATTCACAGATGAAGTGTTGGATAACATGGGAGGCTAGGAAGTATATTCTTTCACAGATGGTTTTTTGGGATACCATCAAATCTGCATTGGCAAGGAGGACCGTCATAAGACTACGTTTTCCATAGATTGGGGATCCTACCAACATACAGTAATGCCATTTGGATTGAAGAATGCCCCAGCCATCTTTTCCAGGGTGTTGGTCGAAGCATTCAAATACTTTTTGCATAAATGTTTAGAAGCATACTTTGATGGTTGGACTGTTTTTAGTTTGTTGAAAAAACATATTGAATGTCTAAGGCTAATGTTGGACAAATGCAAGCAATGTCAAATTGCTTTGAACCTGAAGAAATGCATTTTCTTCTCACCATTTGGAGTGCTATTAGGATATATTGTATGCAAGCAGGGATTGTTTGTTGACCCATCTAAAATTGCAATTATAGTTGATTTTCCACATTCTACTTCAGTCAAACAACTACGCACTACACTGGGCCATATTGGATATTACAGGAAATTTATCAAAGGATATGCCCAAATTATAGCACTAATGGAGAAGTTGTTGAATAAGGACTGCCAGTATGAGTGGATAGATGAATGTCAGCAGAGCTTTGACACACTGAAACAGAATATGGTTACATCGCCCATTCTCATTTTTCCAGATTGGAGAAAAGAATTCCATGTGCATGTCAATGCATCTTCTATTTCCTTAGGAGCAATACTGGCACAACCTAGAGAAGGGGACATTGATCATACATTAGCATTTGCCAGCAGGAAGCTATCCACAGCCGAAGTTAATTACACCACTATAGAGAGAGAGGGACTATCTATGGTGTATGCACTGCAAAAATTCTGCCACTACTTGTTGGGAGGACACTTTAAAATGTTTACTAATCACTTCGCATTGAAGTACCTAGTCAACAAACCAATGTTGGGGGAGTGAATATGCAGATGGCTTCTGATGTTTCAAGAATATGATTTTGAGATCATAGTTAAGCTAGGAAGAATGAACAAGGGCCCAGACCACTTATCAAGGTTGGAACATGGTGAAGAACCCACCATTTTGGAGGATACATTACCGGATGCACAACTGCTTACCATTATAAAAATTGATGACCACTTCATAGACATAGTCTAGTTCCTGTCAACATGAATGTCTCCAAGTGAGTATACAATTCCTCAGAAGAAACAACTAGTGGTGCATGCTATAGAATTTTCACTTATAGTTGGACAACTGTACAAAATGGGACTGGGTGAAATATTAAGGAGGTGTATTATGGAGACAGAGCGACCACTGATCCTCGCAGAAGCTCATGAAGGCATCGCAGGAGGACATTATGCAAGGAAAGAAACTGTGAAGAAGGTTCTGCGAGTTGGCCTATGGTGGCCTACCTTACACAGAGATGCTAAAGAATATGCCAGATCCTACAATGTATTCCAACGAGTTGGGAAACCATCCAGAAGAGACGAAATGCCATTGGCACCATAGTTGACCCTGCAAGCATTTGAGAAGTGGGCCATTGACTTCGTAGGACCTATAAACCCACCAAGGAAGTGCACAGGAGAAAGGTACATCATCACTACGACCGAATACTTAACTAGATGGGCCAAAGCTAGAATAGTCAAGGACTGTAGTGCAACTATAGCTGGGCGTTTTATATTTGATGACATAATAACCAGGTTTGGATGCCCTAAGATCCTTATGGGTGATCAAGGTACACACTTCATCAATAAGATAGTTGAATCCCTGACTAAAGAATTTGCAGTCCACCATCAGAAGAGTACACCTTACCATCCACAAGAAAATGGGATAGTTGAAGAATTCAACAAGATCTTGGAGACAACATTGATAAAGATTTGCAGTGTGAATAGGGATGACTAGGATTTAAGAGTACCAGTAGTACTATGGGCTTATAGACCCACTTGCAAGAAATTAACAATGCAGACCCCTTTCAAGTTGGTTTATGGTCTTGAAGTTGTTGTCCCAATGGAATACTTGGTACCAAGATTAAGAATTGTTGCATTTACAGACATGGATGATTCTGGCACTGTTTAGGAGAGGATCACATAGTTGGTTGAACTGGAAGAAGACAGATTCATTGCAGGATTCCATCAGCAATTTCAGAAGGAACAAGAAAAGGCCTATCATGACAGGCACATCAAGAAGAAGGCCTTCAAGCAAGGTGATTTAGAACTGGTGTATGACAGTAAGTTTATCAAACACCCTGGAAAGTTCAAAACACATTGGCTTGGGCCATATGAAGTTTTCTATGTCACAGAAGGAGGAGTTGCGCAACTAAAAACATTAAAGGGAGAGTGGAAAGAAGGATCAGTGAATGGGAGTTGGCTAAAGTTGTATTATGACAACCAACTACCTCACATCTCTCAATAAAAGCATGAGGAAAAGAATCCAGGTACCAGGTGTAGTTGAAGCTGGGTACCAGACATAGAAAAGACATTCTGCACAAGGATGGAAAGGAGGCATAAACCAGGAAGCAAGGGTTGCACTGTGTAGTCCAAAGTCGAAGTAAAACAAGAGGATCAGATCTGAAGTACCTTGGGATGAGTCACAGGTGAGTGTTAGGGGCATGTTTCCCATTGGTTATGGAAGGAAGTGAAGAAAAATGAAGGAAAGGTAAAAAGCGAGCTTCACGGGAGACACAGTAACTATCACTGAGTCGAAGTGAGAAAAAGAGCAGGAAAGATGGAGCGAAGTGCGGGAAAGAAAGCCGTCGGATGAGGAGATCAAGGATGATAGATCAAAAAGGAAGAAGGATCATCGACAACTCAGTAAGCAGACAAAGTCGTCATTAGATGCTTTGGAGCACCGTGTGATGAAGAAGGAAAGATAGGCTGACGAAGCCCGAAAAAAGCGGGTCAAGTTGACCTAGGGTTTTAGACACCTAGGGTTCTGGAATCTAGGTTTTTGGCACCTAGGTTTCGACCTAAGGCTGTCAGTGAGGGATTGTAATGTATAAATAAATGTCAAGAGGACCTGGGTCAAGTTGTTTATTGAGTATTGGTATGATATTTTTGTTATAGCTCTATTGTGGAGAGAGAGGATTGTATTGTGAGATCTTCATCTGTGTGAGAAGGTCGAGTCCTGCAGCTGGGTGCCCAGGAAGGGAAGAGAAAGAGAGAGAAGAAATAAGATCTGCTAGCTAAGAGCATAGATAAGAATTGTATGCTTTACCTTAATAAATCATAAGCATAGTTCTGTGGATGTAGCCCTAGGGAGAGGGTGAACCATTTTCATCTTGTGTCGAATGTGTGAGTGCTGCTTTGATCTTGTTATTGTCATACCGTTATTTGTATTGTTGTAGTAGATCAGATCTATAGTGTGTGGAGTAGATCTAGTTGAATAAGTGACATTTACATGCAGAGTTATTTTATAGTAGATCCACTTGATATTCCCCTGGTTGTAGACATCTCTGTCCTGCAACCCCCTCATAGCTACTTCGGGTGAGACTGCATCTGCTTCACAGGTGTTTCCAAAAGGGATAGTAGCTAGGGCTTGTTGGTGCGCTATTGGAGTGAACCCTGGGTCTACACCTGTGCCAACATTCACCGAAGTGGCGAAGTTATGATGTCCCAAAACTTATACTATCCTTACACTTGGTTTTATTTGATAATTAGGATAGATCCTGAACTAAACTAACGGTTGAGAGCTCACTTGAATTTTCTCCATCAAATTTTTCGACTCTACATTCTAGATCAAATCTTTATCCAACGGTTGGGAAACCATCTAAATCTCCTTCTTGATATCTTTCATTCGAGATCTAATTCTTCCCAAACTATGACTTCCCCTCAATCTGGAGTTCCTGAATTGTCCTGAAAAATACATCAATGAACAAGACTCCTCCTTGATTCAATGGTTGTGATTACTCCCGAAATTCAAAAAGGGAACAATCATGATTACTGCACAATCCTTTGCATAGATTTACTTAATTTCAAAAGTTGGTTTCGAATTCACTCAATCACACCTTCTCTCCTGTTCTTTTTCTGCATTCATCCACCTTAGAGATTATCTGGTAATATGAGGGACTCCTCTATTTCTCACGCTATGTCTCCTGATTAACCTACTACGTTATCTCTCCTAAGGTTTAGTATCTCACAGACATATTTGATCTTCTTGATAATGACCATACCATAATACCATGTCCGACATTGAACATTTTGGCCCTCTTTGACATCAATGCCAACACCATAACATCATGTCCAACATGTGCATCCGATGCCCATAAATTAACACTAAAATTACTGAAATAAAATAATTCAGAAGAAAGAAAAATCAATAAAACTTACCATGCTACGAAAATTTTATAAAAAAAATTATGTTTATTGAAAGCAAACAAAGATAAATAATCAATTAGTAACAAAGATAAATTTTATGTGATTAGTAGAATGAAATCACATACCTGAAATTTCTTTTTTGTAGATTTGCATGTGCTTTATGGATCCCTTCCAAATTTCTCTCTTCAAAAATCTATACCCATTCCAAAGCCTTTGGTGGTAAACATCTCTTCCACAAACGTTCCCTCTAAATTCTACCTAAAAATGAAATAATGCATAGTGTTTTAATTTATTAACATATACATTTCAAAAATGAAATTTCCTTTGTTTTTCCGTTGTGTTTATTCGTTATATATAGTGTACCGGCACACTACAAAGCATACCAATACACTTTACATGTAAAAACACTTAGTAAAATATATATTTAAAAAACAAAATTGTCATCAAATTAGTGCACCACACAGATTAATGTGTCTCGATGGATATATATGTCAAAAATGTATTGATGCCAATTTTAGCAACAAAATAGAAATGTAAACCTTTATAATTAAAACTCACAAATATTTTTTTTTGTAGAGGTTCTAACGAAGGTCATCGTTCAACGCATTTCATATTGTAGCACACTAGTGAGTTAAAAAATAACTAAAAGCACCAATACAGTTTCATACCAATTTCATGCACATATTGATGATGGTTTGGATTAAATGAAGGGAAAAGAAAGTTATGATATCAAATAGCCAATACATCATACTCCAAATCATTCCATATCGTTGAAAGTTTATAAACGTCTCCCACACCATTTGAGGTCTATATTTTATTTATAATTCATTTATCTAATTTATTTTATGTCATTTATGCACGTGCATTTGAATAATTATTCATTGAATGTTTTAGGATCATAAATCAGGATCGAGTTCAAATGCACAAGATATTCCACTAGTGCAAAAAATGTCACGATCTTGTATCAGGAGAAAGATATTGAAATCAATTTTTTGATGAAAATGGACAGTTGCTTTACCCTACCAATTGTAACATGCCATCTTCGAGTAATCTCTATCCTGGATCAATGGTGTTACACTATGAATTGGATCTCTTTTATGACATGCCAATGGTATTTGGTTGTTCAAAGTGTAAATGGTTGAAGAAGAACTCTTGACGTGTCACATTGTCCAATTATATTAATGATCGAATACCCAATGTTGGTGCAAGATCAGAGTTCGAGGTTCTCAGAGGTTACCAATAAAGGTACCACTGCACTCTAGTAGTTCTAGAACATTCAACTTTTCATCAAGGGAAGGAGGTCTCACCCGAAGTGCAGCCGAGACTTTGTGTGATAAAGTGAATTACATAGGAAACCACATCATAGTACAGTTCCATACTTAAATGCAAATATATTATAGAATCATAAGTCTTAAACTGGTAAAGACGGTGAACAGTCTGTGTTGCACAAAGTTAAAGGAAACACATACAATACACAATTTTTTGAAACAGTAACACAATTAGTGAATACACACAATAGGACATATTACACAATAAAGATACCATGCATTCATCCACATGTTGAAAAATTTTGAGTATCCGAATAATCCATCATATATTCATATCCTAGACGGTCATACACAAAGTTGTTCTTCATATTAATACTTATACAATATAATCGATAATGAGCTACCCGATCTCAACTCTCAACCTTTTTCTGAATTGTAATTTATGCCCAAATCTCCTTTATAGTGGCTTATCACAACAAATAGGAATGCATAAGATCATTGACATAATAGGAGAATGACTCAATAATTATTAGCACTTAGAAAAACAACACAAAACCTAAACAACAACAACAACAACCAACAACCAACCAGCAATATCAAAACTAATGAAAAACTTGGAACCCCAACTCGTTACATGGCTCTATTCTTTATATATTTTCCATGGAAATTTCTTTACTTATTGAATCTGTCATTGTGATTTCTTGATTCCATTTCCTTTTGGCGTGTACTTGAAGATTTTGTCTCTTTTTGTTGCTTTTTCCAGCTAACTCATGACTATTTTTCTTGATGGCACGATGGTGCATATATTTTCTCTACATGGATCCATTGTTGGTGTACTATATTGTTCCACAAAACTCTATGACTTCAACAAAATGGGTTCTTTAAAATGGAAGGCTCGACAGGCCCCAACCACAATATTTGACGCGTTCTGAGTCAACTGTTTGCCTCTTTTCTATGCTCTCCCTTAAATGGAGGGCCCAAATATGGTACAACCTCCACTTATTGTTGTCAAAAACTATCGTATTTCTCAACATTATCTTTCCATTTCCTTTCCAAAATTGAGGAATCTGCAACAAATTCCTGTGTGGTGTTGACATTAGGTACCTCACGCTTGGTAACCAATAGAGCATTCCACTCTATTTTAGAAAGAGAGTCTAGTTGCTGAATCTAAATGTGCTCTTCTTGAATTGTAGGACTGAACTACTGGAGTGTTTTCTTTGTAGCTATGTTAACTTCATCCATCTCATCCAAGAGGTCATCCTAATTTTGGATCTCAATGAATTTATTTGATTTCTCTGTAGGGTCAACAATGGCCCAAGATTTTGTATGCATCTATTTAATCCTCGTGTGCAACTCTTTGATAGGATTACTGCATTGATCCAACAAGCCAACCTAGTTAGTGACCATATCGAAGAGTCAATGACACTCCTTGGTCCTAATATGAATGGAAGACTCAACCTTCATTTCCTCTTTGAATGCATGTTTGATCTTCTATAGGATCTCTTCAGGCTGCTCATTTTCCTTAATCCATATGGAATCGAACTAGTGCTAGAGATATTTAGTTTTGTTGGCCAATTTCATCCATGCATCTTCTACCAATATGACCCTATCCACTGGTGCAACTGGATTAACATCCTCTGGGAGATTAGGGGCCATATATTGAAGAGTAGGCCATCCCTATATAAATGTTTTAGACACATCCTCAATAGTGGACTCAACGTCTACCTGTAAGATTTGCTTAAGTGTCACAATTTCAATAGTGGTATGAACAACCTCTTGCAATGGTGTTGTCTGTTGTGTGATCTCTTGATTGTTGTGCTCAACTATGGTGCTTATTTTCTCTAGTTGATTAGTGGAAGCCCAGATTAGCTACAAAATATGAGGTGTAAGCAAAGTGGAAATTTTTTAATATTCAAGTGACTATGACAAGAAGAGATGTAATGATGGGTAAAAAGGTACTAACAACTTTTAACGACCCACGTGATAACATAAGGGCATAAAATTCAAATTTCAACAACATTAAATATGATAGGATGTGGCGTCCTCTTCTACTATTATATATCGTTAGAAAAAAGTAGATTTATCTATGTTGGACTTAAACAAGACAAAGATAAACATTCATAAAATGAACAATGTAGACATTAAGAGAATTAGGCCAATTTATATATTAAAAGTGGAAAGAAATGAAATATTTACAACCTCACTGATGATGTTGTAGAAATTCCTCCAAGCTCTGATTTTTCCATCCCCTTCGTGCATTACCATATGATAGGTATGATTCTATGAACTACCTCCTCATAAGATCAAAGGTTTGACACTCTGAAAACCCTTCTTCCCCCCTTTCACCCATGAATAAAGTAATTATATAGGAGTTCGATGCTTGACCACCATGGAGTATTTTGGGAAATGGTTGAGTATTTAGCTCCATAAGTTGGGATTTGTCTTATCTTAGATATTGAGTTTTCCTAAGATGGATCCTTGAGATATGACTCGAATCCTTGACCCAAACTAACCCCATCCTCTCAGAATTGACCCTTATAATAAGGTGGGATATTTATAACCTCCTCTAACCACTTCAACCCTCCCCCAAAATTGAGCACAGGGTGTTGACAACACTCCCTTATAGTTGATAAAGGAGTGTTGAAAAGAGTTCAACACTCCCTATACATGGGTAGGGGAGAATTGACATTCAAACATGGTCAAAATATCAAGGTAAAAGGGATTGTTTCGACCATAATATGATGGTTTTTCTTCCCCAAATTATTTAGGTAACATGAAAAATACTTTCACATGATGATAAAATTGAAAAATTCAAGTACGACACTTAGTAGAATACAATACACAAGTATGACACTTAGGCATGTGGAAATACACACTTAATAGAATTCAATACATAAGTGATACATAAGTGAGACATTTAGTAGAATGAGATAGATAATTGTGCCACTTAGTAGTGTGGGAATTCGGTGTGTAATACATGCCCCATAAATTGTGAGGTGAGAAGAAATATCTATGGCCTAAACAATTTTAAAAAACATGTGTTCAAAGGGTGCTAGAATAACATAATTGGATGGAAGCTGTAAACAAACATCAAACAATATATAAGTGATTCATCCCCAAGGTAGGCATACCCATGCTCGGTATAAACTAAATCAAAGCATGGATGTCGACCAATACATTGTGGATCCATGGAAGCACTAACTATGGATATTATGATCTAGGTAGATATCGGTGGCCACCCACCTTTTTCAACTGGCTCAAAACAACTTTCTAGCAATTTTGACAATTTACTATTTTTAGCAGGTTTTAACTTCCGGGGCCATTTTGAGGGCCTAAATGAAGGTTTTTCAAGATCGAGGTTCTAAATGATAGCCAAAGGCATGATTGAGCCCCAAAAATGAATCTCCTCAATGATACCTTTCCAATGAGCTATCATACGCCTAAAATGGAGATCGTATGCAAAAGTTACGACCCCGGGAAGTTGATGTACTAACTTACCCAAACGGGGCCCACATGACTTTTGGAACTACATCTCCTAGGGTTAGGTTTTTGGATGTATAGGACTTTTGGAATTCTTTCTTATTGTAAAAGGGCCTCCAGAGCCTCATTGTAACCATCTTCTTGCGAATGCGAGTAGCTGTCACATCTCTTCTCAGAGATAAGTTGCCACCATTCTAGTGAGTCTTTCATTCTGTATTTTACAGTCTCTGTACATTTATTTCATTAATAGAAATTGTGTATTACTATATATCTGTGTTTATGGTTGCATACATTTCTGTTATATTATTGAATATCTGCGATATCTCTATGCATTTCTTTATTATATCTCCACTCTCATTTCGTGCTGAAAATAATCCAGATCAGTGGTATCAGAGCAAGTTGTTCTTGATCATTTTTTCAGTGCATGTCCTCGATGAGGTCTGAGTATAGAAAGTTGGGTCTCAAGCTTGTCTCTCTTGAGTAAAATCGCTCTCACACACCCAAGAAACCCTCAATGGTGGAAGAAAATAAAAACGACGGAGCAGACGATCCTATCAGTCTGTTGCTTGAGCAAGCTATCGCGCGACAGAGGGACGAAATGATGGAGAATTTTTCCCACATCCTTCAACGCCTGTTGATAGAAACAAGTGCATATTCATAAAGAATCCACTTTGGAGGCACCTCGCCTTTCAAGGTACAAGTTAATTTTGATATTCCTTTATTTGGAGGACAAATAGATGCAGAAGCCCTAGAAAAATGGTTAACTCTGCTAGAAGGTTATTTCTCTGTTCACAATTTTTTCGACAAAGAAAAGATCACCTTCGCACTCCTTAAATCTCTCCCTCATGTCAAACATTGGTGGGAAACTTACTGGGAGCAAAGTTCCACTGAGGAGTCTGGAATATATGGGGCCGATCCCACTTGGGATTTTTTTTTGGATGCGGTAAATGAACAGTATTACCCTGTTGGAAACTATGAGGACCAGTACATGAGATGGACCACACTGCGGAAAGAGAGGGGCCAAGAAGTTCTGGATTTTACCAATACCTTCCATACCTTGCACACCAAGCTGGGTATCAAAGACTCTGAGTGACATTTGGTTCTGAAATACCGTGGGGATCTACACAGATACATCCAAACTGAAATGGATTTTCTGGACATCTCATCACTCGGTGCTGCCTATAAATATGTTGTTAAAATCAAGCAGAAATTTAAGTACCGGAACAAATGGGAGTTTGGGTTTGCAAATCTGCAACAACCAAAGTATGACAAAGAAAACCCTAACAAACAGTCTCTCGAAAACCAATCCAAGACACAAGAAAAGAAGGGTCACGGGAAGACAAAGAAGGACACCAGAAAATGGTGCAATTTCCACAAAAGCCCCTGGCACAACACCGATGAATGTCGCTAAAAATATTCATTGGTGGCCGAGATCAAAGACAAGGAGCCGAACCCTGTATCGGAATCTAATTCTGAAAATACCGGTAAAGGACAGATCATTGATGCAGACCCCACTGCTATTGTTGCGACCACAACAATTCAACCAGAAGAACCAACAGATCTTGAAGAGGGGGAGCACCTTTTTCATTCACAGATGTGGGTGAAGGGGACCCTACTGCATTTTATTGTTGATAGCAGAATTCAGAAGAACCTCATCTCAGTAGAGGTTGTCAAACAGTTGGGATTGTCGACAACACCACACCCGCAGCCATACAACATCGGGTGGCTTCACCAAGGACGAGATATTTGTGTCAGCCAGTAGTGTCAATTGTCATATGGCATCCAACCCTTCAAGGATGAGGTATTATATGATGTTTCCCCACTAGATGTCTGTGATGTTCTCTTGGGCCAGCCATATATGTGGAAGCGCCATGCTATTTATGAGTCTTGACCCTGTAGTGTTATTGTCACTTTGAGGGGTTATCTCTACAGAATACTAGAGGTAGTTCCCACTATTGTTCCACCTAAAAAGTGTCGCAAAGTAGTATCTCATACTGCAAAATTTAGCTTCTTCACAATCTGTTCAAAAGGAGAACAGAAGGACACTACAACCACTACAGCCTCGCCCCAAGCACCTTATATCCTACAGAAGCAGGTAGACAAGGCTACAACAAAATGCAAAGATTCCTTCTTCAAAACATCCTCTCATGTAGCCCGACTTGTTGAACAACCTCAACCTCAACAGGTTCATGATAGACTTCCACAAACTGATCAATGCGACGTCTCCAACAAGACAAGCAACTCACCAAGATGCAGATTCAACAAACTCTTTTCCTTCTCCCCCAAGAACTAAACGCAATGGATACCATTGCTTCCTAAGGGGGGAGGATTTATCCAGGTGGATATCGGTGGCCACCCACCTTTTCCAACTGGTCCAAAATAGCTTTCTAGCAATTTTGACAATTTACTATTTTTAGCAGGTTTTAACATTCGGGGCAATTTTGAGGGCCTAAATGAATATTTTTTTGAGATTGAGGTTATGAATGATAGTCAAAGGCATGATTGAGCCCCCAAAATGAATCTCCTCGACGATACCTTTCCAACGAGCTATCATACACCTAAAACGGAGATCGTATGCAAAAGTTATGACCCCGGGAAGTTGATGTACTAACTTACCCAAACGGGGCCCACATGACTTTTGACGCTTCATATCCTAGGGTTAGGTTTTTGGATGTCTAGGAATTTTGGCATTCTTTCTTATTGTAAAAGGGCCTTTAGATCCTCATTGTAACCATCTTCTTTTGAATGCGAGTAGCCGTCACATCTCTTCTCAGAGATAAGCTGCCACCATTCTAGCGAGTCTTTCACTCTATATTTTACAGTCTCTGTACATTTATTTCATTAATAGAAATCGTGTATGATTGTATATCTGTGTTTATGGTTGCATACATTTCTGTTATATTATTGAATATCTGCAATATCTTTGTGCATTTCTTTATTATATCTCCGCTCTCATTTCATGCCGAAAATAATCCAGATCATATTACCACCAAACATACAATGTGGATCCATAACTTTATGACTCAATCAGGTCATAGCCATGAAATAATATACAATGGAGCTACGATATGACAACAACATAGCTATGAACCAATCAAAAGTGGATCTATAAGACAATGTAAACATCAGTGAGATTTACAGCATGATGACCATACTAAAATATTCTAAGTACTCAAATAATTTCCATCACAACCTGAGGAAGGACAGTAACAAAGGTGAGAAACTAAGGGTTCCCAGGGTCTTCATCTCGATCCTGAAATGGTATGAATCTAGCCATGTGAATAGATGTCTTGATGTCGAACATGGAAGAAACCACTTGATTATTGATCATTGATGCATACCATTAACAAGTGCAACAAAAATCACCAATGATGACAACAAATCCCAAGGTATCCTAGTATATTCCAATGAATGTGAAAAATTGAGCTAAAGTCGAACATTTGTGGAATCATTCGATTAGAGTTCAAAGATGTAAAACTATTAATGAAAGTGAGTAGGACTTCCATTGAGGCATGCGGGTTCCAAGGTACTCATTAGTTTGTATGTTTAATTATCAAATAATGTGTTGAAGTAGACTAGAATAGACTCACCAAAAGACGTCCATGATGTATCTCCCATCGTTGACATAAATCTAACACAAAAAAGTAATATGAGATAATATATTAAATGAGGACTGACTGACACATGAATGAGAGTTGGTAATACTGTAAAATGGTTGGTTTGAAGTAAAAATTCCCTTGAAGATTGTGAGGCATGATAAATTAATTGTCAACATTGACTCGATTGAGAGATAGACCAAAACATAATGTAATATTGGCTAGGGAAATATTCAAGTGAGCCAAAGGAGTATGATGGCTCATGGGATTGGTGTGACTCAGAGACAATAAGATTACCTATATGTGAGACAAGACATAAACATGTGCCATGTTCAAGGGTGAAAACAAATGACTACCAAAATGCTTTCCAAAACTTGACCCACTTCTCTCAAATTCCCCCCCCACAATGAATGGTGATTACCTCTTTGTTTTTTAACGAGCTTGAGGAGGATGAAATATGCTCAGTATAGCTCATCTTTGAAGAGTCCCTCATCACATGTTTAACAAACCTAAAGAAGGAGGGATTTAGTCACATATGGTTGCTACGATGTATAGTTTTACGAGCCCAAAGAAGGTAAACTTGGTGGTATTTTAACATTTAGGGAGTCTGGAAAGATCTTAATGAATACTCCAAGGATGTTTCTTTTCGTAAATTTAGTCTCCCAAGCCCGAAACACTATACAACAATACAAGGGAGAAAAATTCTAGTCAAGATTGACTAGAGTGCTACTCTTTCATAGTTAGTCTTATGAGGCTGAAAAAGGGGTAAATTTCCACTCGAAAGATTCCCTTTCAAATCCTTTTAATGAGTGTGAAAGGAAACAAGCTCACTCGACAATATTTTCATATTTAGAAAGTCTAAAAGAGCTAAGAGACCCCAAAAAGTTCCTTTTCGTATAGTTTTTGCAAGCCAGAAAAAGTGATAAAAGTATACTTGATAACGTATTCTCGCGTATTTACGAGCACAAGAAAGAACAAAGACTAAGTTCGAAGTGTCTGCTTCATTTTTTTTAATGTGTCTGCTTCATTTTTTAATGATCTTGGAATATATAATAAAGTTGTGCTCATAGGTTGGTTTCATTTTTAAACGAGCTTGAAACTAAAAATGAAACTGTACATGAAGTTGGTTTCATTTTTAAATAATATTGAAATCGAAAATGAAATTGTTCTTGGAATTGGTTTCATTGTTTAAAAACAATGAATCGTATATGAACTATGCTCGGTATGATACCCATCGATAGGTTTCTTCCCAATGTGATGTCTAGAGGCTGGTACTTTGAGTGATACCTATCAGTAGGTTTTTTCCCAACATGATATCCAGAGGTTGGTACATTTCCCCGAACATGGTTGGTATAAGATGGAGTCTTAACTCCATAATGATGTCTAGAGGCTAGAGACATGCCCCCCAAGTGTCATTTCATCTACCCTCACTTATTTTTCACTCGATCAAACTCTTGGATACTAACAGGAATAGTTTCACCAGAGAGGGATGAAGAAAGAGGATCAACTGACATAGGAGGGGGAAAGGAAGGTTCTATAGTTTCTACCTGACCTAGTGACATGGGGTCACCTAGTGATTTTGTTTCAGATGGAATAGGAACTACCCATGGATGAAACAATTTAGGGGATTGTTGCACCATATATGAAAGTATGTTTAACAAGGAAACATGATGTGGAAGATCAAGGGAAGGAAAAGGTGTTGGTTGTGGAGTTTTATTATCTTCCTGATTCAGAGGTATTTGTTTTCAGTCATGTTTATACCCCATGAATATTGTACACCCCTCCATGCAGGGGATTCCAGGGGGCACTTTCCCCGCTTCGGAGTGTGGGGGGCTCATCCCCTCAGTTGGGGGGTCTGGGGGAAGGCAGGCCCCCAGAGGGGGTTCACGGGTGAAGCCCCCAAAGGAAAAATTTCCCTATAAAAGTATATTGTAATTTCATAGTAAATCTGGACCGTTCATTATAAGGTCACATATCTAACGGTATAAATTATGTTAGGGTTTTTTTCCCTAGAAGCAAACCCTCTTTTATGATGGAAATGTATTGCAGCTATGCATCATTGAAAATATTGTATTCTGAGAGAGGATATTGTGAGAGAAATAAGAGGAAGTTACAGTGGGTGTGTTTTAGTTTGTATCCCTTCATTTGCTAGATAATAATAAAGGAAGGATCTCAAAATTTCTCTGGTGGATGTAGCCCACACTAGGTGAACCATGTATATTTGTGTCTCCATTGTATTGTGTATCTTCTGTGTTTTATTTCTGCATTTGTTTTTATTTTATTTCTCTGCAATCTTGTTTTTCTAAAACATGTTATGAGAGAGAAAGGTAACTCACATGAAAAAAGGGTTCCTAGTTAGAGTGGGAGCAATGGTGGAAGATGGAAAGTTTAGGGTCAATAAGTTTAATGAAAAAACTACCAGTTATGGAATATGCAGATGGAGTATTATTTATTTCATAAGGATATAGTCATTCCATTGGGTGGAATAGAAAATAATCCGACGACCATGAAGGACAAAGAATGGGAGGATATTGAAAAAAAGGCACTAGGAATGATACGGTTGACCCTGGAAACATTGGTGGCTTTCAATATTTCGAAAAAACAGACAACAAAGGAGATGACGGATGCATTGGATAAATTTTATGAAAAAACCTCGGCGTCCAATAAGGTATTTCTAATGAAGAGATTTGTTGGCACAGGGGAAGACTTAGGGTTCACTCCAAGAGCACACCAACAAGACGTAGTTATTGGCCCTTTCGGCAACACCTGCAAGGCGGATGTAGTCTCACCCGAAGCAACTATGAGAGGGTTGTAGGATAGAGATGTCTACAACCAAGGGGAATATCAAGTGGATCTCATACAACAACAACACAACATCCATATATCACTTATCAATCTAGATCTACTCCACACAGCTATAGATATGATCTAACACAACAATGCAATAACATAATAACAATGACAAATAACAGAGTATCAATCACACACACATGACATAAGATATACGTGGTTCACCCTCTCTCTAGGGATACATCCACAAAATTGTTCTTTATGATTTATTAAGATGAACAATACAGTTCTTGTCTACACTCTTAGCTTAGCAAATCTTCTTTCTTCTTCTCTCTATCTCTCCCCTTCCTATGCACCCAATTGCAGGAGTGATCTTCTCACCCAGCAGGAGATCTTACAATACCAAAAGGCTCTCACACTTAGCACTTCTCTCTCATACAACAATAGTCCCTTACAATAGTAACAATAACAACATCAACAATACTAGCACGAACCCCGTTTCCTCATCTAGGTTCTTATTTATACATTACAATAGCTCACTGAAATCCTTAGGCTGAAACCTACGTGTCAAAACCCTAGATACCAAAACCCTAGGTGTCTAAAACCCTAGGTCAACTTGACCCATGTTTTCTAGGATTTTCCAGCCTATCTTTCTGTCCTTCTCGCGTGGTGCTTTAAAACATCCAATGGTGGATTTTTCTGCTTGTTTAGTTTTCCTCGATCAATATTCCTTGTGGATATTTCATCCTCGATCTCCTCATTCAAAAACTTTCTTTTCCTTTCTTCACTTCATCTTTCTTGCTCTTTTACTCACTTTGACCCAGTAAAGGTCACTCTGTCTCCCGCGCAGTTCACGTTTGACCTTTTCTTCTTTGATATTCACTTGCTTCCATACCCAAGGGCTAGTAGGCCCCTAACACTCACCTGTGACTCATTCTGAGGCACTTTAGATCTGATCCTTCTGTTTTACTTTGACTTTTAGACTGCGCAGTGCAACCTTTTTTTTCTACTTCATGCCTCCCTTCCTTGTGCAAACTGTCTTTTCTATGTCTGGTACCCAGTTTCAACTGCACCTGGTACCTAGACCCTTTTCTCCCATGCTTCTACTGAGATTTGTGAGGCCACTGGTTGTCATAATACAACTTCAGTCGACTTCCATTTACCAAGCCTTCCTTCCATTCTTCGTTCAATGTCTTCAGTTGCGCATATCCTCCTTCTATAACATAAGCAATCTCATATGGTCCGAGCCAATGCATTTTGAACTTCCCTAGATGTTTTATAAACTTACTTTCATACACCAAAACCAAATCACCTTGCTTAAATCCCTTATTTTTGATGTGCCTGTCATGATAGGCCTTCTCTCTTTCCTTCTGCACCTACTGATGGAATCCTGTAATAAATTTTTCTTCTTATAACTCAACCAACTAGGCAAGCCTCTCCTGAATAGCGCTAACATCATCCATACCTGTAAAAGCAACGATTATTAGGCTTGGTACCAAATATTCCATTGGGACAATGGATTTAAGACCATATACCATCTTAAAAGGGGTCTGCATGGTCAACTTCTTGCAAGTGGTTCTATAGGCCCATAGTACCACAGGTACTCTTAAATCCCATTCATCCCTGTTTATGTTGAAAATCTTCGTCAGCGTTCTCTCCAATATCTTATTGAACGCTTCAATTGTCCCATTTTATTATGGATGGTAAGGTGTGCTCTTCTAATGATGTACTACAAATTCCTCAGTTAAGGCTTCGACTGTCTTATTGATGAAATGTGTGCCTTGATCACTCATAAGGATCTTTGGGCATCCAAACCTGGTTATGATGTCATCAAATATGAAGTGCGCAGCTGTAGTTGCACTAAAGTCCTTCACTTCTCTTGCTTTGACCCATCTAGTTAAGTATTTTTTCACAGTAATGATGTACCTTGCTCCTATGCGCTTTCCTGGTGGGTTTATGGGTCCCACGAAATCAATGGCCCACTTTTCAAATGTTTGTAGGGTCAGCTGTGGTGCTAATAGAATTTTGTATCTTCTGGACGGTTTCTCAACTCGTTGGCATACATCACGGTCTCTGGCATAATCTTTAGCATCTCTGTGTAAGATAGGCTACCAAAGGCCAACTCTCAAAACCTTCTGCACAGTCGCTTTCCCTGCGTAATGTCCTCCTGCGATGCCTTCATGAGCTTCTTTGAGGATCAATGGTCGCTCTACCTCCATAACACACCTCCTTATTATTTCATCAGGTCCCATCTTGTATAGTTGTCTAGATATAAGTGAAAAGTATGTAGTGTGCACCACTAGTTGTTTCTTCTAGGGAATTGTACACTCACTAGGTTCCATTCCTGTTGACAGGAACTGGACGATGTCTACAAAGTAATCATCAATCTTTCTAATGGCTATAAACTGTGCATCTGGCAGTATGTCCTCCAAATTAGTGGGCTCTTTGCCATGTTCCAACCTCGACAAGTGGTCGGGACCTTTGTTCATTCTTCCTGGCTTAACCACAACTTCAAAATCGTATTCTTGAAATAGCATAAGCCATCTGCATATTCTCCCCCCCAACACTGACTTGTTGACTAGGTACTTCAGTGTAGAGTGATCAATAAACATTTTGAGGTGTCCTCCCAACAAGTAGTGGCGAAATTTCTGTAGCACATACAACATGGCTAATCATTCTCTCTTTGTAGTGGTGTAATTAATTTTAGCTATAGATAGCTTCCTGCTAGCAAAATCTAACTGATGGTCGATATCCCCATCTCCAAGTTGTTCTAACACTACTCCTAAGGAAATAGAAGACGCATCAACATGCACATGAAATTCTTTACTCCAATATGGGAAAACCAGAATAGGTGTAGTAACCATCTTTTTTTTCAGTGTGTCGAAGCTCTTCTAGCATTCTTCTGTCCAACTAAACTGACAATCTTTCTTCAAAATTTTCTCCATTAGTGTTGTAATCTAGGCATATCCTTTGATGAATTTCTTGTAATATCTTGTATGTCCCAGTGCAGTGCGCAGTTGTTTGACTGAACTAGGAGGTGGTAAATCAACTATGATGGAAATTTTAGAGGGGTCTACCAACAATCCTTTCTTTCATACAATATGTCCTAACAACACCCCAAATGGTGAGAAGAATATGCACTTTTTCATATTCAAATCAATCTAGCACTATCTGCATTTGTCTAGCATTAACCTTAGACATTCAATATGATTATTCAACAAACTAAATACAGTCCAATCATCAAAGTGTGCTTCTACAAATTTATGCAAAAACTCTTTGAATGCTTTGACCACCACTCTGGAAAATATGGTTGGGGCATTCTTCAATCCAAATGGAATTGCTGTATATTGATAGGATCCTGTTAGCTTTTGGAAGTCACCCCCGGATTGCTAGCAGGAGCAGAGCCCGAAGCCCATCAATTTAATTTCACGGTTTGTTTTAAAGGGTGATCAAACGGAAGAGAGCTCAGAACGGCAGCATATCAGCTCAGAAACTAGGCCACGTATGCATGAAGGAGTGAGGTCTTGATAAACTCCAAACAGTGAGTCGTAGTAAGGGTGAATAGGTGGAAGACTTACGCAAGAAGGGCGCAATGATCTATTACAGACATCAGGTATGCAACAGATAGAAGAAGAAATGCATCCGAACACAAAATCCTTTTATATTCAAATACAAAAGAACCAGAGGGCACGACAACGCCACAACAAATCCTTTATTGCAACAAGTTGCACTACTGTGAATCCTCAGGCAAAAGATGAAACAAAGACGGAAAATAAATAGAACTGTTTGTTATAAACCAAGAAATCTCAAGCATAGAGGCATAACCAGGAAACCAGAGTGTCACTGAAACTATACAGTCGGGAGCTTAGCTCTACCATCGATAGATACAAAAATAGCAAAAATGCCTACATATACTCAAAACACAACAACAACAAGATCAAGAAAATGCATTAAAGGCTTTGCGTCTGCATGGCTCCTGACATTCTACAGCCACAATCTTTGAATAATCGTGCAACTTATGACAGACGCGATCAGTTTTCTGACAGCTTATTCGGCGAATTGACGTGCTTTTAATTCTTTGCGGGACGTCCACATTATGGCGGAGGCGATGTCTAACCACCACCAACCGTTTCAATAACTACTTCTTGGGATTGATAATAGCCCAGCCAACTCAACATCTCGAGATAGGGAATACTTCTCGCGCTGCCACCTGGAACAACTGAATAGCTTGAGGGACGGACATGAGGGCCATCGCGGAGGACGTGGTGTATGGTAGGAGTGATGTCGAGAAGTGAAAGTGACGAAAAAGGGGGGTAACAGGGGGTGACCCGTGGAAGGGGACATCCAGGTAGATGGGGCGAAGAGTGGGTGATGGGAAGAAGGGAGGGCTACATGAGCCAGAGAAGAGGGATGAGCGAGCGGCACGCGGCAGCAGGGGAAAGGCAGGCAGAAAGATGACATAGCGGAAGGCGGGCCCATGCGGGTTAAGGATAGGGCAGCTGAGAGGGTCGGGGCCATACAAGAACCGTCGATCTGGGTGCCTCGATCGTGGCCGTCAGGAAGCTGCACCTGGGATCTCGGACCCCCCCCCTCCGCTTAAAGGTAGAAAGGCGGGGGGGGTCCGAAAAGGTCTTCATCGTCGTTGATCCGGGCGCGCTCATCTGGGCCGTCGGAGAGTTGCGC
>ML777153.1:1535596-1572633 GCA_009831015.1 Picea engelmannii
GCTTAAAGGTAGAAAGGAAAGGGGGGTCCAAAAATTGTTGTGCACCGTCGATCTGGGCGCGCAAATTTGGACCACCCGGTCTTGCTTGCTGCTTACCATGGGCGTATCATCGCCCGAAACTTTGGACAAGTGGGTTTTAACCCATTCTTTTGATATTTAAACCCCTTAGCCAGAAATATCGCTAACATTTAGCTCCATGGGGGATAGAGTCGTCCCTGTGATGCTCTAAGAACTATTCTGCAGACTTAGTGCCTTTGTTGTTGGGCTATGGAGTCAGCCCGGAAAATAAAAATAAAAACAAAAACAATATTTACAAATCAAAAATGGGGCGAGCCGACTGCGGCTCATAGAAAACACTTCTTTAAGAAATGCCCATTAACTGGGCCACTGAAAACTTCATTGCCTCCCAGATCCTGCAACCTGTATGTGTTGTTAGAAAATGATTCAAGGATCTTGAAAGGCCCAAACCAGAGGGCATCAAATTTACTGTGTTTGCCCTTTTCCTGTCTGGGTGCATCCCATTTGAGCACCAGATCACCCTGCTCAAACTCTTTCTTCTTGCTTTTTTTGTCAAAAGCCTGTTTGATCTTCTGTTGACGATTATAGGCTCTATCCAGGACTTGTTCTCTGATTTGCTGCACCTCCACCATCTGATGAATTCTTCTGAGTACATGGTTAGATTCTCCCTCATAGTCTTGGAGGATATTTGCCACAGGCAAGGCAAGCTGAGTGGGGAAAACTGCCTCAATCCCATAAACGAGTTGGAAAGGCGAGAGACCCAGGGATTTCTTCGTTGTCACTCGATCGTCCTAAAGTGAAAATTTGACCTTTGAGTCCCAGGCCCTTTTATTATCCTCTAATAGCTTCTTGATAAGCTTGATTAGGCTTTTATTGGAGGACTCTGCCAGTCCGTTTCCCTGAGGATAGTAGGGAGTGGAGTGAATTAGCACAACCCCAAATTGTTCACAAAATTTAATCAGAGGCTCAGACCGAAATGGGGAAGCATTGTCAGTGACAATTTTGCTGGGGCAGCCAAACCTAGCAATGATGTCTTCCATAAAGTTGATGATCACCTTGTGGGAAGTGCTTCTGGTAGGGACAGCTTCTATCCATTTAGTGAAGTAGTCGATTGCTGTCAAAATCCATCGATGTTGGCCACTGGAGGGAGGATGAATTTCCCCAATGAAGTCCAATCCCCACTGTTGAAAGGGTGTTGAGACCACCACAGGTTTCAATGGCAGGGATTTGAGATTCTACTTCCCTGAGAATTTATGACATTTAATGCAAGCTCTAATTCCCCTACAGACGTCGGGAAACAAGGTGGGCCAGTAATACCCAGCTCGGAGGATCTTGTGAGCTGTGGTTTTCCAAAAATAATGGCCTCCACAGAGACCACTGTGGAAATCGTTCATAACCTTCTGGGCCTGCTGGGGGTCCAGACACATTAGTAATATCCCCTGGGGATCTTTCCAATACAAGGCTTGGCCAACAAGGCAATACCTGACAGCTTTGAGCTTTAAAGCTCTGGCTTTTCTTTTTTCCATCCCATCAGGGGGTCTCAACTCCTGTAGGAAATACAATATATCTTTGTACTAGGGGCATGTCAATAGTGGTACAGTGATTTGGGATTCCCTGTTGGATGATTCAGCTTGTTCATTGATCAGATTGATTTCCAGTGCTTTATAATTAGATTCGGCCATGAGCTTGGCCAAACCCTGCCCCTTTATTAGCTTGGTGGGCTTAATTTCCAGATCAAATTCTAGGATCTTGGCGATCCATTTACCCCTTCTTCCATCTATGTCAGGCTGTATAAGAATGTCCTTCACAGAGGTTGAAGGGACATATGCAATGATCTTTGAATGTAAGACATAGACTCTGAAATCTTTAAGAGATTTCACCAAGGCATAGGCCTGTTTCTCCATAATCGCATATCGGAGCTCTGCATATCTCAGCGCCCTACTAAAAAAGGCAATAGGCTGCTCCTGCCCTTGATCATTCTTCTGCAACAGAACCGCTGCCACTGTGTCAAAGGAAGCAAAAGAAAATATTACAAAATCTTTAGAATAATCTGGACTAATCAACACAGGAGCCTCGGTCAATGCTTTCTTTATTTGGTCAAAAGACTTCCTGGGTTCAGCAGTCCATTTTATTTCATGGCCCTTCCTGAGCATGGCTGTGATATGTTTCACCAGTTCAGCAAAATTTGAGACAAACCTCCTCAGGAAATTAATCCTTCCCAGAAACGCCTGGACCTCCTTTTTAGACCTGGGAAGTGACAGGGCCTGGATTGCTTCTACCCTGTCGGGATCAATTCTCACTCCCTCTGTTGAGACTATATGGCCTAGAAGCTTTCCCTCTTGCATAGCAAACAATGATTTCTTGGGATTCAGGGAAAGGCCAAACCTGCGGCACTTCAGGAAAACCTTCTTCAAGTGGGAGTGGTGCTCAGTATCAGTCTTGGAGAAGACTGTTATGTCATCTAAGTATATCAACACGAACTTATCTTTTTCCCCGATGAAGGCTATGTCTATGGCTCGCTGAAACGTTGCTCCCGCGTTCATCAGCCCAAATGGCATCTTGGCATACATGAATGTGCCCCAAGGCATGGTGAAGGTTGTCTTTTCTCTGTCCTCGGGCATGACTGATATCTGGTTATATCTAGAAAAGCCGTTGATCATAGATATCCGAGATGCACCGGTGACCCTCTGTAATATATGTTCCATGTTGGGCAGGGGGTAATTGTCCTTCCTTGAACTTCTGTTCAGGTTTCTGAAATCGACACAAAGTCTGATTTCTCTGCTCTTCTTTCTTACTGGGACCAAATTGGCTACCCAGCTAGAGTATCTCAAGGGGACTATGATTTGGGCGTCCAACAGTTTTTTCACCTCCCTCTCCATGACAGGTAACAGCGTAGGATTTATCTGTCTCAGCTTTTGCTTGAAAGGTCTAGCCTCCTCTTTCAGTGGGATCTTGTGCTCGATGACTGACGTATCGTATGTCTTGAGATCTTCGTAGGTCCACGCGAACACGTCAGCAAACTCTCTCAACAACTTAGTATATCCGATCCTCTGCTCCTCAGTCAAACTCTTTGACAACTTGACCAGCTTAGGTTCCTCTGGTGTGCCTATATTGCATTCAACTGTATCAGCATCATTACCTGCAATTCTGCCCTTTATCGCCACATCATTCCCATCAAAAAGCCTTTCTAATGGGACCAGCCCTCTTGGTATATGATTGCTTGGTAGTTGAATAATCTGATGGTCAGCAACTTTGTTCAGCAGCTCCCCAGGGTGGCGGTTCGGTTCCTCATCAGGGTCCTCATCTATATGTGATGCAGAGAAGTCATCGATGGACTGGAGGAATTTCTTGATCTCCTGATCGTCTTCGAATACCCTCCAATGTCTAACATTGTCTGGTACAGAGGGTCTGTATCTTATTTCCACCTCGGATCCATCATCTGGCAGTGCAGGAGCTTCGAACAGACTAGCTGAGAAGGCTTGGAAATCGGCTGGAGCATTCTCTTCCCTTGGAATAAAAGAGATGTTGAAGGCCAGGAAGAAACTATCAATGAGGTCCCATACCTCGTTCCTGTAGTTCTTGAGGCGAGGATGCTTGGTCTGGTAGACGTTTCTGACCTGCTGGATTATTAATTCTGCATCCCCGAACACAGGCACTTCCCTGATTCCCATTTCTTTTGCAGCCCTCAATCCCAGAACCAGAGCTTCATATTCTGCCACATTATTGGTGACTTCGAATTCCATCTTGTATGACAGTGATATGGTTTCCTGAGAAGGAGATTTGAATACCACCCCGGCACCTGCACCTATATTGGAAGAAGCTCCATCAAAGAACATCTTCCAAACAAAGGTGGTTGGGGAAGGGATTTCCTGATTAAGACTGAGTTGCTTTCTGATCTGCAAAGGGGTTTCAGGCTCATCAGTAAACTGCAAGAGGCTAGATCCTAAGTCAGTGTCCAAGGCATAGATGGGATGATTAGTGGGGTTTGCTTCATCACTGACTATGTAGGCTAGCTGGGCCTCTCTGTACAATCTCCTATGTTCCCCTCCAAAGACTGGAATGGTGGCATACGTGAGATCCATCTGTAACGTACCTCCAAGCCTCTTAATCCAAGATCTTGACAACAACATGCCAAACTTAGGAGGAACATCAGCTACCACTATATCCATGATCATACTTTTCATGGGTAGCTGAAACAGGGAAACTACCAGGTCCTTAATAACTCCTAGACATTGTACCCTCCTGGAGTCAAAGGAATAGAGGTCATGATATGCTCTGGTGACTTCTAATCCTAGTTCTTCCATGACGGCTTTAGGCATGAGGTTATGGTAAGCCCCTGAATCCATTAGGAAATTGTGTAGCACTTTGTCGTGTATGTTCAGGGAAGTGTAGAAGGGAGGGGATGAATCGTCTATGTCTTCTACCATGGGACCTAGGACCACTGCAGGCCTTTCATCTTGGAGATTTATGCAGTCTGTGCTAGGGTTGGAGGCTTCAGATTTCAACAGGTCGGAGAAGCGCTTCTTGAATTCCCCATGTTTGATTAATTCAGTGAGGGGCACAGGGATTCTAATCTTTTGAATCTCATGCTCGAAATTAAAGGAAAATGTATTTTTTGGATTTTCTCTAATCTCAGGAGCATGATTTCGAATGATGGGGGAGAGAGGTTGGGCCTTCTTACCATTATGGCTGTCTGGTGCCTCGTCAGCGGGCTTCTGGGCTCTAGTGGATGACTCGGGAACTTCAGGTGCCGCTACCCCTTTATCTGATCTCAGGCTATACCTGCCTCGGCCACCGCCAGCTTTGTCTCCCTTGCTTAATTCATTCAGTTGGCTCTCCATGAGAGACTCCTCATATGCTGACGATTATAAGTGGGGGGAAGGAGGAGCTACTTCTACAGAGTGGATTTTAGGCTCAGGCTCGTCCACTTCTTCGTGCTCTTCATTGGTCATGAAATTTTTCTGGAAGGGAGCCTGAACTCTCTGGTCATCTCTGTCTCTTTCCTTCTCCTTATGTATATTTGGAGGAGCAAAAGTATTTGGCCTTCTGAAACCTCCTTTATTCTCTACGTTCTGAGGGCCCTTATACATCTGCCTCCTTTCCATATTTATTCTCTCCATCTCTTCTTTCAGAATGTTAACCAACTGGGTCAGCTCGTTTACTTGAGGGTGGGACGAAGATGGGTCAGAGATGTTAGAGTCAGAAGTCGAGGCTTCTGATCTTCCTTTTCTTCTATCTGTGTTAGCCTTGTTCCTCAGTCTGTCTGCAACTAGTATATTAGATTCCACCTCTACAGCTGCATCTTGCATCTGAGCTAAAGAGGTGGCTCTCCTTTCTCTCAATACGAGACAAAAATCAAGGTCCAATGCGCTAGCATATGAAATTTGAGCAGCGGCCTCAGAGGGTTTGATCTCTGCAGGGATCTTGTTATACATTTTATTGAACCTTTTGGAGAAGTCAGAGACAGACTCTCCTTCCCGCTTTTTCAGGGACCCAAACTCAGTCATGTAATATATATAATCTTTTCTATCCCCCCATTGTCTCAGGAAAACATTATCCAGAGCTTCAATACCAGCAATAGATCCAGGGGCCAGCCCCCTGAACCATTTTCTGACTTCACCATCTAGGCTCTGGACGAAGACTCTCGTCCAGACATCTTCATTCTCAATATTCAGGTTGTCTGCATAGCTATAGAAGGCAGCCAGGTGTTCTTCAGCAGTGACATCTCCCTCACCACTGAACTTGGGCATGTATTTCAGATAGTCTCTAGCAGGGAGAGGGTTCAAAGGCTGGGGAAGAATCAAAGGAGCATATCTAGCAGCGACTATGGCATCCATCCTGTTCTGAGGGGGAAAAGAACCAGCCATAGGGACGTTGAGTGGAGGAGAACTCGGAGGAGAAGGAGTGTGAATAGGTGAGGGAGAAAAGGGGGTCCTCACAGGAGAACTCGGAGGGGACGGAGGGGAAAACAGAGAGACGTCCGAGGGACTAAAGTGTGCAGGTATCTCTCTCTGTGTAGTAGTAGTAATCAAAGGAGGGGTATTGAAACCTCTTGAGAGGGGAGTGACAAGGATCTCTCCTTATGATACTAGACCAGGAGGGGAAAACTCAGCAGGAACACTCCCAAAGTTCAGAAAATGGGAAACTTCAGAGGAAGGGCGACTAGGAAACTGAGAATCTGAAAATGGAGTTCTCACAGAAGGGGAGGGCGTGTTACCTTTTTCAACAGCAGAAACCTCTTTTGCAACACTTTTTCCCTTTCTGCGCACTGCTTCCAAGTCTGCTCCCGGGGTGGCCAAAGGAAAATGTGGATTCGACCTCGTATGTCTGCCTCTCGAAGCCACAGCTGATAGAACAGGTTCTCCCCAGCGGAGTTGTTACAGTGGAGTCTCCAGGTGCAGAGTAGCAATCTTCAAGTTCTGATATCTGATGCACCTTCAGAAATCAGTTAGTCATTGTCTTTCTTCCAAGGGAAAATCTTCAACTTCGCTCCCTGGAAACGGTGCCAGAAATGTTAGCTTTCGGAAGTCACCCCCGGATTGCTAGCAGGAGCAGAGCCCGAAGCCCATCAGTTTAATGTCACAGTTTGTTTTAAAGGGTGATCAAACGGAAGAGAGCTCAGAACAGCAACATATCAGCTCAGAAACTAGGCCAGGCATGCATGAAGGAGTGAGGTCTTGATAAACTCCAAACAGTGAGTCGTAGTAAGGGTGAATAGGTGGAATACTTACGCAAGAAGGGCACAATGATCTATTACAGACATCAGGTATGCAACAGACAGAAGAAGAAATGCATCCGAACACAAAATCCTTTTATATTCAAATACAAAAGAACCAGAGGGCACGACAACGCCACAACAAATCCTTTATTGCAACAAGTTGCACTACTGTGAATCCTCAGGCAAAATATGAAACAAAGATGGAAAAGAAATAGAATTGTTTGTTATAAACCAAGAAATCTCAAGCACAGAGGCATAACCAGGAAACCAGAGTGTCACTGAAACTATACAGTCGGGAGCTTATCTCTACCATCGATAGATACAAAAATGGCAAAAACACCTACATATACTCAAAACACAATAGCAACAAGATCAAGAAAATGCATTAAAGGCTTTGCGTCTACATGGCTCCTGACATTCTGCAGCCGCAATCTTTGAATAATCGTGCAACTTATGACAGACGCGATCAGTTTTCTGACAGCTTATTCGGCGAATCGACGTGCTTTTAATTCTTTGCGGGACGTCCACATTATGGCGGAGGCGATGTCTAACCACCACCAACCGTTTCAATAACTGCTTCTTGGGATTGATAATAGCCCAGCCAACTCAGCATCTCGGGATAGGGAATACTTCTCGCGCTGCCACCTGGAACAACTAAATAGCTTGAGGGACGGACATGAGGGCCATCGCGGAGGACGTGGTGTATGGTAGGAGTGATGTCGAGAAGTGAGAGTGACGACAAAGGGGGGTAACAGGGGGTGACCCGTGGAAGGGCACAACTAGGTAGATGGGGCGAAGAGTGGGTGATGGGAAGAAGGGAGGGCTACGCGAGCCAGAGAAGAGGGATGAGCGAGCGGCACGCGGCAGCAGGGGAAAGGTGGGCAGAAAGATGACATAGCAGAAGGCGGGCCCATGCGGGTTAAGGATAGGGCAGCTGAGAGGGTCGGGGCCATACGAGAACCGTCGATCTGGGCGCCTCGATCCTGGCAGTTAGGAAGCTGCACCTGGGATCTCGGACCCCCCCCTCCGCTTAAAGGTAGAAAGGCGGGGGGGGGGTCCGAAAAGGTCTTCATCGCCGTTGATCCGGGCGTGCTCATTTGGGCCGTCGGAGAGTTGCGCCCCCGATCTCGGACCCCCCCGCTTAAAGGTAGAAAGGTGGGGGGGGGTCTGAAAAGGTCTTCATCGCCGTTGATCCAGGCGCGCTCATCTGGGCCGTCGGAGAGTTGCACCCCCGATCTCGGACCCCCACCCTCCGCTTAAAGGTAGAAAGGCGGGGGGGGTCCGAAAAGGTCTTCTTCGCCGTTGATCCGAGCGCGCTCATATGGGTTGTCGGAGAGTTTCACCCCCGATCTCGGACCCCCCCCTCGCTTAAAGGTAGAAAGGAAAGGGGGGTCCGAAAATTGCTGTGCGTCGTCGATCTGGGCGCGCAAATCTGGACCGCCCGGTCTTGCTTGCTGCTTACCACGGGGGTATCATCGCCCGAAACTTTGGACAAGTGGGTTTTAACCCATTCTTTTGATATTTAAACCCCTTAGCCAGAAATATCGCTAACAGATCCCCACTCTATTGTGAATGTGGTCTTGTTGTGATCTTCCTTGGCAATCTGGATCTGATGGTATCCTGAAAATCCATTTGTAAATGAATATACCTCCTGGCCTCCTACATTATCTAACACTTCGTCAGTGAATGGTGTAGGGAAGGGGTCATTCAAACAAGAATCGTTCAACTTCCTAAGATCTACGTAGATTCTGATCTCACCTTTTTTCTTGTCTTGCACCACCATAGGGATAATCCACTCTGACTCCTCGACAGGTTCTATAATCCCCGCTTCCAACATTCTATCGAGCTCAATCTTCACTTTCTCCTTATATTTCGGGTTCAATCTGTAGGGTCTCTATTTGAATGGTTTTGCATCTGGTTTTAAAGGTATCTGCATCTCTCTCTTAGGTCATTTGATACCCTTCATATCAATGAACTTGGTCATAAACAAGTCCTGATACTCATGCAACAACTCTGTAATCTTGTCAATGGTAGAAACATCCCAATAATCTCAAACATTGGCAAGCTTCAGTGTCTCCTCTGTCCCAATATTGATTTTTTTAATCTTGATTGGTTGTCCAATGAATGGTAGCTCAACTCCAGGTCCTTCTAGATCTCTCTGGCCTTCTATTTCTGTGGTGTTCACCTTCCTTGGATCATCATCTTCATCAGCATTGATGTTGTAATAGCTTTGTAATTTCTAGAGGGCCGCAGTCCATTTGTCCTCTTCTTGTTCCAAAGGGAGGCTAGATGCCTCCTCAAATAATTTTTGTCTCACAATGTGTAATGCTTGATCTACTGAAGGATATTGACTTTCAAATAAAAAGGTGGTTAAAAAATTCTGAGTCATACCTTCCCAATCTGCATTGATGAGGCGCAGCTCTGCTTGAAGGTACCAGTTGATAGGAGTTGTGTCCAGCGTGTTAACGAATTTGTGCACCCATTGTTCCTGAGGAATATTTCTCTAGGATTCTTCACAACTCCGCACGTGGTCTTTCGGGAAGCTTCGACCTATGTACCTCACTTTGTAGCCTTCTACTTGTGCTGAGAACTGAGAAGTCATCAAAGTGTGGCATTGTACCCAGTTTGTGATGGTGCTTTTGTGTGTCCCCCACCATATTGCTAGTGTGGCTTTCAGGGCCTCATCCATTGCCAACAATCTCTGTTGTGTTGGTACACTTGCTTGAAAGTATGATAAGAAGGCTTCTAAAGGATTCAAACCATCGAAGGTAGGTAAGTTACCTATCATTGTGCTGATCCAACAAACTTCTTTGGTTAATATAGCACATCTCCTTGTAGATAATTCATACATTTGGTTCTACCAGTTCTCCAGTGCTTCTTCTAAATCCGTTGTCACTTTTCCAGATGAGGTTTCCATCAGCCATAGGATTGATGTAATCATGTTGTCTTGTTGTGAGTTTGTATATGTTTTCCAATTCATATCTGTGGTCTTCTTCTCTGATGGGCTATGTGCATCACTGACCTTCATCTGGATCTAAAGGTGTAATGACCCTAAGGCCATCTCTTTCAAATGTCATACATCTTTTCTTCAAATCAACCATAGTGGAATTATTGAAGGCCCATTCAATTCCTAACAGTGCAGGGTAAGGGAAACTATCATCAACAATTTCAATTACCTCAAAATCTGCAAACGTTCTTACTCCATCGATGTCCACAAGGGCATGCTCCAACTGTCCAAATGGGCTGATAGCTTGATGATTGACCATCCTAAGCTTAATAGGGGAATAAATCAACTTCATTTTTCCCATCAGTGCCCAGGTTTGCTTCGTCATGACATTGACCTCCTACCCTAAGTCAAGGACCACATAGTCTATATCATATTTTCCTATTTGAGCATTCAAGTGTAATTCCTTATTTGTCCTTCTCCTTTTTGCGATTTCGTGCACTGCCCTATTCAATAAGGGGTATATCTTTCCTATCTCATATTGTCTAATTAAATCTTGTAAATCTTGTACATCACTTTTATCCTGAATCAACTTAACACAAGTGCATAAAAATTCCATAAGCTTTCTTACCTCTTTTCCTTATTTTGGCAAAGCATATTGATCAAATGCCTAAGGCATTCCATATTCTTTTACTTATGGTCGTGTCTTTGATGACGAACCTTGGTCTCCTTTGAATTCTTTTCTTGCTTCCTCAAATATTTGTTTTTCTTTCTTTGCATTGAACGTTTGAGTCTTCTTTGTAGCTTTCCTTATTCCTAAGTCTTCTATAGTCTTTCCTTGGGTCGCTCTGTCTTCTCCTATAGCAGCGCCTCCTTGAGTGATAACAATGGATCTAGGGTCCTCTCTGTGAGGTTCAGAATATATCAATTGCACTTGTGGGTTCTGCTGAGGTCCTCGTCTTTCCTGTAGCTTAGCTAGCAGCACAATACAATCTTCTATAACATGGTTGAATGAGCTGCAATAGATGCAAGTAGTGCAAGGGTTCTGACAGTCCCTTGCCAAGTGTCCTGGTTGCATGCAGTTGTAACAGATGATTTCTCCTCCGCCTCAACCCATACCTCCTCTGAATCCTCTTCCTTTGAATCCACCATGAGGATTGAAGTTTCCTCTTCCGGTAGAGTTATATTGCATAGTGTTTCCTTCTTGTTGTGCTTCACCTTGAATTTTGTATATGTCCCTCGATCATTCATGCATAAGGTCATAAGCCCTACAATCTCGATCATCATGCCCCATGGACTTACATAACATGTAGCACAAATTTGTGGGTGTCTGAACATACTTTTTCATGTAATAGAACTCACCTGGGCGATGTTTATTTCTGCATACTTCGCACCAGGGTAGGTTGACTTGCTTCAATGGGCTCAACACTCCGGAGGCCAAATATTCATGAAATAGGGGATAGTTCTCCTTGTTATGGCCTTATGATATTCATATGACACACCAAATGTCTTCTCTTTTGTATTTTCCCTTGTCTTTCTTCATATCCTTGACCTGTAAAGACAAACTAGTTAGCTTACTCAAGGTCTGGCTCATACTTGAGCTGGATTCTCCCATAGGGGTTGATTTGATCTTCATGGCAATCTCCAATGCTTCATACTGTGAAGAAATCTTTTGTTGCATTAGAGGAACTCGAATGTGTGGTAAGAGAGTAGTGATGAACCATTCTTTGTTATTCTCATCTAGAATCTTAAAAGTTAATTGGTTAGTTAAGGTCTTGAATCTCTGATCGAATTCCTAAACAAGCTTGGCTACCTTCTGCTTGATCTCTTTTAGCTCTGTAATACGTTGTGACTCTTATTTGGGTTTCTTGAACTCTGCAATCAAGGTGTTCTTTATCTCATTCAATGGCTAAGGCTGTGCAAGTCCTTGGACAAGATTCATGTACCAACTTAGTGTGCGATCTCTTAGAGTAGTGTTGAACTGGGTTCTTTTAACAACTTCGTTAGTGACATTTTTAATATTTCATACGGCTTCACACAGAAACTAGTGTTGATCAGGATCCTCAGATCCATATCCCATAAATATAGGGAGCCTCATATCATCTGCCATAGAGATGCATAGGTTTCTTGTCTGAGTAGATGTTGAACTGCTAGTAACAGTACTCTAAGGACTCTGGTGATTCTGATTATTCTGATTACTGAGTGTTGTTGAAACAATAAGAGGATTAATAGTACTTACATCAACAGTTTGTGCAGTTCCTAAAGTTTTTGGCTCGTCTTGGTGAGGTTCTTCAGATTTTCCTTCCTCTAACCTAGTGGGTTCTAAATGCTCTTCATTTGTTAGATCCGACTCTTCTCCACTGTAGAAACCCTTGTCCCCGTAGTTCTGCTTGAATAGGTTCACAAGATGAAATCCTATGAACACTCTCCCACTTCGCGTATGTCCATCCTTTGTGTCGCTGTTGCTGTTCGAATTCTTGAACATTAGCTTTTTCAGATCCACCCAATCTATTGTATCTTTAGGATGTTATTATCATGCAAGAGCATCTTGATTCTCAACTTCAGAAAATGTAAAAAATTTCCTTTGGGTCCCTTGAAAAAGTATCTCTCATCTTGGCTATATGATTCTACTCTGTCAACAATGAACTCGGTGATGTAACCTCCAATGGTGATATCGAACCAGTGATATACTACTCTGGATACGACGTTATCGACTCTCTTGACCTTCTAGATCAGCATCAACGTCCAAACTATAGGAGATCTGGGTCTGATCTTGAACTGTGTATCTGCTAACCTAGCTAACCACTCATATATCTCCTGATGGATTCCTCCAAAGAAGATCTCATGAATGTTGGTGAAGATATATCTTCCTAGCCAATCCTCAGTACTAAGATTAGGGTTCTTGTTTTGGGCTTCAACGAAGTCATTCTCTTGATACTCAATCCAATTTTGATTCTCTATCTTTGACGGGAACCACCTTGACATTCCCTCAATAATATTTATGTCCCGACAATAGAATTATTTGTTGGCACAGGGGCAGACCCATGGTTCACTCCAAGAGAACACCAACAAGTCCTAGCTACTGGCCCTTTCGAAAACACCTGTGAGGCAGATACAGTCTCACCCAAAGTAGCTATGAGGGGGTTGCGGTATAGAGATGTCTACAACCAAGGGGAATATCAAGTGGATCTCATACAACAACAACAAAACATGCATATATCACTTATCAATCTAGATATACTCCGCACAGCTATAGATCTGATCTAACACAACAATGTAATAATAGAATAACAATGACAAAGAACAAAGTATCAATCACACACACGACACAAGCTATACATGGTTCACCCTCTCTCTAGGGCTACGTCAACAGAACTGTGCTTTATGATTTATTAAGATGAAGCATACAGTTCTTGTCTACGCTCTTATCTTAGTAGATCTTCTTTCTTCTTTTCTCTATCTCTCCCCTTCTTGCGCACCCATCTGTAGGATTGATCTCCACACCTAGATGGAGATCTTACAATACCAGAAGGCTCTCACACTTAGCACTTCTCTCTCATACAACAAGTACCTTACAATAGTAACAATAAAAACATCAACGATACTAGCACGAACCCCCTTTCCTCATCTAGGTTCTTATTTATACATTAAAATAGCTCATCGACATACTTAGGCCGAAACCTAAGTGTCAAAACCCTAGATACCAAAACCCTAGGTGTCTAAAACCCTAGGTCAATTTGACCCGCATTTTCTGGGCTTCTCCAGCCTGTCTTTCCGTCCTTCTCGCACAGTGCTCCAAAGCATCCGGATTTTTCTGCTTGCTGAGTTATCCTCAATCCATATTCCTTGTTGATCTGCCATCCTCGATATCCTCATTCAATGGCTTTCTTTTCCTTGCTTCGCTTCATCTTTATTGCTATTTTACTCACTTCGACCCAGTAATAGTCACTATGTCTCCCACGTAGTTCACGTTTGACCTTTTCTTCCTTTATTTTTGCTTTCTTCCATACCCAAGGGCTAACAAGATTATTTAATATGAAGATGTCAGAAGGTGGGTCTGTTGCATATCATTTAAATGAATTTAATATGGTTACTAATCAACTAAGTTCTATAAAAGTAGACTATTTTAATTCTTGTTGCGGTAGAATATTTCCATCTTGAATGGCTAGATGTAAAAACAAATTTTCTCAATGGGGATTTGGAGGAAGAGATTTATATGCAGTAGCCACAGGGGTATGAGGTCAAATGGAAGGAAAATTGGGTATGTAGATTGAAGAAGAGATTGTATTTCCTAAAGCAAGCTCCAAGGCAGTGGTATTTGAAGTTTGAAAGGTTTGTCACAAAACAATGTTATAGTAGATGTCATTCTGATCACTGTGTTTATTTTAAAAAACTAGAAAATGGAAGCTATATTATGTTTCTATTGTATGTAGATGAAATGCTTGTTGTAGGGTCTAATATGTAGGATATAAATGTGCTCAAGAAGAAATTATATAATTAATTTTCGATGAAGGATTTGGGTGTTGCAAATAAAATCCTTGGTATGAGAATAATAAGAGATAGGAAAAATCACAATTTGACATTGTCTCAGGGTGAGTACATAGAGAAGGTGTTGGAGAGTTTTATAATGTAGAATGAAAAACCAATTATTACACCTTTGTCCAACCATTTCAAATTAACCAAGGAAATGTGTCCCAAAACATAGTAGGAGATAGAATACATGTTCAGGGTCCCTTATTCATCAACAATTGGCAACTTGATGTATGCAATGGTTTGCACAAGACCATATATTTCACATATAGTGGGAGTTGTGAGGAGGCATATGAACAATCCAAATAAAGAACATTGGGAGGCAGTAAAGTGGATTCTTAGGTATTTGAGAGGTACTTCTACTCATGCATTATGTTTTGGAGGTTTAGACACTGTTCTACAGGGATATGTTGATTCATATATGGAAAGTGATAAAGATAGCAGGAGGAGCACCACATGGTATTTTTTTATTGTAGGTGGAAAAATAATAAGTTGGATTTAGAAACTACAAAGGGTTGTTTCACTTTCAACAATAGAAGTAGAGTATGTTGTTTCTACAAAGGATAGTAAAGAAATGATTTGTTTACAAAGGTTTATAGAGGAATTAGGAAAGAAGTAAGAGAATAGTAGGTTGTATTGTGACAATGAGAGTGCCATTCATCTTGCAAAGAACTCAACCTTCCATTAAAATACTAATCATATACATATAAGGTATCATTCCATAAGCTCCATCTTGGAATATGGACATTTGAAGTTGAAAAATATACATACTAGCTAGAATCCTGTAGACATGTTAACAAAGGGAGTAACCAGGGAGAAACTGAGTTCCTTCTCAGTTTCAGTTACTCTTCAAGAATGAAGGTGAAGATGAGAAATTTTCCAAGTCCAAGGTGGATTATAGTTTGACAAGTACAACAGTGGTGGATTTGTTGTGATTGGTCTCCAAGTGGGAGATTGTTTCTTGTGGACCCTGATTATATTCTTGATTTAGAGGTCTTTGTTTTTAGTTGTGCTTATACCCCATGAATACTATACACCTAGTAAGATTGTACACCGCTCCACGTGAGGGGGTTGCAGAAGGGGATTTCCTCCCTTGTGGGGTCCAGGGGACTCATCCCCTTGCCTGGGGGTCCAAGGGAAAGCAATCCCCTGGAGAGGGTTCAGGGGCAAAGCCCCCGAAGGAAATTTTTCCTTGTAAATGTATATTGCAATTTCATAGTAAATATGGACCATTCATTATAAGTTCGTAGATATGACGATAGAAGTTATGTTAGGGTTGTTTCCCTAGAAGGAAACCCTCGTTTATGAGGGAAGTATATTATGGCCATGTATCATTGCAAATATTCTATTATGAGAGAGGAGACTGTGAGAGAAAGAAGAGGAAGTTACAACGAGTGTTTTGTAGGTTGTATCCCTTGATTTGTTGGATAATAATAAAGGAAGGACTTGGAAATTTCTTTGGTGGACGTATCCCACACTGGGTGAACCACATATATTTGTGTCTCCATTATATTGTGTATCTTCTATGTTTTATTTCCACATTTTGTTTTTATTTTATTACTCCACGATCTTGTTTTTCTAACAAAAGGAAAAATTCCCATGAGTGAGGAATCCTTGAGGAGACCTACCCTCACACTCTCATACTCAATATTGGATTGTCCCAAGAAAGATATATTGTTATCATTGTTGTTAAATATATCTTATGTACAGTAATTAATTTTGGTCAATAGCCACAATTTTCCCTTGATGTGGGAATTGCAATAGACGAAAAACCAAAGAAATGACAACAATCATCGCATAAAACCAACTATGACCGAGCAAGCAATTATAGTCCAAGGTCACATCTACCACTTCTATGTGAATATAAATGATTTTCACTCATATTTCCACAACTAAAGAGTGTAAACGTTTGTAAGGTGCAAAGCCACATCCATCAAATGCTTTAAGGGTAGTTTGGGAATGGTTAAGGTTAGATGAGCCAATGGCTCTCCAATAGGATAAATACATGACACGTGTTGAGGCTCCTTCATCTAAAAAAATGCAATGAATATTCTTTCCATGAACTATGGTATGAATGTGGAACACAAGGTCATGGGAGAGCCTCGGTTTAGAATACTCCAGATTAAACATGCTAATATTTTATGCTTATGGATATATAGCTCCAATGGATAAAAACAGGTTTCTATATTGACTAGGATAGTTTTGTAGAACATCGAGCATCGACAAGGAACAAGGTGCCTGGGCCAAATATTCAATGATGTTGTAGTTTTAGGAAGCTCAGGAACTTGGATTAAAATTTGATTTTCTAATTGAGCTTCTAGGTGGGCACAACACCAAGTCCAGAATATGCTTCTCTATTTGAAGAGGGCCATAAGGTGAAGGAGTAGTGGAGGTGGAGGGTTCTTCAGTAGCACCTCTATTTCCATTGGCAATTTTTTCTAGAATTATGTCATATGTTTTATACCTATTCGTTAGACCAATCGTCTCATTACACATAGAAACCTAGGTGCTTGAAGAAGCATCCCCAAAGTGAGGGTGACTTGCATTTCCCCCTTGCAGAGGTGAAGGATTTTGAGAAACCATTTTTTGTTGTTGAGGTGGGAAAGGGTCAATAAACATTGTTGGTTGGGAGGTTCCCTTCAAAAATTTATTAAATTCCTCATGATGAGGAAAATATTTTTTATAATATTCCTCTGCACAAATCAGGAAGGGAAACTTCACTTTCCTTTTTGGATTTGTGTCAGTGGATGTTTAAGGTTTTGTACTCTCCTGTTGGTTAGAATATTTTTTGGATTTACCATTAATTTTATTCTTTCCTCTAGGTTGTTGAGATGAAGTGGATTGAACCACATTCACCTCAGAGGTTTTTGTAGTATAGGGAGAAGAATTGGTGTTTACGGAACCCACCATGCCATTAGAATGGGATTTCAGGGTTGGTCTTGATGGATCGTTCGACGTGCGAGGAGCATGAGGAATCAAATAATAAATTGTGCCACATTGGGAATATACCAAGTCCAAATATTGATCACGACTAATCGCTTGATTCTTAGTTACAACACTTCTAATGGAAACATCTCTAACAATGGGTGGCAAGAGTGACTTTGTAAACCAATCTGTGAGGAGTTAGTCTAGGATGGTAGCTTTAATTAACCACTACCACCACCTCCATTCGTGAAAGTGATCATATATATGGGTGAAGATGGATTTTCTAAGCGATTTTAGAGGCTCGGTACTTATCCCATATTGGATAGGTAGTTGGAAATGGGTCAAACATTTCATAGCAAGAGTGTTAAATCTGCTAAAGGAGTTTCGAGGTAGTTTGATATAACATTTGGTTGTTGAGCCTATAATATTTCTCTGGAAAATTCTTAAACGAATGGAATCATCCATCAAGGAGTTCTAAGAAAACCAAAGATGGAAAGTCATTATGTGATTGTTGGGATCTTATCCAGGTTTTCCATCAAATTTTGGGATATCAGATGGTAATTTGGTAGGAATCACTGGAGAGAATGGGGAATGCAGTACATGATAATTTGTTAAATGTGACAAACCTGAAAGAACTAATGTAGCTAGATAAGAAAGTTGTCAGTTTACTTATGGATACTGGTAATGTGAATGTGGCATGGGAGTACGAGTAGGACCACATACTATTTTTGATGACATAGTGAAACTTGGTTTTCCTCCCATATATTGTGGTTGAGAGGGTTGAGGATTAGGGCACATGGAGTTTATGGGTTGAGTAGGGAATGTTCCTTGTGGAGGAAGACCCACTGGATTAGGTTGACCCCATGAAGGATTCACAATGTCAGGATATGATTGTACAATATAAATACCTGTAGAGCCTGCTAGAATGGCTTTCCCCCAAGCTTGTGGTTGGTTTCCAGTCAGGGATTGCCCCAAAACTAGTTGTTGGCCCCAATCTTGTCATTTTCCTCCAGTTGGATTTTTCCCCCATACGAGTTGTTGACCCCATATAGGTTGTTTCCCTTCAGCTGGTTGTTTCCCCACAACTAGTTTTTTATTCCATGTGGGTTGTTGACTCCCAATTGGTTGTTTCCCTCTAGTTGGTTGTTAACCCCATGTTGAAGATGGTCCTGAAACTGAGGGTTCCCCCTAGTTGGAATCCCCCCCACCCAATGGGAGGTACAAAAGTACCCCCCATATGAACAGTTTGTGTAGGATAAACAACTTGGGTATCATGGATTTTTTTTTTAGGATGAACAACTTGTGCGAGTATCATTGTGTTACCTACTTGACTTGAAGGGGGTAAAAACAAGTTACTTGTTGTAGGACCCGATACAACAACACTGTCGACCGCCTGACTAGAGGAAAATTATATAGAACATCCAAGTAAAGCACTTGGTGTATGCATATGTGGAACTAGAGAGGTAGGAACATAAGTGGGGTTCACAGACAATAGAGACATGGTAACATTGATATTTTCCAGGATAAGTGCCAACAGTGGTGATTTTTTCTAGATCGAATATCTCATGGTCCATTGGGGGTATCACTATACCATCTTTTTGATGGGCGAAACGATCCGTCCGTCAGTTGAGAGAGTGGAACCGGTCTGGGGTTGTCTAAATAACCCAAGACGTTTGGAATGAACCACCCTGACGAGTTTAACGGCTCCATTGGCCGCTCTAAGGTCTCCCAAGAAAACCAAAGAGAAAACCGATTTGAGTTAACTAATCTAACTAAACTAATAAACAAATTAAACTATCTAAAGCTAATTAAAAGAAACTAAACTAATTACAACTAATAAAACAAACTAAACTAACTAACTTTTATACTAATCTAACTAAAACAAATTAATAAATTAAATTAAAACTAAATCTAGCTATTCTAACTTTTATATACAATCGACTAACTACTATTATAATGATTCAAATCAGCTATCTAATTATCAGTTATAATATTTCTTATTCACAAATGTACACTATGAACAACCTACAGATTTGATTTAAAACCTGCAAAATTTATGTGTTTGCTGCCTTAAGACAGCCAGGAATCTCTTTTTTTATTTTTATATTTTATGAAAAAGAAATAAAAAAAAACTATTGAAATTAAACGATCTAATATATTTACTGAAATTAAACAATCTATTATAAACCTAATTAAACTTATATCTATATTAAAGTACTTAATAAAAACAAAAAATAGAAGACTAATGGACCTGGAAATGCTCCAAGTCTACCCTGTGTGAGATGACTTATTAAGCTGGTTGGAGGAGAGAAACTCGCACCGTTTAGTCCTTAAGCTTCTCGTAAACTATCGGCTATGCTACTCCTTGAAGTATTTTACAGGACAAACAAGACATAAAAGAGAATCATAACAATCTTATGATTATAAATTCCTGCAATAAGGGAAACCTGTTATGCAGAAAACTTATATATAACAATTCAATTTATGAAGAAGGTAAAACTATCATTCACAAACTAAATTAACAATTGTTATGTCTTTTATCTATTTGGAAGAAACAAGATATGGATAACAGTGACCAAAATTATATCATTTGTAAATGATTTAGATAGCTAAAGTAGTCGTAAACCATAAACAAACTGATATACACAACATGAAACAAAATGTTGATATATTGAGAAGCTAAAGCTATGACAAAACATCAATTCTACTCCAGTCTGTATTATAACTCCATATCCTTGTTCTCCCACAACTGAGGATGAACTTTATTACAAAAATCATAAGTATATATAGGTCTCTTCACAAGGTAAAAACCTCCTTGTGGATAATATCAAATAGTTTTACATAATCTGGGAGATATCCCAAAATCACCTAAACTAAGAAAATAAAATGCAAGTGAAATCTGCAAAACATCCTCTAACTGCTCATCATATCTACTGCCAATTCGAATTTACCTGCAATAGAACACAAATATCCAATTAGAAAGATATTTCATTAAGAAAACAATAAAAAATTGATTCCACGGACTTAGCTACAGAATCTTCTGATTCTGTAGCTAGTCAGGAATAGCAAACAGGACCAGATAGCAATCAAATAAAATCAAATCCAATCATCTTTTAATAATCATCAAAAAATGAATTACTAATGATTCAATTGAAATTATCATTCAAATTAAACAATATCAAAATGAATGCAATCGAAACAGAGTAAAGAATGCTCTGTTTTTAGTTACCATAAAACATGGTCAAACCTTGACAGGCCTGTTTCGTATCAAACGAAATTAAGCAGTGAATCAAGTCATATGAGATACGATGCAATCGTAATCAATACAACCATAATCGAACAGAATCGTAATCATATAAGATACAATATGCCACAACATAACTATAATCGATACCATTGAACACAACTATATTTGTTACAGCTGTAACAATATACATAAAGTTCATGTCATTTTAATCAATAGTAAAGATAGGCAGGCTGTAGAAATTATGCATAAGATTCATTCTGTTGTAATCAAATACCAATATGGGAAGGCTGTTACGATATAGTCAAAACGAAACATACGTAATAGCATCGACCAAAAATCACCATAGACTTAGATTGTTGGGTGCTACACAGGCATTGATAACCATAAGCTGGGAAGCAATCAAGTAAAATTGGGTTTGAGAACAACTCATCATCCTGGGCATGATCATTTCTGTTTTACAAAATCCATTCATAATTGAATATCCATTGTCATTCCAATTCAAAAGAAAACAGGGTCGACTGGCCACAACGAATTGAATAGCTGGGACTTGCATAACTGTTATGATCTGTATCACTTCACGATTTGGGTAAATATAAAACAAAACCTTTTTTAAACATAATCCAAACCGTATCCAAGCTGGTGAAAGTCATATTCAAATAAAACCGTAAAAGATAACCATCGTTACATATCATGTGTATCATAACCAATTCTGATCGCAACATAGATTGTGTTCCAAAATTGAGATGTGAAACAGTTTGCGTCTATAACAGATACAGTGACTTTAATTAGCAACAAAGCATTCAATTGAAATCAAATCAAACAATCAAAAACCATATCGTGATCAATCGAATCCAAAACAAATCCAATTAAAACTTTAACGATAACGAAAATTGATTTATCAAAACCAAATTATATACAACAGTGCATGCTTGTGTGACAGAGCAGGTCAATGATGTACACAGAATTTATGAATATGTCATATATAAACAGGGGACAACCATACCAGTGAGGTTGCTCGGGCTATGCCAATTTCGAATTGACGATTTCCATAGCCGACTCGACATTTTTAAACACAATTGAACTTGTTGTTCGCTATCTTTTGTCAGTGGGTTGCAGCTTCACATTCTGACTGGTGAGTTTTGCCACTTGATCCTCTAGAGCATGAATTCTAGATTGCAACATCGGCACATCTAGGTAGTATCTTTCCAACCATAAGCGACATTGATCACAAGGTGGAACAACTAGTTGAGCAGGAGAGGGTTTCGACGAGTCACCGGGGGTTCCATGAGGCATTTCAATGCCAGGAAAATTGGGATCATCTCGCAAACAAGGTGGTAGGTTTTTGACAAAGTCGTATGAGGGTTTGTCACACAGACCTTCTGAGTAGGGATACTCATTTCCAAGGAAACGTTCAATCTCCAAGTTGGAATCTTCGCTGACCATGATAGGCTCAGGATTAACAGGGGGTCTCGGTTTATTTCTTGCCATGCAAGAGATTAATCGAGCGTTTTTCTTGCCTTTAGAATTAGCACCAGTTTTATCTTTAGGATTTTTGGTTGTGGGTTTAGCAATTTCGACCTGTTTGGTCACAGATATGGGCAAGTTCATAGGTGGGTCGAGTAGAGGTTTGGGTAGAAAAACGTTGTAAGGTACAAGGGGGATAGGCTTTCTTTCGCTCACCACAGGTTTATCAACCTGTGGCAGGCTTGAGTCTTCAAAGTTATTACGACTGAGAAAATCACTCCAACAGTCACGACATAACCCCAACTCATACACCATAAACATTTTAATTAACCCAAAATGGAAGAAGCTGGTATCGGCTAGGTTGCGTTTGTACCTTTTAGCCATCTTAAACAGACTTCTATGAAGGTAGTGAGGCATATTAAGCTCGTAGCCTATAAAATCCATCAATAGATGAAGGTGATACAAGAAAATGAACCCGTACCTGCCCTCGCAAGTAATGAATTGCTTGATTATCATTAGCAGGTCATGTCAGTGTTGTTTTAACATATTTGCAGGCAATCCTTTGTCAAAGGAGTCCACCATTCGAGATTGGAAGAGCAATTTCCATGGGACATCTTCCACTTTACAATTTTTCGACCACTTCTGTCTTGTAGCAGGCAGACTGGTAGCCGAGCTAAGGAATTGTTCATTAATTTCCAGTTGCACATCCCCAACCTTGGCTCGGCAGCCATCGAAGGTTAACGCAAATTGCCAAGCCACGCTAGGGTTATAACCATCGAATTTTGTTATGAACGGGAGCCATCCGAACTTCTCCAGGTCGCTATAAGTGCCATCGAACATGAGCAATGCTTGGAAACCGATGGGCTCAGCCCTTACGACTGGAGCCATGGCTGGTGCATAGTAGGGTTTGAATTGAACAATACAATACATAGGGTCGAAAATCGTTACAGCTAACAGCTGCAACACTCAAAGGGGAATGGATTAATTGTATGCATGAGAAGGTGGTGGGATTACCACCGCCATGCAGGATAATAATGGCACAGTACAGTGCTGTTCCATCCACCATAATATCATTTAAACCATATGAATCGGCCAACCCGACACTTTGGGCGGTGAATAATTGTATCAACTTGCCATACCATATATTATATCAATGCATCATTGCATAACTTAAAACCATTAAATCAAAACCCAAAGTTAACCAACGCACCATTGTATAGCTACAAGCTAATTCTAGCAAACTCATAATATTACCAATGCGCTCGTTTGCATAGTCAAATGTTTTGATTTGAAGTTTTTTTTAAAACATTGTAACAAAAGATCTTATAAAATCGATAAGTCAAGAGCTCATAACAATAAGGATCATATCATATAAAACCAAAATCAATCATGACCCTTATAGAATAAAATGTAACCAATAAATTTGCATGCTCAATGGCTTATTAATCAAATAAAATCAAAATGCGCAATCAAAGTAAGAGTATATAAATGGACATAGTTTGAACAAATCACTCCAGCCACTTAATAACAAACCAAAGGTAAGTTCCTTTCAAAATATCAGTGAGAAAATGATAACAGTCCGAATAACGATGGAGGGGTTTTCACACTTTCAGTTGTGAAAACTGAATCGAAACCAAATTGCAATTGTTGCAAAAAATAAACAAAATGTCTAGTTGCAAAATGCGACGATGACTTGTCGTTTAGGAGACAATAGGTGTAGGCAACTTTTAGGGAAATTTGAAAAAATTAAATTGGCTGCCAACAATGGCGACACACTGGGAGAAGCAGTTATCTCTATCAAAAGAAATGAATTCAGATTAGGATGTCAAAGAAAATTTCAACTCAAAGACAACAACCAGAAAATTGTACCAACATCATCATTTACTATCTTTTTCAGCGATGTTTCAAAAGACGCAAACCAATAACAGTCTTAAGATCAGCAAGTCATGATTTTTATGATAAAATCTTCAATACTGTTGGCATGGCCACTGCTACCAGCAGGCGTCCATAGCCTCGACAGGGTTGCCATTTAACCCACTCGGACATCTGTATCCTGTCAAGAAGTTCTAGATTAGAATAAAGGACTTTTCAAAGAGGTTTCTTATAATTTTACAGATTTTCATTTACCCGACATAGCTTCGCTGCCAGCAAGCCTATTCAGTACCCCGACGAAGTTGTCTTGGTGCCATGCTTGCATTTACCCGCTGCCAGCGGACCTGTTCAGTATCCTAGCAGGTTTACAAACACTTCCCACAGCTCTTATTAATATTTTTATTTTGTTTTTCTTTTGAGGATAGCTGAGCGGGGTGACACTGAAAAATCTTGATATCTTATCATATTTTTTTAGACCTCATCATAATTTTTTAGTACTGTCCTTTATTCAGCTCCAGAAATGTTTTATTTACAAAACAACTTGCTATGACGAGGAGACATCCATTTGAGTCATTCCTTTACAGAAAAGGGACAGTGTGAAAAGATAAATATGATCATGACAAACTTCACTCAGAGATTGAAATTAGTAAACTTCTTTCAAACAAAATTTTCCAATATCATTTTCAGAAATATATCACTGATGTTTGTACAATTTCTCAGAAGTTATTTAAGCGAAGATATTTTCTTATGGTCTTTGTCTGAATGGCTTAGAGCACAGGCATGCATATGTTTCAAAAGACACAAAACTGATCATTCAAATTGAAATAAAAAACAAAAGGAAATATTTACATAATATACAAGGATAAAAATCAAGCAAAGTATTTTTTCAGGGCTTGGTCATTCACCGGGTAGGTGTCAAGATTCCCTTCAAGATTTTGCAAACGAAAGGAACTAGGACCCAACTTTTCAGCAATCAAAAATGCCCCAAGCCACAAATTTTGAAATTTAGTGTGTTCACCCTTCCCTTCATGTGGTTTGTCCCACTTTAAGATGAGATCGCCTACTTCAAAATTCCTATCAGAAGCAGAACTAGAATCGAACCAGCTTTTAATCAGTTGTTGATGTTGATCTAGTTTACGCTTGGCTTGGGTTTTTACTTCTTCTAACTTCATCAAAGCGTTAATACGGATTTCTAAAGGGGGACATTCTTCTTCTTGAACCTTTTGTGAAAATTGGAGCGAAGGAAGAAGAATATGAGGTGGCAGAATGGCTTCTCTGCCATAAACAAGGAAAAAGGGGGAATTTCCTATAGCGGCTTTGGGTGTTACCCTATCAGCCCACAGTGCATTAAGCAGTGTTTTGTGCCAATTCTTGTGATTTTCAACCACATTTCTCTTGATAAATTTTGATCAAGTTCTTGTTGGTTGATTCTGCTAAGCCGTTGCCCTAGGGGTAATAACTAGCAGAGTACTTCAGCTTTATTCCTTTTCTAAGGCGAACTCACTCATCTCAAGAGAGGAAAATTATGAAGCGTTATCAAAGACTAGACAATCAGGGATACCAAAACGGGTGATAATATTCGAGTTTAGAAAAGTGGTCACCTGACTTGTGTTAACAATTCTTAGCGCGGCGGCTTCAAACCATCGAGTAAAGTAATCAGTGGCTGTCACAATATACTTGTGTTGCTGTAAGGATGGCGGGTTAGTAGGACCAATGATATCAAGGCCCCATTGCTGGAAAGGAGAATCGACTGAAACGGGCTGCAAGGGGAAAGTTGGTTTTCACAATCGCCCTGACGCTTTCTGACAAATAATACATTTACGGCATAAGGCATGGGCGTCTATAAAAAGCGTTGGCCAGTAATAACCAGCTCTTAAAACCTTATAAGCAGTGCTATCGCCACCGAAGTGACCACCAGCTTCTCCTGCATGCAACTCAAGAAAGACTCTTTCTGCTTTGTCTTTTTCAAGACAACGCATTAGTACGCCATCAAAATTCTGACGAAATAGTATATCGTTAACTAGATGAAAGGAGGCGGACTTTAGTCTCAATGCTCTTCTCTTGGTAGGGTCAAGGTGACGGGGTGCTGATCCATGTTGAAGACAATGTCTAATATCATCGTAACAAGAACTTACGAGGTTTTGTGCACAACAAATCAAACTTTGATCACGTTGTTCTAGGTCTGACGTATCACTATCTTCTTGGTGTTCAGTTTCTGAATCAACTACCAACTTACACAACCCTTGGTCTCTCACGATCTGAGCTGGGGTGATTTCTAATTCATACTCCTACAAGGAGGTGACCCAGTTGGCTCTTTTCTCTCCTAACTCTTTTTGCACTAACAAGTTCTTTACGGCAGGGTAGGGGACAATGACCTTCATCCTTGACTTCAAAAGATAAGACCGGAAATGCTTAACTGCCTTGAAGACAGTGTAGGCTTGCCGATCGACCGCTGGGTAGTTAAGTTCAGCGCCTTTGAAAGCAGAGCTCATAAAGGTGATGGGTACTTCATTGTTCTCGGAATTCTTTTGAGTTAGGATTGCAGCATAGGAACGATCAGAGGAAAAAGTATAGAGTGTAAAGTCTTGAGAGAAATCAGGGCTCATGAGAGATGGAGCGTCTATTATGGCCTTCTTTATAGAATTGAAAGCTTGGTTTTCAGTGGGTCCCCAGTTATATTGGGTGTCTTTCTTAATCAAGTTTTGGAGAGGCCTGACCATTTCGGAGAAACTGGGGACAAATCTTCTCACGAAATTAATCTGGCCTAGGAAAGACTGCATGGATTTTTTGGAGGTAGGTGGGGGAAGTTTAGCAATGAATTGGGTCCTCTCGGGGTCAATAATCATTACATCACTAGACACAATGAATCCTAGTAGTTTACCCTGTTCTACCGCAAAGATGGATTTCTTGGGATTCAAGGAGATGTCGTATTTACGACATTGTAGCAAAACATCTCGTAAGTGAGCTAGATGATCATCTTTGTTTTTAGAATAAATGGTCACATCATCTAAGTAGACTACTACAGAGTGATTGATCAAGCCTCGGAAAGAAATGTCCATTGCTCTATGAAAGGTAGCACCAGCATTAATCAATCCAAAGGGCATTTTGCGATAAGCATAAGTGCCCCACAGAGTACGGAAGGTAGTTTTTAATTGGTCTGACGGAGACATCAAGACTTGGTTGTATCCAGAGAAACCATCCAACAAGGATAGCCTCTCAGAACCAGATACTTGTTGAAGAATCTGTTCCATGGGAGGGACAGGATAATTATCTTTATCAGACACTTTGTTGAGGTTCTGGAAATCGACACAAAGTCAAATTTCTCCATTTTTCTTTCGCACAGGGACGAGGTTGGATACCCATTGAGTGTGTCTAACAGGAAAAATTATTTTAGCACTTAGGATTTTATTCAATTCTTTTTGTACGGTCGGTTCTAGTTTAGGATGCATTTTCCTCAGTTTCTGTTGAAAGGGCAAGGTTTGGGGTTTCATTGGGATGACATGCTGTATAATATTAGGGTCAAACGTTTTAAGATCTTCGTAAGTCCAAGCAAAGACATCCTTGAATTCTTTAAATAATTTAACAAAAGAAGTTTTTTCTTGTCTAGAACATCCCAAGCCTAAGTTGATACACTGAGGATTTTCACTAGTCCCTAAATTGACTTTTTCATAAGACAATGAGGAACTGTTGGTTTTGCAATTGACCATCTTTTTAAATTTATCTTCAAAATCATAAAACTTTTCTAGTCTAACAATAGATTTGGGTAAGGAATTTACCATGTCCGATAGAGCTTCAGGAGATTTCGGATTAGGTATTACCGTAAAGTCATGCAAATTGTCATCGTGTGTTTGTTCATCTATAACAACGCCTTGAAAGGTTTCCTCCATGTGCAGAAAGTTAATGATCTGTTGATCATCATCAAACACTCTCTAGTTCGTGATATTGTCAGGAACAGATGGTCGAAACAATAGCTCCACGAAGAATGCGTTTGGAGATAAGCCCTCTGCAGGAAGAAGTTTAGAGGCAACATTAGCGAGTAGATCTGCTTCGGCATTGTTTAATCTAGGGATGGAATTTATATTAAAAGCAGAAAATTTGTTTATTAAACTCCATACCTCAGACTGGTAACATTTGAGATGTGGGGAAAGACAATGTATAGAATTTCTTACCTGCCTGACTACTATCTCAGAGTCGCCGAATACAATTAGATTTTGAATGTGCATATCTAAGGCTTTTCTGAGACCTTGTAATAAAGCCTCATATTCTGCAATATTGTTAGTACATTCAAATTCTAATCTACAAGCCAATAATGTTTTGTTACCTGCCGGATCGATAATGATGCAGCCTACACCAGCTCCTTCTTTAGACTTGGAACCATTGAAATATAAAGACCAAATTTGATTTTTATCGGGCTCACCGGACTGTTAGATAGAAGCTGTTGGTTGTGTACATGCTATGATCTCAGACTACTGTTGCGAATTGTTGATAGGTGAATCTTCAGCCGTGAAATTTCAGAAGAAGGTGTCCATCCCTTGGACTTCAGGTGAATCTGTCGGAGGTGTATATGGTTCATTGGGGTCATTCAATTCGGTTACCATGAACTTGAGGTAACTCTCATGATTCACCCTGATCTTGTTGGGCTTACCATTTTCTGGAAGCCATAAGTGAGACCAGTCCATTGCGAAGTAACCATGTAGCTACTCCGACTAGTCCCTGCTCAAAAACATACCATACACTTCTGGAATATCCACCACAATTATATCAATAACCTGATGAACCTTTGGGTTAGAGGATAATCTAATCAATACATTTTTCAGTTCGCCTATAACTTTAACATCTGTTCGATCAAGCTATATGATTTTCAAAGAAGATGGTTCTACTTTGGCATTAAGATTTTGGCAGACTGACCAAGGCATCACATTTGACGATGCTCCTGAGTCAACCATACAATTATGCACATTTCTGTTGAAGATTTCGAAAGTTAAAAGAAAAGGAGATACATTCTTGCGAGTATTTAGAGATGTAGCTTGTGGTTTCTTACTCGCGGTTTCTAATGCTACTTTATCTACATCATTTACATTATTCACATTATTATTTACACTATTTACAGGAGTTATAGGAAGGCTTCCTCTATCTTGAGGATCAGGATTATTTTTTGTGGAAGTCTTCTGTGGAACTTTTCTTTGCACAACCTTATTACCGTTTAAATTACCATTCTTTCCATTGTCTAAAATATTTTGCAACATCTTCTGTAACAAAAATGGAAATTTCAACAACTCATAAATAGAAATGTTAGCCCGTAATTTTTTAATATCTTCAACAACATCATAATCTACTTTAGGGCTAGCATAACTTTGTTTAGTTTCTACTGATTTAGATGGTTTTGGGGGGGAAGTTGTAGTGTTTTCGGCAGGAGGTTTATTTGTTGTCTTTCTCCTAGTGTTGTAAGGGTGAACAGTCTCGAAGTTCGCTTAAAAGATACTATCCGAGAAATGTCCAAAGATATTTGGAGAAGACTCTTCTTCTTGAGTTGTTTCCTGCTTGACTTCCTCTTGAGGAATTTCAGGAGGGATCAAGTCATCTTGGGCTCCTAGAATTGTCTGGAGAGCACATTGTAAACTTTCTAGGTTCAAGCCTCCAGGGTTTGGATTAGTCCGGTTTGGGGGAAAAGGTTTTTGGAAAGGGGTTTTGTAGGTCCCTTTACTCGAAGAGGCTTCCTCAGTCGACCTTTTTAAATCTATAACTTGATTAGATAATTTTTGTACAACTTTGGTTAAATTTTCCAAATCAGAGTTTTCAGATCGTGTCTTGTTTTGTGTAGGTCTGGGAAGAATTTCAATCTTATTTTTGGAAGAAGAAACAGTCTCAGTTTCGTTGCTAGAAGAATCCTTAAGACTAAGAATGTCTTTTTCAATTTGCGTAGCCTCTTCAAAGGCTTCTAACAACGTGGCCTTTTTAGATCTTTTCACCCAAATAGCTATACTTTGATGTAGAGATTTAGTGTAGTAAGCTATTACAAGACTTTCGGCAGGCATAGAGTCTGCAGGGATTCGATTTTTAAGCGTTAAAAATCTTTGATTAAAATCTTTAACTTTTTCTTTTGAATTCATTTTTAAATTTGAATGATCCATGACTAAGACTTCCGGAGGTTTGCCATCTCCGAATTTTTCCAAAAAGCATGACTCAAACTTTTCCCATGACACTATAGTATGAGGTTGTTGGGCAAAGTACCAAGTGGACGTATTACCCTCAAAGGTGTAAGGGAACAACCTACAGACAACATCTTCATGTTCAACGTTACGGAGTCTGATGGATAACATAAATTTTTTGATATGATCTTCAGCTATCTGTTTTGAATCAGGATCAAACTTAGGAAGCCATTTCTCTGGGTGCTTAGGTAAAGGGTGTTGGTCTCCAGGTCTAGCTACAACATCCTGGTCCAACCATGGTCTAGCGGGGTTGTTTTGATTTTCCATTAGGGTAGTGGGTGTAGAAGGATGAGAAGGTGGTTTGCCTTCGTCAGAAGAGGAATCTCCCCCAGAAGAAGAAGGAGATGAGGGAGGTGGTGAAGGAGGTATCCCAAATCCTCCTACAGCAGGATTTGTGTTTGGATCTGTGGGATTCACAGTGAGATCTATGTCACCTAACTGTTTTCTGATATCAGAGAAGTCTAAAGGTTGACCCCATGGGCAGTTTGGTCGCCTAAGACTAGCTAAGGAACTATGTGTTTTGATAAGAGATTGACAAACGATCTCTTGGAGATCACCACCTATAGGATTAGGGGTTACTGGCTCAACTGTGATCTGTGGATCTTCGGTTGAAGTAGTTTCTGTTTGAGGGGGGATATTATCTTGTGAATGGCTTCTAGTCACTATAGGTGTACGATTAGGTGGGGGAGGAGTCTTGCGACTGCCTTGTGCCATTAATTAAGCTCTGGCCCTCCTTCTAGCGCCATTTGTTGATGGGAAAAACGGTTCGTCCGTCAATTGAGAGAGTGGAACTGGTCCGGGGTTGTCTAAATAACCCAAGCTGTTTGGAATGAACCACCCTGACGCGTTTAATGGCTCCGTTGGCCACTCTAAGGTCTCCTAAGAAAACCAAAGAGAAAACTGATCTGAATTAACTAATCTAACTAAGCTAATAAACAAATTAAACTATCTAAAACTAATTAAAAGAAACTAAACTAATTACAACTAATAAAACAAACTAAACTAACTAACTTTTATACTAATCTAACTAAAACAAATTAATAAATTAAATTAAAACTAAATCTAGCTATTCTAACTTTTATATACAATCGACTAACTACTATTATAATGATTCAAATCAGCTATCTAATTATCAGTTATAATATTTCTTATTCACAAATGTACACTATGAACAACCTACAGATTTGATTTAAAACCTGCAAAATTTATGTGTTTGCTGCCTTAAGACAGCCAGGAATCTCTTTTTTTATTTTTATATTTTATGAAAAAGAAATAAAAAAAAACTATTGAAATTAAACGATCTAATATATTTACTGAAATTAAACAATCTATTATAAACCTAATTAAACTTATATCTATATTAAAGTACTTAATAAAAACAAAAAATAGAAGACTAATGGACCTGGAAATGCTCCAAGTCTACCCTGTGTGAGATGACTTATTAAGCTGGTTGGAGGAGAGAAACTCGCACCGTTTAGTCCTTAAGCTTCTCGTAAACTATCGGCTATGCTACTCCTTGAAGTATTTTACAGGACAAACAAGACATAAAAGAGAATCATAACAATCTTATGATTATAAATTCCTGCAATAAGGGAAACCTGTTATGCAGAAAACTTATATATAACAATTCAATTTATGAAGAAGGTAAAACTATCATTCACAAACTAAATTAACAATTGTTATGTCTTTTATCTATTTGTAAGAAACAAGATATGGATAACAGTGACCAAAATTATATCATTTGTAAATGATTTAGATAGCTAAAGTAGTTGTAAACCATAAACAAACTGATATACACAACATGAAACAAAATGTTGATATATTGAGAAGCTAAAGCTATGAAAAAACATCAATTCTTCTCCAGTCTGTATTATAAATCCATATCCTTGTTCTCCCACAACTGAGGATGAACATTATTACAAAAATCATAAGTATATATAGGTCTCTTCACAAGGTAAAAACCTCCTTGTGGATAATATCAAATAGTTTTACATAATCTGGGAGATATCCCAAAATCATCTAAACTAAGAAAATAAAATGCAAGTGAAATCTGTAAAACATCCTCTAACTGCTCATCATATCTACCGCCAATTCGAATTTACCTGCAATAGAACACAAATATCCAATTAGAAAGATATTTCATTAAGAAAACAATAAAAAATTGATTCCACAGACTTAGCTACAGAATCTTCTAATTCTATAGCTAGTCAGGAATAGCAAATAGGACCAGATAACAATCAAATAAAATAAAATCCAATCATCTTTTAATAATCATCAAAAAACAAATTACTAATGATTCAATTGAAATTATCATTCAAATTAAACAATATCAAAATGAATGCAATCGAAACAAAGTAAAGATTGCTTTGTTTTTAGTTACCATAAAACATGGTCAAACCTTGACAGGCCTGTTTCGTATCAAATGAAATTAAGCAGTGAATCAAGTCATATGAGATACGATGCAATCGTAATCAATACAACCATAATCGAACAGAATCGTAATCATATAAGATACGATATGCCACAACATAACTATAATCAATACCATTGAACACAACTAGATTTGTTATAGCTGTAACAATATACATAAAGTTCATGCCGTTTTAATCAACAGTAAAGATAGGCAGGCTGTAGAAATTATGCATAAGATTCATTCTGTTGTAATCAAATACCAATATGGAAAGGTTGTTACAATATAGTCAAAACGAAACATACATAACAACATCGACCAAAAATCGCCATAGACTTAGATTGTTGGGCATTACACAGGCATTGATAACCATAAGTTGGGCAGCAATCAAGTAAAATCGGGTTTGAGAACAACTCATCATCCTGGGCATGATCATTTCTATTTTACAAAATCCATTCGTAACTGAATATCCATTGTCATTCCAATTCAAAAGAAAACAGGGTCGAATGGCCACAACGAATTGACTAGTTGGGACTTGCATGACTGTTACGATCTGTATCACTTCACGATTAGGGTAAATATAAAACAAAACATTTTTTAAACATAATACAAACCGTATCCAAGCTGGTCAAATTCATATTCGAATAAAACCGTAAAAGATAACCATCGTTACATATCATGTGTATCATAACCAATTATGATCGCAACATATATTGTGTTCCAAAATTGAGATGTGAAACAGTTTGTGTCTATAACAGATACAGTGACTTTAATTAGCAACAGAGCATTCAATTGAAATCAAATCAAACAATCAAAAACCATATCGTGATCAATCGAATCCAAAACAAATCCAATTAAAACTTTAACGATAACAAAAATTGATTTATCAAAACCAAATTATGTACAACAGTGCATGCTTGTGTGACAGAGCAGGTCAACGATGTACACAGAATTTATGAATATGTTATATATAAACAGGGGCCAACCATACCAGTGAGGTTGCTCGGGCTATGCTAATTTCGAATTGACGATTGTCGTAGCCGACTCGACATTTTTAAACAGAATTGAACCTGTTGTTCGTTGTCTCTTGTTAGTGGGTTGCAGCTTTGCATTCTGACTGGTGAGTTTTGCCACTTGATCCTCCAGAGCATGAATTCTGGATTGCAACATCGACACATCTAGGTAGTATCTTTCCAACCATAAGCCACACTGATCACAAGGTGGAACAACTGGTTGAGCAGGAGAGGGTTTCGACGAGTCACCGAGGGTTCCACGAGGCATTTCAATGCTAGGAAAATTGGGATCATCCCGCAAACAAGGTGGTAGGTTTTTGACAAAGTCGTATGAGGGTTTGTCACACAGACCTTCTGAGTAGGGATACTCATTTGTGAGGAAACGTTCAATCTCCGAGTCAGAATCTTCGCTAACCATGATAGGATCAGGATTAACAGGGGGTCTCAGTTTATTTCTTTCCATGCAAGAGATTAATCGAGCATTTTTCTTTCCTTTAGAATTAGCACCAGTTTTAGCTTTAGGATTTTTGGCTACGGGTTTAGCAATTTCGACCTGTTTGGTCACAGATATGGGCAAGTTCATAGGTGGGTCAGGTAGAGGTTTGGGTAGCAAAACACTGTAAGGTACAGGGGGGATAGGCTTGCTTTCGCTCACCACAGGTTTATCAACCTGTGGCGGGCTTGAGTCTTCAATGTTATTCCGACTGAGAAAATCACTCCAACAGTCACGACGTAACCCCAACTCATACACCATAAACATTTTAATTAACCCAAAATGGAAGAGGTTGGTATCGGCCAGGTTGCGTTTGTACCTTTTAACCATCTTAAACAGACTTCTATGAAGGTAGTGAGGCATATTAAGCTCGTAGCCTATAAAAACCATCAATAGACAAAGGTGATACAAGAAAATGAACCCGTACCTGCCCTTGCAAGTAATAAATTGCTTGATTATCATTAGCAGGTCATGCCAACATTTTTTTAACATATTTGCAGGGAATCCTTTGTCACAGGAGTCCACCATTCGAGATTGGAAGAGAAATGTCCACGGGACATCTTCCACTTTACAATTTTTCGACCACTTTTGTCCCGTAGCAGGCAGACTGGTAGTCGAGCTAAGGAATTGTTCATTAATTTCCAATTGCACATCCCCAACCTTGGCTCGGCAGCCATCGAAGGTTAACACAAATTATCGTGCCACGCTAGGGTTATAACCATCGAATTTTCTTATGAACGGGAGCCATCCGAACTTCTCCAGGTCGCTATAAGTGCCATCGAACATGATCAATGCTTGGCAACCATTCGGCTCGGCCCTTATGATTGGAGCCATGGATGGTGCATAGTAGGGTTTGAATTGAACAATACAATACATAGGGTCGAAAATCGTTACGGCTAACAGCTGCAGTGCTCAAAGGGGAATGGATTAATTGTATGCATGCGAAGGTGGTGGGATTACCACCGCCATGCAGGATAATAATGGCACAGTACAGTGCTGTTCCATCCACCATAATATCGTTTAAACTATATGAATCGGCCAACCCGACACTTTGGGCGGTGAATAATTGTATCAACTTTCCATACCATATATTATGTCAATGCATCATTGCATAACTTAAAACCATTCAATCAAAACCCAAAGTTAACCAACACACCATTGTATAGCTACAAGCTATTTCCATCAAACTCATAATATTACCAATGCGCTCGTTTGCATAGTCAAATGTTTTGATTTGAAGTTTTTTTTAAAACATTGTAACAAAAGATCTTATAAAATCGATAAGTCAAGAGCTCATAACAATAAGGATCATATCATATAAAACCAAAATCAATCATGACCCTTATAGAATCAAATGTAACCAATAAATTTGCATGCTCAATGACTTATTAATCAAATAAAATCAAGATGTGCAATCAAAGTAAGAGTATATAAATGGACATAGTTTGAAAAAATCACTCCAGCCACTTAATAACAAACCAAAGGTAAGTGCCTTTCAGAATATCAGTGAGAAAATCCTAACAGTCCGAATAACGATGGAGGGGTTTTCACACTTTTAGTTGTGAAAATTGAATCGAAACCAAATTGCAATTGTCGCAAAAAATAAACAAAATGTCTAGTTGCAAAATGCGACGATGACTTGTCGTTTAGGAGACAATAGGTGTAGGCAGCTTTTAGGGCAATTTGAAAAAATTAAATTGGCTGCCAACACATCTATATAATCAGTTGTATCTATATCTATGCCTAAATATTTCTCACTGAACCTATTGGGTGGCAGATGATAAGAAGTAAAAGAATCAACAAACCTTGTGGTTGGAAGTTGAACAATTATTGGGCTATAAGGACTAGTAAAAGAAATATTTTTCAGAGGGATAGAGACTTCCTCGACAATATTGACCGCTCCTTCAAGATGGTCACTTAAGGGTCCTACATTTTCGACCAAAAAAAATAATTCTTCATTAGAAGAGTTGGGTATAGGATTGTATCCTTCTGGATCTAACCCTTGCATTATGTGATATCTTTGGAGACCTCAGTCGGCCAAAATTAAAATATAATTTAAATAAGGATTCTTAAGGCCAACTATGAATGTCAAAAACCAAACCCTTAAGAAATCTAAACGTAATCAACCAAGCAAACAAGAAGTGAAATGATCTTATGAAGAATGAATCTTAATCCATTTGCGAATATATGAGAAAAAATTATGATAATATTCAAACAATAGTACCCCAAGGTGCAAGTAACATCCCACAGGAAAACACCCTCCTTGTTCATTGAAGCTGAAATTCAACATCTGTCACAAGTACCACAAGGAACCCTCTTTGTAGAAGGAACCTCCCTTGCAGTCACCTATGTGAAATCCTAGGAGAGGTATCTATGTTTATCAATTCACAACGAATTCTCATAGGGGTATAGTTGGTAGTCAAGACTAGAAAATAAGACTGGGAATACCGGACATAAATCTGTGACCCTAAAACTAAGAAGAAGAAAACTTCAATATAGCATAGAAAAACCTCAGGAAAAGTACTCAACGCCTTGAAAAAGAGATAATTTCATATAATAAGCCTCTTCGAGGGGGCATCCTCCTTTTGCCCCACTTAAATTCTCAAGTACAAGATGATTCAAAATGAAAATGTCTCCTTGGTATATATAGGAGACTAGGAGGTATAATGTCCTAAAGCCGACATAATTAAAATAACATTACTAATCTAAATTACAACTAATGGCCTAGAGCCGACATAAATAAAATAGCATTACTAATCTAATATGCCCCAATTAAGGGGTAATGAGCCAATATTAGGGCTTAACATGCCCCTCCCCTTGAGACAAGTGTTGTTCGCAACGCTTAAGTAACTCTAGATGCTTCTGTATAAAAGACTCATCTTCCCAAGTGGAATCTTCAGCCGATAGTTTCCTCCATTTAATGAGATACTCTGAAATGGATCTATTCCTTAGCTGGTAAATTCTTGTGTCAGTGATAGCTTCAGGCTCCAATATCATTTTTCCTTCCTCGTTAAGTTCTGGAAATATAGTTTGAACTGGGATCTTGTCGCTTATAACTTTCTTTAAGCATGAAACATGGAAAACTGGTTGTACTCGTGAAGATGCAGGCAGCTCCAATTTGTATGCCATAGTACCAATCTTTTGCAACACCTTATAAGGGCCATAGTACTTTGGTGATAATTTATTATCCTTCT
>ML777153.1:1575876-1624102 GCA_009831015.1 Picea engelmannii
ATTGGGTCCTTGCCATCAAACTTCCTCATATCAATCTTAGGAATGTGGTTGGTCTTCGAACTAAAGTTGGAGTTTCTCCATTCTTGATTCACCTTCCTTGTGTCCTCATCATGAATTTCATGGGATGCATTTTCACTTTTGGGGATCTTCTCTATTACAAAATTTCTCATTACTTCTATGATCTCGCCTTATAATCCATCCATATTAGTATCCAACTTAGCTTCCATTGAATCCATCAACATAGCTTCCATTGAATCCATCTTAGTATCCATCATCTCTTGTAGTTCCTCTTTAATTACTGTCTTCTTTTGTGAATCATTTATGTCCCTACACATTTCTTCACCTTCATCAAGAGTCCAAGTAGGATTTTCTGGAGGCTTATTTGGTGTAGAAGTTCCCTTTTTGGGTGGCTTGTTGGCCAAGTATCACTTTTGAACCTTGATTTTGAGGTGGTTCTGCTAGACAATATTTCTTATGTTGTATCTCCCAATTTTTGGACCTTCTAGGTATGAAACTTCATCTTATGTATTTCTCTGATATGTCTTCTCTTCAATTCCATAGGTCTGATCAAAATTGGATGTGCCAAATGGAATTTATGATAACTTCCCCACAACTTGTTTATTTTTGGCCTTTCCAGGAGATCTCACTTGTATAGTGTGCCCCGCACAAAATAATTGATATAAAATTCTAAAACTTGCACCCAAAATACTAAAGACTGTCCACGATCTAATGCAACCAGTCCCACCCAATTTGGATACTCTAGGAAGAAGTTATGATTGTTTTACCTGGAACACCTTCTTGAGACTAGCCAATAGGACTAGTCAGATACCCTATCTTACACAAGGTGTATATAAAAATTTATGATGACCCAGAAGCTGAAATTTTTACCACAGATAAAAAACTAATTTCTGTAAATGGCCCTTGGAGTTTAGGGTCTGAAATGTAACAGAAAAGTTTTTATAGCGAAAATCCTGCAAGGACTCATTTTAGGATGATTCCAGAACCCTATCTTGTACAGGCTATATCTCTGAAAGTCTAAGTCCTCAGTAGCTAAATTTTTAACCCAACGTACCTTGATCCGTCTTATAAATACCCTCCAATCCGTTCCTTATGAAACATTTTAGAAAAAAAGTTATAGTGAAAATGCCACGGTGTCTCAGATGTAGCAGCGAAACCCCAAGACCTTGAGCTCTGATACCATATGTTAAGAACCAAACTTCAATATAGCATAGAAAAACCTCAGGAAAAGTACTCAACGCCTTGAAAAAGAGATAATTTCAGATAATAAGCCTCTTCGAGGGGGCAACCTCCTTTTACCCCACTTAAATTCTCAAGTACAAGATGATTCAAAATGAAAATGTCTCCTTGGTATATATAGGAGACTAGGAGGTATTATGGCCTAAAGCCGACATAATTAAAATAACATTACTAATCTAAATTACAACTAATGTCCTAGAGACGACATAAATAAAATAGAATTACTAATCTAATATGCCCCAATTAAGGGGTAATGAGCCAATATTAGGGCTTAACAGGGTCCTACATTGTCGACCAAAAAAAATAATTCTTCATTAAAAGTTCCTTTGTTAGAAGAGTTGGGTATAGGATTGCATCCTTCTGGATCTAACCCTTGCATTATGTGATATCTTTGGAGACCTCAGTCGACCAAAATTAAAATATAATTTAAATAAGGATTCTTAAGGCCAACTATGAATGCCAAAAAACAAACCCTTAAGAAATCTAAACGTAATCAACCAAGAAAACAAGAAGTGAAATGTTCTTATGAAGAATGAATCTTAATCCATTTGTGAATATATGAAAAAAAATTATGATAATATTCAAACAATAGTACCGCAAGGTGCAAGTAACGTCCCACAGGAAAACACCCTCCTTGTTTATTGAAGCTGAAATTCAACATTTGTCACAAGTACCACAAGGAACCCTCTTTGTAGAAGGAACCCCCCTTGCAGTCACCTATGTGAAATCCTAGGAGAGGTATCTATGTTTATCAATTCACAACGAATGCTCAGAGGGGTATAGTTGGTAGTCAAGACTAGAAAATAGGACTGGGAATACCGGACATAAATCCGTGACCCAAAAACTAAGAAGAAGCGGTGTCACCCTGGGGACTTTCCACTCTTCAAAGCCCCAAATTTTCAATAGTCCCACTAGGAAAAAGGAATAGGGAATATCTCAACCAATCTCTTCGTTTGACCTTTTGCTTAACTCTTGTGTTAGATGATCTTTCTTGACTAACACTAATTTCTAATACTAGTTTTATCTCTCTATAGTGTTATACAGTCTCGTTTAGTGTATTTGGATAATTTTCTCAGTTCACCCTAATCCAAAGGCCCTATCCTTACACTATTGTTGGTGTGTTATAAATCAATATATGTCTAGTTGATTTTTTTAATCATGTTGGTTTATTTTAAATGGTTGTTCCTTACTCAAAATGGTGTATGGAGATGAAACTAATGATGTTTTGAGTCAACTCCAAAAACATGCAAAAAGAAATGAAATGCAAATATTTTTCTTTCAATGAATTCTATCTAAGGGAAGGAGAAGAGGTCTTTTTTCTTCTTAATACAAATAAACACCCTGATATCACACTAAGTTTTCTTGGGTCTTTAGTCATTATTTTTAATTTTTCCTAAGCCTTTAGATTTTAATTTTTGATTTATTCCCTTAAAAGTGTGTTTTCTTAGGTTCCCGTGATAAATAAAGTTTTAAGTCATGGCTTAAATTTTCATACTCACATGAAATTTTGGACTAGGTTCATTTTTCATGACTTGTGTTTTTTGTCCCCTCCATGATTTGACACTGAGTCCCACTCACTCCATGACTATATCAACTTGAATTGCCTCCCTCCTCACTCATTCCTCCGTAGCCTTGCCTTGTTGTTCTTTGTCCCATGCTTACTGGTCAAATCATTATTTGAAAAGGAGCGCTGCCAACTCATCAAAAGTTTTCGTAGCACACTCCCTGCCCATCATATTTTACCATGATTTGTGGTTATGGTGTTGATGTCATATCTACCTTGTTTTCAGTGCCATGGTTGGTTAAAATATTGTTTCAAGGTTTCATATTTATGAGCTCTATTAACGGTTTTCAAATTTTGAAAAACTCAAATTGTTGTGCTGCACAAACTACCAGTTCCGACCAGTCGGCATCAACGCTACCAGATATGGATGTTGAGGTGGATTTGGAGGCCGAATTTCTCACGATATTCTCCTAAGATTTCATCCAAGCTTCAAGTTGTCATTATTCTCTAGGTATTCCATGGTTTTTTCCCCTCTACATATCATTTTCAAGGAGAAATTGTCACCCGAAGTTCTGGTATTCAACTTGCTTTCATAACTCAAGGAATTATTTTCCCTCGCACTTTTCTATCAGCCTCATCCACTCAATCCCACGGCCACCATCGCCTAACGTCCACTCAGTTTTTTCCCAAAATCTCACTACCCAAGTGAGTTTCTATTCCTTCATTCATAGTGTGCTACTCAGAAACACTATTGAAATGTCGTTGTCTCTTCCCCTATCTCCTCTACCTGTACAATTGGACTATTTTCGACCCAATTTTCAAAAACAATCACAGGGTATCCTTCATCATATGATTTTCCTCAGTGTTCATTGTTGTACATAGTCAAGGGAGGGATTTTCACAGCCAATCTTTCCTAAGCTAGCAACTAGTCTAAATTGAGGAAAATTCTTGTAAAGGGGAGGCCATCCTTCACTCAAAGTCTTCTTTGATTCTCTTGGTTATCACCACTTCATATCTCTGAAAATTTTAATCCTAAACTATGGATACTCCTAAGAATAATAAGTCACACAAGGGAGGTAAAGTTGTTAGAACTGAGCCTGCAGACATGCATCTATTAGAGGAAGAGCCCTTGGCTAGAGAAGTTTTTCAAAGGGTGGGTTGCCTCACTTTCTGCCAAAATATTCAAAGGGATCATCCTGAGCTGACAAGGAAGTTTTCCTTACATTTTGATGGCCTAAGGACCAATGTTGGAGACCTATAATTTGAGGTGTCTGAGACCTCTATTTCAGCTGCTATAGGGATCCCTATCATTGGTTAGTGCTAGTTTAAGTCCATGGCCTTGGATGCAACCTATGCCAAAGAATTCCTTAAGCCTGAATATCAAAATGAAAATCTTTCCAAAGGGGTGCCAAGAAATCATCTGGTTGGAGAATTTGATAAAATTTTGAGGATCATTCAGAGGTACTTCATGTGTGAAGGGAGATTCAATACACTATACCAGTACCATATAAGGCTTCTGCTACATTTTACTATAAGAATTGAAATGACCATTCCCTTATATTTGTTAAGGAGGATAGGCAAGATATCAGACAGGGTTCAATCCAAGTCAAATGCTGTGGATACTAGCATTTTTAATTCTGGGTTGATTAGAATGTTGGCTCTTGAAGAACTGAGAAAGAAGAACATCTCATGGAAACACTTTATTACTGCTCCTCACATGAAAATGGACGTAGCAACTAATCCTCAGTCACAGATAGCAAGTCCTTTGCCTTCTACCAGTGTTTCTCAAACAGGTACTAGCAAGAAAAGAAAGAGCAGAGTTCATGTTCAAGACCAAGAAGCCATCAAGGAGGTTGCAAGAGCTAAGGAGGAGACCCATCAATCTCCACAGAGAGACCTTTCACCCCCTCCTGCACCAGAGTTAGAAGAGGTCCCTTCTTCTAGTAAAGCTACAACAAAGAAAGGGAGGAAGCTACTCTTCTCTTCATCTCCTTTAGCAACTAACACCAAGGTCAGAAGACCTTTCACAAGGTCATCAACTCTTAAAGAGGTTGTTGAAGAGAAGGCCCTACCAAAGGTCTCCATCCTTAAGAAGAATAAATATAAAGGAAAAGGCATTGAGAAGCCTGCTGAGATAGAAGAAGTAATCCATGTGAAGAAGAATAAAGATAAGGGCAATGGCATTAAGAAGCTTGTTGAGTCAGAAGAAGTAATCCCTGTGCAGTAGGAAGAAAAAACCTCAAAAAAATATGTTGAGACTATTCACATCACTAATTCACCTAGCAACCAGATGTTCAAAAGACTGAAAAAGAAACTCAAGGATGCTAGAAAGGAGGTGGCTCATTTAAAATCAGAAGACATGTCTCATAGGATTAAGATGAAATAAATCATGGATGGCTACAACCACACTCTTGATTTAGCAAGATTTTCAACAAGAAGAGCCCAGCCTCTTCATAGACAGCTCAAGAACCTCTATAGGAAAAACAAAGACTTTCAATATCAGAACAGAAAGATGAAAGCATAATTGCAACTGTTCCAAGATGAAATGGATCAAAGGAAATTGAATGTATTATTTGAAAATGCTATTGAAAAGGAGAAACCAACAGCCAAGGAGAACATAGTTTCGGTAAAAAAGCCTGTTACTACTAAAGGGAATAATGTTGTTGTGCCCAAAGGAAGTGCCCATTCTACTAGAAGGAGTGTCAGGTTGATGAAGTAGTTGGTGAAAGGTGAGCCCCATTTTTGAATATGTCTCCTTTTTGAAAATATAAGTAATTAACAAAATACTACATCTACCACCTATACAGGCTTCTAGTGCTGACTGTTCAGAGTTTTTGGTTTTTCCAAAGAACTAATCCCTTCAACAGTAGTGGCGCAGACATTCCGTAGCGCCATGGCGCTACAGAGTAGTCTAATTTTTCATGATCCAAGATTCTGCTACCTATAACGATGCTAAATTGCCTAAGGCTAATGGTGTTGGTAATTCCCAAGGTTGCTACCAAATCCGTCAACATTGAAGTGAAGGTGCTACAAATTATGATGGCACTACCAAAATTTTAAATAGAGAGACACACAGGAAGGCACTACCAAAATTTTGACAGAGGCCAAATTTTTCACAGAAAACACATAGGCTTGGCGCTACTCATTCAAATTGTCTATTTTGGAGGTTGTGCTACAAAATCACATTAAATTTGGTAAAGGTGCTACAAAGGCTCACTAATCAAAGTGATACCAAGTGATGCTACCAACAGGTACAAGGAATCAAGGGAAGTCAAATTAGCATTTTTATGAATAGCTGATGATGTGGAGAATTACAGAGATAGCAGTTGGCAGCATGATGACAGTTACATGCACTCTGAAGGACACTTGGGTGGCAAGGAGTTGTGCATCAAAGGAATATTAATTTAGTTCAAAGATTGGTTGGATCAGTGACCAATATTTTCCCCTTTTATAGCACAGTTGTTAGTTTAAGTTGTTAGATGGAATAACTTCTTAGAGATTTTCATGGGAAGAAGTATAGCTCACACCTCCAGCTGTAGCCTCCCCTTTTGTTATAAATAGATAGTCTAAATTATTTATAATTTTCAGATTGTTGAATAGGCTCCCTTATACTGTAATATTTTTGATGAAGTTACTTTAAACTGGTTATGTACACGAGACTTCTTGGTTAATAGAAATCATCTTTCTTATTCCATCTTATTTGCCTCTGATGGTGAAGTATTCATGCTTGAATGATTCACATGGACTGTTGTGGTGATATTATGATGAATGTTTGATTATAATATTATTATGATGTTTCTTTAGTGTCCTTAAACTTTGAACTCAAGAAGATCTTGTGTTAGAGTTTGTCTTCCTTAGGTTGCTTGCAAACCTAATGTTTACAACAATCTCTACATCCTTCTCACTAAAGTCTTCCCTCTCTTCACCTTTACTCACACTTACTAATTGAAGTTAGTCAAGACCTCGATTGCTCATGCATGTTAGCCCATATTTCTGAGTTAGAACATTATCATCTTGAGTCTTATCCATTTGACCCCTTAAAACTCTTTTACATTTACCAAAACCTGATGGGTATTGGGCTTACCTTGTATGCAATCTGAGGGTGATTCCTAGTTCTAACATTCTTGGCACCACTTCCAGGGAATTAATTGAAGATATTTCACAGGGATTGAACAACAAAGATTACTAGTTCTGAAGGTGTATCGAAACTCAATACCTTGAAGTTTGCAGCTTTCACCTAACAACTCCATTATTTCAGCTCTCGCACCTAAAGGCAGACATACGAGATCAAATCCACAACTACCTTTGGTTCCACCTGAGGCTGACCCAAAGAAGATAATAAAGAAGGGAAAATCTTCTCAGGAATTTTTTTATGCTGTTGCTACAAGTGCTTCTGGTCAGTTGCTTGATTCCACTCTTAATACTCCAGTTGTTATATCAATTAATCCTTCTTTACCTTCTGCTGAGGTATCTAAGAATCTTTATTTTGAAAATTTTCCTATTGAATACTCCTCTTTTGAAGTTGATTTAAAAGAAGAAAACATTGGAATTATTTCTTCCACTCACATTGTAAAGTGGTTCAGTCTTGAGAGTCTTGAAGATTTTTCTACTTTAGGCTTTGCTACTCCTCCTCCTGTAAAATGTTTTGCAACCAAAGAAGAAGAAACCTCATCCCCTTTACAAACTTTACCATCTTCTTCCAAGATTCATCCTTTTGCTGTGAAAACTAAAATTCCCCCTTTATACTTTCCTTTTTCTCTTAATATCCATACAGTCAAGTCGCCTTCTCCTCCTTGTTCACCAAGAGTCCAAAATCCAATGGCAGGTGCTAACCCCCCTGCAAATAGGATGGATGCCATAGTGGCTACAAGATATGCCCCTCTTGTCTTACTTTAGCGAGTGAATGCTCTCCCTGCTAGAGATTATTTAAAATACATGCCTAAATTCATAGGAGAGGAAGATATAATTGTTGAAGAACACCTTGTTTCCTTCTACAGTTACGCAGACAATCAAAATATTGAAAATGAGGATGTGTGGATGAGAGTCCTTGTCCAAAGCCTTTTTAGTGAGGCTAGGAAGTAGTTTAGGGGTTTGGCCCCTGGATCCATTATTGGGATTGAGGCATTAGACAATGCCTTTTTGAGACACTAGGGAGATAAAAAGGACTTTTTGTATTATATCACAGAATTTGGATCCCTAAAGAGAAAAGAGGGAGATTCTGTCTCTCACTTCTCTAAACTATTCAAAAAAATGTACTGTAAGATTCCTGTTGAGATAAAACCTACAAAAACCTCTGCAAAAAATCACTTATGCCAGTGCCTTTGAACCCAAGTTTTCCCTTCTACTGAGAGAAAGAAGATCAGCCTCCTTATATCATATGCAATATGTAGCCTTGGAGGTATAATCCAACATAGTGGCATATGATAAAATCATGGGGAAATCTGATAGGGACATGAGAAAAAACAGAGTTGAATCTTCAACTTTTGACTCCCCTATTATCCATTCTCAAGTAGATGAACTTACCAAATTAGTAAAATCCCTTTCTATGAGATTGAGAAGTTAAAACTGGAAGGAAAAAAGACCTATAGAAATACTCAAAGTACTGATAACAGAGGTAACTTCAGGAGACCAAATAATACTCCCTAGATCCTTCCAAGAGATCCTAGAAACAGAGAGAGGGATGATCAAAAGATACAAACTCCTTTACAGAATAACCTTTTTGTTGATGAAGAAGGAGCAGAGGAAGAAGTTGATCCTGAGATTTATTACTTTGGTGACACCTCACCATCTCCTCACTTGACTCAATCTGCATATGAGAAATCCTTGATGGAGATTCAAATCAATGAATTAAGTAAGGGAGAGAAAGAAAAATAAATCCCTCATATATATAATCTGAGATCCAAAAAGAATGAAGAAAATACTGATGCTTCTAATCAACTAGCCCAAAAGGAAAATTATGAAAAGGCTGGGATAGTTGGCAGCAAAGAAAAAGGGACTCAAAGCCCCCAATTATTGATCAGAAATCCTACCCCTGAAGCTAAAGAGGTCCTGAAATCCTCACCTCCTTTCATTTTTGAGAATGAGATCCAAAAAATCAAGATCCTATACCTTTTTTTGAATTGATAAAAAATGAATAATTTAAAAAATATCTCTCTAAAATGTTACATCCTAAATCTTCTTCAAGTGCCATTGATTCAGTAAATCTACAAGATGAAAAACTAGAAGTTATCTTAGGTCCTTTGATATAAGATAGAGATGATTCATCCCCCCCCCCCCTTCTATACGTCACTGAACATACATGATAAGGTATTGCATAATTGTTTGATGGACTCAGGGGCATCCCACAACCTCATGCCCAAAACTGTTATGGATGAACTTGGATTAGAAATCACAAAGACCTACCATGACTTGTATTCTTTTGACTCTACGAAAGTGAAATGCCTAGGGGTCATTAAGGATCTAGTTGTAACTTTATTTCAACTTCTCATGAAAAGTGTAGTCATGGATATCGTGGTAGTTGATGTTCCCCCCAATTTTGGCATGCTCTTGTAAAGATCCCGGATAAAAATACTTGGGGTAACCTTACATATGGACCTATCATATGCTACCATGCCTGTGTTTGCTGGGGAGCATAAAAGACTTTACAGGGAAGATCAGTTGGCTTACATTATTAGTGATGAAGGAAACCTCACTAATCATCCTATTTTTGCTATTGATACCGATTTGGGATCCAACATTTTGCAACTCATTGATGCTCTTGAAACTCCTCTTGAAATCAGAAAATAGTCCATTACCTGTTATGAAGAGCCTCCTCTAACCACCTCTGTCTGGAAGATGTTCTTTGATGGAGCCTCTTCTAGGGAAGGTGTTGGTGCTAGAGTGGTCTTTCTCTCACCTCCTCAAGAGACTATATCTTTGTCATACAAACTAGAATTTGAAACTACTAATAATGTGGCAGAGTTTTAGGCTCGTGTCTTGGGATTGAGGGCTGCCAAAGACATGGGAATTGAAGAGCTATCAGTATTTGGGGGTGTTGAATTGATTTTCCATCAGATCAAAAATATTTATCAAACTAAGCACCTTGGGCTCAGATCTTATAGAAATGAAGTGTGAGACTTAGTGGACAGTTTTTTCTCATCTTTTAACATTTCATTTATTCTAAGAGAAGAGAATACCATGGATGATTCTTTGGTTGTATCAGCAAGTAATTTAAAATTCCCCTTACCACCTAAACTCAAGTATGATGCATAAGTCAAATACATACCTTCTATACCGAACAATGTCAAGCATTGGAAGGTGTTTGAAGATGATGTTGAAATTAAAAAAATCCTTGAGACTGTTGATGAGTTTTTTGCATTACACATTGATCAGGATCATGACTTTGACAATAATCCTCATGCTAATCTTTTCCTTAATAAGATTGCTAATCATCATATTGTGTAGTTACCTAGAAACCACATTCCAAAAGGACTAGTTCCTTTGGAAATATTATTTGGCATAAATGATGTGGCAGTAAAGGGGAAAATGTCAAATGATGATGCTGATATAACTGAGTGAAATGTGGGTACAGAAAAGGATCCAAAATATATCAAGTTGTCAAGTAGCATGTCAAGGGAGAAGAGGGTTGAAAATACTGAACTGTTAAAATAATTTGCTGAAGTGTTTTCTTGGACTTATGAAGATCTCAAAACTTATGACACAAGCATTATAGAGCACAAGATCCCATTAAAGGAAGAGACCAAACCTTTTGGGAAAAAGTTGAGGCAAATAAATCCTATGTTGCTGCCTATGATGGAAAAAGAGGTGAAAAAACTTTTAGATACTAAAATTATTATTCCTTTGAGGTTTTCTGAATGGGTGGCCAACTTGGTCCCAGTGATAAAAAAGAATGGAGAAATCAAACTTTGTGTCGATTTCTGGAATCTGAACAGAAGCTCTAAAAAGGATAATTATTCTTTGTCCAAGATGACACATATATTACAGAGGGTGACAGGTGCATCCAGGATGTCCATGATTGATGGATTTTCTGGCTACAATGATATCATTGTTTTGCCATAAGATAGAGAAAATACAACCTTTACCACTCCTTGGGGTACATTTATGTACGCTAAGATGCCCTTTTGTTTGATGAACACAGCGATGACCTTTCAACAAGCTATGGACATATCATTTATTGGAGAGGAGGACAAGTTTGTTTTTATCTATTTAGATGACATAACAGTGTTTTCACAATATGATAAAGAACACTATGATCATTTGAAAAAGGTTTTCTTGAAATGAATAAAATTTGGTCTCTCTTTGAACCCCAAAAAATCATTGTTTTCCATGAAGGAGGGAAAATTATTGGGGCATATTGTGTCAGCTGAAGTGGTAAGAATTGATTCCAGCAGGGTTGAAGCTATCCAAACCTTTTCACTCCTTAGATCCAAGAAGGAGGTTCAATCTTTCTTGGGAAAAATAATTTTTTTTAGAAGACTTGTTTCAAATTTTGCTGAGTTAGTGAAGTATATTGCAGCCATGTTGAGAAAAGGAAATGAAATCAAATGGACTACTGAGTCCCGTAATTATTTTGACCAAATAAAGAAATCCTTGACTGAATCCCCTATGCTCATCATCCTAGACTACTCCAAGGATTTTATTATTTTTTCTTTCGCTTCATTTGATACAATAGCAGTTGTTTTATTACAGAAGAACGTTGAAGTCTTAGAGCATCCCATTGCTTTCTTCAGCAGGGCATTGAGAGATGTTGAATTAAAATATAAAATCATGGATAAGAAGGCCTATGCACTAGTTAAAGCTCTCAACTATTTTAGAGTTTATGTGTTGCATTCAAAATTTATTGTTTATGTCCCATCAGCTTCTGTGAAGGAAATTCTTATTCATCCGGATCTAGACGGTAAAAGGAGCAAGTGGATTGCTAAAATCCTTGAATTTGATCTTGAGATTAAGCCTACCAAATTGGTTAAAGGCCAAGGTTTATCCAAGTTGTTGTTTGAATCCAATTGCTCAGCTTTGGGGGTAAACTTCATCAACACTTGCTTAGAAAATCAACAGTCTGAATTGACTCACAAAAGTTCTCAAGTCATCCCTACATTGGCAGATTGCAGCTCGTACAAGGACATTATATTTTTTCTATAGAAAATGCAGCCTCCATATGGTATGGAAAAGAACAAGATAAGATCCTTAAAACTCAAATCAATTAAATACTGCCTTGTTGATCAAGTATTTTATTGGAAATACCCATGAGGAGTGCTTTTGAGATGCCTAGATCCACAAGAAGCCCAAACGATTATGTTTGATTTCCATGACAGTTTGTGTGGTGGGAATCATTTTTGGAGGACCATGGAATATGACATTCTCAGGGATGAGTACTTCTGGCCTAGTCTAATCATCAATGTTTGTGCTAAGATTAGAGCTTGTGTTAAGTGTCAGAAATTCTCTGGAAAAAAACAACTCAAGTCTTTTTCATTAAACCATGTAGTAGCTTCAGAACCCTTCCAGCAGTGGGGTCTAGATTTTATTGGGGAAATTCATCTTGCTTCTAGTGGTAAACATAGGTGGATCTTGATTGCCATCGATTACTTTACTAAATATATAGAATTTATCCCTACAAGGAATGCTTCTCACAAAGTGATCATTGGTTTTCTCTAGGATATTATGGCAAGGTTTGGTTGTCTGAATAGAATTGTAACTGATAATGTTGCATCTTTCCAGGCTAAACCATTGATTCAATTCTATGAACAGTTTGGAATCACATTGGTTCACTCTACTCCTTACTACCCCCAAGGGAATGGACTTGCATATTCCTCTAACAAAATCCTTTTAAAGATCATCAAAATATTGTTAGATGACAACAAGAAAGCATGGGATTCCAAGCTCAAATTTGCTTTGTGGGCTAACAGAGTGACAACAAAGAGGTCCCTTGGTATTTCTCCTTTCCATCTTGTGTATGGGGTTAAGGCCATATTTCCTTCTTACCTAACCTTCCCTGTGGAGAAATTCTTTCAAGACTACCAAGGAGAGCCAGATAATATCATCAGAAGAATATAACAGCTAGTGGAAGTGCAACAAACTAGAGATCAACTTTTGGATAAAGCTCATGATCATCAAAAGAAAATCAAGAAGGATTTTGACCAAAAGGTAAACAAGGAAGACTTTTAGCTAGGAGACTTGGTGCTCAAGTGAGATGCACCAAAACAAGACAAAGGCAAGCATGATAAATTTGAAGCCTTATGGATCGGTCCCTTCAAAATGTCTAAGGTATTATCTAATAACACTTTGAAGCTACAAAATTTGGATGATGAAGAAGTTTTTGGTGGCCCTATCAATGGGCATTTTCTGAAAAAATACTTTGCTTGAGCCATGAGTGGATTTTCATGCCATTGTAAATACCATCTTTCTTTTATTTTTGTTTTAATAACTGACCCCATAGCCCTAGTATTAGGCACTGAATCTACTTGTTCTTGACAACCTACAAGGGGCATGCCATCCCTATGGAGCTAATTTTATCACACTAAGTTGCCTTGGGTCTTTAGTCTTTAGTTTTAATTTTTCCTAAGCCTTAAGATTTTAATTTTTTATTTATCCCCTTAAAAGTGTGTTTTCTTAGGTTCCCTTTATAAATAAATTTTTAAGTCATGACTTAAATTTTGATCCTCACATGAAATTTTGGACTAGGTTCATTTTTCATGACTTATGTTTTTGATCCCCTCCTTGATTTGAAACTGAGTCCCACTCACTCCATGACTAGATCGACTTGACTTTCCACCCTCCTCACTCATGCCTCTATAGCCTTTCCTTGTTGTGCTTTTTCCCATGCTTACTGGTCAAATCATTATTTGAAAAGGAGTGTTGCCAACTCATCAGGAGTTTCCATAGTGCACTCCCTACCAATCATATTTTACCATGATTTGTGGTTATGGCGTTGATTTTATCTCTACCTTGTTTTTAGTGCCATGGTTGGTTAAAAGAAGCTTTCGAGGTTTCATATTTATGAGCTCTGTTAACGTTTTTCAAATTTTGAAAAACTCAAATTGTTGCACTACACAAACTACCAGTTCTGACTAGTTGGCAGTAGTGCTACCAGATCTGGATGCTGAGGAAGATTTGGAGGCCAAATTTCTCATGATATTCTCCTAAGATTTTATCCAATCTCCGAGTTTTCATTATTCTCCAAGTATTCCATGGTTTTTTCCCCTCTACATATCATTTTCAAGGAGAAATTATCGCTTGAAGTTCTCATATTGAACTTGCTTTCATAATTTCAGGAATTATTTTCCCTCACACTTTTCTATCAGCCTCATCCACTCATGCCCACGACCACCATCACCTGACATCTACTCGTTGTGCTCTCAAACTCTCACTACCCAAGCAAGTTTCTTTTCTTGCATGCAAAGTGTGCTACTCAAAAACGTTGTTGAAACGTCCCTACCTCTTCCCCTATCTCCTCTACCTTTACAATTGGAATGTTTTCGACCCAGTTTTCAAAAACAATCATAGGTTATCCTTCATCATATGCTTTTCCTCAGTGTTCATAGTTGTACACATTCAAGGGAGGGATTTTCAAAGTTAGTCTTTCCTAAGCTAGCAACCAGTCTGAATTGAGGAAAAATATTGTAAAGGGGAAGTCATCCTTCACTCGAAGTCTAGATCTTTGATTCTCCTAGTTATCACCACTTCATAGCTCTGAAGATTTTAATACTAAACTATGGATACTATTTCAATTCTAAGACTTTTACATTTGGTGTTATGATAAGATGGTTCTTTCAGATTCATCTCATAGGTTTTTTATTTGATGTTTCAGACCAAACAAATGTGGTCCATCATCAGGAATATTTTTTAAGATGAAGTCACACAAGGGAGGTAACGTGGTTAGAAATGAGCTTGTAGAAATGCATCTATTCGAGGCAGAGCCCATGGCTATAGAATTTTTTCGAAGGGTGGGTTGCCTTACTTTCTGCCAAAATATGCAAAGGGGTCATCCTGAGGTGACAAGGCAGTTTTCCTTACATTTTGATGGCCTAAGGGCCAAGGTTAGAGACCTAGAATTTGAGGTGTCTGAGACCTCTATTTCAGCTGCTTCATGGATCCCTATCACTGGTGAGAGATAGTTTAAGTCCATGGCCTTGGATGCAGCCTATGATAAATACTTCCTTAAGCTTGAATATCAAACTAACAATATTTCCAAAGGGGTTCCAAGAAATCATCTGGTTGGAGAATTTGATAAAATATTGAGGATCATTTAGAGGTAATTCACGTGTGAAGGGAGATTCAATACACTATACCAGTACCATATAAAGCTTCTGCTACATTTTACTGGAAAAATTGAAATGAACATTCCCTTCTATTTCCTAAGGAGCATAGGAAAGATGTCAGACATGGTTCAATCCAAGTCAAAGGCTGTGAATATTAACAATTTTCATTCTGGTTTGATTAGAATGTTGGTTGCTGAAGAATTGAGAAAGAAGAACATCTCATGGGAACACTTCATTACTGTTTCTCACATGAAACTAGACATGGAAACTACTCCTCAGTCACAGATAACAAGTCCTTTACCATCTACCAGTGATGCTCAAACATGTACTAGCAAGAAACGAAAGAGTAGAGTTCCTTTTAAAGACCAAAAATCCATCAAGGAGGTTGCAAGAGCCGAGGAGGAGACCCAACAATCTCCACAGAGAGACCTTTCACCCCCTCCTGCACCAGAGTTAGAAGAGGTCCCTTCTTCTACTAAATCTACAACAAAGAAAGGGAGGAAGATACTCTTCTCTTCATCTCCTTCAACAGCTAGCACCAACATCAAAAGAAATTTCACAAGGTCATCAATTCTTAAAGAGGTTGTTGAAGATCAGGCCCTACCAAAGATCTCCATCCTTAAGAAGAAGAAAGAAAAAGGCAAAGGAATTGAGAAGCATGTTGAGATAGAAGAAGTAATCCTTGTGCATAAGAAGAAAGATAATGACAAAGAAATTAAGAAGACTGTTGATTTAGAAGAAGTAATCCCTGTGTAGTAGGAAGATCAAACCATGAAAAAATCCGTTGAGACTATTCACATCACTAATTCACCTAGCAACCAAACGTTCAAAAGACTGATCAGGCAACTCAGGGATGCTAGAAAGGTGGTGGCTCATTTAAAAGCAGAAGACATGTATCAGAGGGTTAAGATGAAAGAGATCATGGATGGCTACAGCCACACTCTTGATTTAGAAATATTTGTAGCAAGAAGAGCCAAGCCTCTTCATAGATAGCTCAATAACCTCTATAGGAAAAACATAGACTTTCAATCTCAGAACAAAAAACTCAAAGTAGAAATGAAACTATTCCAAGATGAAATGACTCAAATAAACTTGAATGTATTAGTTGAAGCTTCTATTGAAAATTAGAAACCAATAGCCAAGGAGAGCATAATTCCAGTAAAAAATCTTGTTACTACTAAAGGGAAGAAGCCTGTTGTGACAAAAGGAAGTCCTCCTTCTACTTGAAGGAGTTTCAGGTTGATGAAGTAGTTGATGAAAGGTGAGCTCCATTTTTGAATATGGCCCCTTTTTGCAAAGATAAGTAATTAAGGAAATAATACATCTACCACTTATACAGGCTTCTAGTGCTGACTATTCAGAGCTTTGGTTTTTCTCAAAGAACTAATCCCTTCAATAGTAGTAGCACATACATTCTGTAGTGCCATGGTGCTACAAAATAGTCTATTTTTTCATGATTCATCAATCCGCTACCTATAATGCTACTAAATCACCTAAGGCTAATGGCGCTACTAATGCCCGAGATTGCTACCAAATCTGTCAACATTGAAGTGAAGGTGTTGTGAATTATGAAGGCGCTACCGAAATTTTAAATAGAGAAACACACAGGAAGGTGCTACCAAAATTTTGACAGAGGTCGAGTTTTGCACAGAAAACACACAGGCTTGGCGCTACTTGTTTGACTTGACTATTTTGGAGGTTGTGCTATAGAATCATAGGAAATTTGGTAAAGGCACTACAAAGGCTCGCTACTTAGATCTATACCAAGTGATGCTACCAACAGGTACCATGAATCAAGGGAAGTCAAATTAGCATTTTTATGAATAGATGATGATGTGGAGAATTACAGAGATAGTAGTTGGCAAAATGATGACAATTACATGCCCCTTGAAGGACACTTGGCAGGAAAGGAGTTGTGCATCAAAGGAAGATCAAATCAATTTAAAGATTGGTTGGATCAGTGACCAACATTTTCCCCTTTTATAGCACAATTGTTAGTTTAAGTTGTTAGATGGAATACCTTCTTAGAGATTTTCATGGGAAGAAGGACAACTCACACCTCCATCTGTAGCCTTCCCTTTTGTTATAAATAGATAGTCTAAATTCTTTATAAGGTTCAGATGGTTGAGCTAGGCTCCCTTATACTGTAATAATTTTGATGAAGTTACAGTGAACTGGTTATGTACTTGATTCAAGACTTCTTTGTTAATAGAAATCATCTTTCTTATTCTAGCTTATTTGCCTCTAATGTTGAAGTATTCATGCTTGAATGATTCACATGGATTTTTGTGGTGATATTATGATGAATGTTTGATTATAATATTATTATGATGTTTCTTTAGTGTCCTTAAACTTTGAACTCAACAAGATCTTGTGTTAGAGTTTTTCTTCCTTAGGTTGCTTGCAGACCTGATGTTTACAACAATCTCTACATCCTTCTCACTAAATTTTTCCCTCTGTTCACATTTACTCCCACTTACTGATTGAATTTAGTCACGACCTTGATTTCTCGTGCATGCTAGCCCAGATTTCTGAGTTAGAACATTATCATCTTGAGTCTTATCCATTTGACCCCTTAAAACGCATTTACATTTACCAAAACATGATGCATACTGGGCTTACCTTCTATGCAATCTGAGGGTGATTCCTAGTGCTAACACACCCAATACTATGCAACTTTTACTAAAATTCCAAACTATCCAATCATTTTTTATGAAATCCCAAAAATACAATATTTTGTTTTTAAAACATGTACTCAAAACAAAACTTGTAAAAAAGTAGAATGCAAAATTTCTCTTTTTTTGGTTATATATAAGATGTTCTTCACTTCCAACTAACATCAAATAATTCAATGCTAATATACAACAACCCGAAGAAAAAAATAATGGAAACAAAATTCACTCAAAAGTTTGATGAGAACTGAAAGAATCCAAGTGTAAGAAAAGATTCAACACTTGTTTAATCAAGGACTCAAAATTGTAAAAGGAAATAAGGAAATCAATATTTCAAAAACCTAAAAAACAAATATCAAAGATCAACAAATTTTTTTAATAATTCACTAAAGGTATCAAGAGTTTTCCCAAGAGGAAAGACTCAAGTATAGGGTTTTATGTAATTTATACTATCTCCAAATTAGTGAAAAGAAGTCCAAAATCAACAAGCGAAGCACTTGGAAATTTTTGGAAACAAAATGGGAGAAGTCTGAAAGTGTGCAAGCAAAAAATATCAAAACCACTGACAATCAAGATTGTACCAAAGGTTCTTTAGGGTTTGGAAAGCTATGAACCTTTCACAATTTGATAATAGATAATAATTCAAAAGAGTGATAAAAACAATTCTTCAATCAAAAAAGTTCATAACCAATCCTAAAAGGCTTTGAGGAAAAGCTTTTAATCAAGAATATAGGAAAAAAGACGTAGAATAGGCTTAAAATTGACCTAGGAAGGAGATCAAAACTCTTGAAATAGGGCAGACGAGTCATTAAACAAAGTTCAACTCTTCCCAAAAGACTGACAGAGGGTGTTTATTAGAATTTTCAACGCTCTGCAGAAGACTACACGAGAGTGTTGAAGCCTGAAAGTGGTTAAGAAAGCATACACATTTTCCCATATTGAACAAATATTAGGCTACTGGCTTTGTACACTTCCCAATGAAGATGAGGGAAAATGAATAGTTCAAATAACAAACAAATAACTAGAAATGTCAAGCAAGCTACAAAATTCAAGAGAGATAGAAACCAAGGAAAATATCAAAGTTTATCCCCAGTATTGTCACCATTTTTTTGTTGTGGTGTATTCCCCCCGTGGATAGGTGAAATCCCCCATGGATCGGGTTTCCTTCGATCCAAGAAATAAGGAAAACAAATGGAAACTAACTTCCCTCTAAGACTAATTTATGTGTTTATTAATGAAATTATATGAGAAAGAGAAAGAGGAAAACATAGATGGATTACCTCTTTCCTATAGGTTGTCCTCACTACTTGAACTGTTGAACTTGATCTCCAAGCTTCGAGTCTATAAGTATCCCTCCTATAAGAGATGAGACAATCCTCTTCTGATACTATATATCTTTAAATTAAAGTAGATTTATCTATGCTAGACTTAAACAAGGCAAAGACAAACATTCATATAATGAACAATGTAGACATTAAGAGAAATAGGCCAAGTTATATACTAAAAGTGGAAAGAAATCGAAGATTTACAACCACAATGAAGATGTTGCAACAAATCCTCCAAGCTCTCGTTTTTCCATACACTTTGCACAGTACTAGATGATAGGTATGATTCTATGATCTACCACCTAGCAAGATCAAAGGTTTGACAATATGAAAACCCTTCTTCCCCCCTTTCACCCATGAATGACCTCTTTATATAGGAGTTGGAAGCTTAACCACCATGGAGTATTTTTGGAAATGGTTGAGGATTTGGCTCCATAATTTGGGATTTGTATTATCTCATGGATATTGATTTTTCCTAAGATGGAGCCACGATATATGACTTGAATACATGACCCAATATAACCCTATCCTCTCAAAATTGACCCTTAGAATAAGGTGGGCTAGTTGTAATGTCCTATAACCACATCAAGACTCCCCCAACATTGAGCACGTGGCATTGACAACTCTCCCTTATAATTTAGCATAGAGTGTTGACAAGAGTTCAATTCTCCCTATACATGGGCATGGGAGCATTGGCATTCAAACATGGTCAAAATATCAAGGTAAAAGGGATTGTTTCAAGCTTCATATGATGGGTTTTCTTCTCCAATTTGTCTAGGGAACATAACCAATACTTCCACATGATGATAAAATTGAAAAATTCAAGTACAAATCTTAGCAGAGCACATTACATAAGTATGATACTTAGGAATGTGGGAAATAGACACTTATTAGAATGTAATACATAAGTGATACATAAGTGTGACACTTAGTAGAATGAGATACATAAGTGCGCCTCTTAGAAGTGTGGGAATTTAGTGTCTAACAAGTTATGCCATTTGGGCTTACAAATGCACCTTCAACATTTCAAAGCTTGATGAATTATATTTTCAATCCCCTTCTTAGAAAATATTTGTTAGTATTTTTTAATGAAACACTAATCTAGAACCGTAATACCCCAGTTTTGAGTCCCTGGATTAATGATTTGTTTTATTTATTTGATGAAAGGACAGAGTGCCTAGGAAATGCAATACTTTGATCATTATAAATAATAAAATACACCATTGGCTACTAGACATACAAGGACAAGAGTTGTATGGGGAAAAGGTTAGGGGCTAAGAATTTACATTTTAAAATTAATTTTATTTTACACACCTTGGAATTTTTGGAGAGAAAGAGGGAGTTACATGAGCTTCTTGGGGGGAAGCCCACATTACACTTTTGATATTTAATCCTTTTTCTTGATTTTCTTGGGGGTTGGCCATGTCATTGTGAACCATTTTTTTTTGGGATTTTTCCCTATAAAATTAACTTTTCTACCCATTCTTGTTTATGCACGGGGAAGGGAAAATGAATGGATGAAGGTAAAAGCGCACAAATGGGGTGAAAGGGGTTCTTTTAAGAAGTCATAACTTTCAACTCAGAGATCAGATTAAGGCATAGGAATACTCATTGGAAAGTCGATTCATAGAAGAATAACTTGGAGTTATTATAATTTGGAGAACTATGATATAATTATTCATGAATTGAGAAGAAAAAGGACTTGTAGCATTAATGGATTTTTTTTTATAATTTGTATATTTCTAAAAAAATGGTTTCTTTCCCCCAGATGGGGTGTTAGTGCGCACCACTTGGCCATTGGAGGAGCCGACATATTCCACCTATCTGCGGGACATGTGACAGGAACATGTTGTCCCTCCAACATTTATAGTGTCGACCCTCCAAAATTAATTTCTCTTTATGACTCCAACTACCCTCCACTACTGTCTTTGATTACTGAGAGGGGGGGTGAATCAATAATAGCGTAATTATAATCCTTTTTCTCCAAATAATCCAAGTGTTATATAAATGTAGAATTATTATCCAATAATGAGCAATAAGAAATGAACAATCACACATACACAATACACCAGTGTTTTACGTGGAAACCCAAATCAGGAGAAAACCACATAATGCTTTTTCTTATATGTATTGAAGAAATACATTCATTGGAAGAACCAACTTTCTTTTTTTTCCAGCTGCAACTGGAATGAGGCTCCAACCCCTAAGCTTCTCAGGCTACAACCTAAGCGAATCTCCAACTCCCCAATTCTCTGGCTACAACCAGAACGAGGCTACAACCCCCTATGTTCTTCGACTACAACCAGAAGGTGGCTACAACCACCTGTCCTTGCCCTGAAGTAGAAGTAGAAGTAGAATGATGGAACCACTGTCAAATATACCTTTGTAAACCTGCAAAAATAAACCTGAACCATGCATCAACCATTCATCAACCTGTACCTCAACCTGTAATCAACTTGTACCATAAACAAGTACATCAACCATGCACCAACCTGTACCATAAACAGGTGCATCAACCATACACCAACCTATACCAAACAATTTGTAATCAACATGTACCATAAACAAGTGCAACCAACCATGTACCAATTATGTACCAATCATGTTTCAAGTACTTATCAACTATGACTCATCAATATGTACCAATATCATCAACTATACACCTCATGTATGTGCCAACTCATCAACTACTTGTCTCAACCATGTACCCAACTTGTACCTCAACCAAAATCCCTCATAAATTTCATCATCCAAATATGATTTGTAACTCTGTAATAGACCTGGTGTATATGATCACATACCCTCAAACCTTCCTTAACTTTAAACAACAAAGGACTAGCATTTTCATCAAACATTTCTTTAGTCTCACATAACTAGTTTTGGATTAGTCAACAACCCTAACTTGAAATAATCATAACTTTGTACCTGTAATAAATAAATATCTGAAACTGATACAAAATTTTCTTTAGTGTGTTTTATGTAATTCCTCCAAGTTTCACTACTTGGAACCTCTTAGAAAAGGAGTTATAGAAAAAATGACATACCTTGTTGAATTCTGTCTTATTCTAGAGAGCGACCTTGTAGAGAGTGCCCCACACAGAATATTTTTTGAATAAATATGAAACTGATCCAAAGTATAATTAATACTATACTCTAACCAACACATTTTTTCTTACTTAATTTTTATCTGTTATGAATAAGTTATGACGTTTTTACCCGAAACACATGTTTTTGACTAGTTTCAGGACTAGCCACAAACCCTATTTTCCACAGAGTGTAACTCAAAAAATACAATGACCCAGAAGCTGATTTTTTTACCACAGATACTTGGATATGTTTCCTCAATGGAATAGAAATTTCATCTTTTGAATCATTCTGTAAAAAACGTTATTGTGAAAATGGTGAGATGACATGTAAATAACATACCTTAGAAAGCATCATCAAAATAATTTCTCCTTCCTTGAATTCCGGCCTTCTTCTCTTCACCTTCCCTCAGAAATTTGGCTTAGATATCCTTTGTTTACCTCATACACCTATAGGTATTCAATATACTCAAGAATATCTTAAATGAGAGAGCCTTTCCTCTTATTTATACTCTCCAAGTAGCTTCCTTAAAAACATATTCTAGGTCGCTTTGCCCACTTTCCTTATTTTAGGGTTAACCCACTTCTAATTTCTCCATTAAATTTATTATTTAAATAATTTATTTTGTATCCAATTTGAATTATAGTACACTCATCACTTCACTTTATTTTTTACCTTCTAAAATCTCTTAAACCACTTTGACTTCTTTGACCTTTTGGGGCTTCTAGATGACATAAGAAGGTCCTCCAACTTCATAAGGCCAAAACTCTCAAACCGTGAGGAGTTATGTGACGTTCCACATACCACCAGAAATGGAATGACATGTACCATCCATATAGAATATTATTACCTAAAAATATATCAAAACTCATAACATTATCCATCAAACAAACTTTGGTCCATTACCCAACCCTAGGTTCTCCAACTTCTCATGGCCATATCTCTCTAACCATGAGGGGTTATGGGACGTTCCACATACCACCAGAAATGGCATGAAAAGAACTATTCATATAGGATAGTTTCATTGAAAATTTCACTGACCTTCATCTCATTATTCCACAAATAATAATGTGTTCTCTAACCATACATCTAGGATAACTCAATCCACAAAGCGTCTTCCCGTGAGGGATTTCACCATAAGGGGACCACTTTGTAGTTCATCCATATGTACTTCTTATCAACCATGACAGGACAATAATGAGACATCTTTACATCAAACAAACTTGGGTCCATTACCCAAACCTTTGTGCTACCAAGCTTTCTTCAAGGGTTGACATCAATGACAACTAACCTTAATCAACATACTACAGTGTGTCCCCCACTAGCTATTCAATTCGACAATGGCACAGGCATGCTTACCAGTACCTCTGTGTGTGTGGGAATTTAGTCCACAAATGCCTTATTATGTCAATGTCTCACCTCTTTGTACACCATCCTTGTTTCTCATTCTTGTCAGCTCCTGCTCTGAGGTGCTATCCCTAGTTCCCTTGGTCATTTTCTTCCTCTTTCCTTTTACGCTATCCCCGGTTCCCTTGGTCGATTATTTGTTCTCGTGGGTTGATCTTTGACATGGAGGAAAGACCAAAAGGTGGCCTCTATGGTATTGAAGTAGAGAATCCATGTCTCATCGCTCTCCTATGCTTGGACCACCCCCTGACTCCTCACCCCCGACAATCACTCACCCCTCCCAGAAACATCCATGCCTCCCACCACTATGTTTGACTTAGGCCAGCAAGGTGGAATGGTTCCACCTGCAAGAGGATTCGATGGGATTTTCACCCAGTCCCATCCTGGACATGGCTTCGCCTTCACAACTAGCTCTGCCACAACCATCTCCACCCACCTCGCCACCCTCCACCCACTATGCTCTCATGCCCCCTCCGTCCATTCCTATCCCATGCCACCACCTTATCCATGCAACTCACCATCACCTTATTTTCCTATGACCTTGTTGGAATAACTCCATGTTCAGATGGATGAATTCTTTATCAATTAAATAACTACCTATTCCAACGCCCCACTTCTACTCGGACTGCGCATTGTGCACCTCATGCTCATATGCTTCCTACTCAAGGTACCGAGACTCGGTCTCGATTCTCCAAGACCTGGTATTCTCCATTCACCAACACATTGACAATCTTCACTTTCATATGGATCACCTCGGCCAACGCAAAGAGCAATTGGAAATTTTTTTGGCGCTTATGCTTCAACCCATGAAACCACATGATGTGGACATCACTGCACCAGTGGGCGCTATACTTTCTCTGGCACCATAGATGGACAAAGAAGGAAAAGTGTCCTTCACTTGGGAGGTGGGCAAGTGAGCCAGGGAATTTGAATCCAGTAGTGTGCGCCATGGACGATGATAGTCAGAGAATGAACAGGCGTATGCATGCATGATTTTTTATTTCCATCACCTTTAGTTTATATGTTGGTCAGAGGACATCTTTTTTTCAATTTTTTTCAATTATCTACCCATATGGACGACTGAATTGGTTTACCTATGGGGCGATTTAGACATGAATGTTTAAGATTTCTCTGACATGTTAGGACCTTGGTCGATCTGAATTGGTTTCCCTTCAGGGAAATTCAACATACTCTTATCTTTGATATCACTATGGATACTATAATTTTGCTTCATGACAGGTAATTCTTACTTACAAGAAAAAAAATGTTTTCTTACACATTTTGAAGAATTAGGGGATATAAACATAATAGTTAAAGCTAAGAATTAATATTTGGCACATGGAGGAAGGAGAGGGTGTCTTCAATTATGGGAGAGAATTCAAAGGTCAAAATATCAATGTTGGTAATGCAGAAACAAAATCTAATGGGCACACAAGTAGAGCTGAGCCATAAACATTAATAGAGATGGTGAAAAGCTTGTAAATAGAAGTCCATATTTATAAAGAAGACAATGAGAAGATGATGAGATAATATATTCAAATAAATTCTCAAATGATGTGTATCCTAAATCAATTACATAGGAAAGAAAACAATGGATCAGACTCTAGGAAAAAAAAAAGACATACACCATGAAAGAAGAGATAACTATAGAAGATATTTTCATTCAAGAAGTACTAGTAGAGCTCATAGACATCACTCACCTCCTTACTCAACAAGGTAATTTTGTGTGTTTGAATATCCCATAAAAAGTCTAGAAGTGTCTCTTGTTAGGAACCAAAAACAGATTCATGAATTGGATAGTTTCCAAGGAGAGATGAGGAAGGTTAAGCCACCATCCTTTGATGGTGAAATATAAAGGGAATATGATGCATACGCTTGGTTGCTAGGAATCAAAAAATTCTTTTAGATGCACAACTACTCATCTAATCTAGAAGCTAGAATTTCCACATAAAATTTGCATGGAAAATTTGTTGTGTGGTGGGATCAATTGAATAAAATTGAGTGTATTAATGAAAGTAGGACCACTTAGAACAATTCAATAGATGTTTTTAAAAGGAGTATCTTTAAGAGAACTTCTATGAAAATAAAATGAAATAGTTCTTTGAACTTGAGTTGGGAAGTATGACCATGGCATAATATGAAAATAAGTTCTTGGGATTGATGAAGTATGTGGGGTTTATCAAAGAGGAGAAAGTGAATATATAGAGGTTTTTGAGTGGAGTATAATCATTTTATAAAGAGAATATTCAATATGATGAGCCCTGAACTTTGACAGAGACCATTAGAAAGGATAAATACCCTGTATGAGCAAGGAAATGGCATAAAGTATTTGAATAAGTCTTGGAGGGATAAGAAGAAGGATAAATATGATCAGATAAGGAAGGGATTCAAACCCCCTTTCAACATAAATGTCCCTAGTAAAAAATAGCAAGAGAAGTCTTCTAAGAAGGAATCCAAGAAAGAATAATCGTTGGGAAAAAGGGGAATACCACCAATCAAATGTTGGGTATGCAAAGAATACCTCATGTACAAGGATTTCCCTCACATAGGAGATAAAATTAATACTATTCACAACATACTAGAAGCCTATATAGTAGAATATATGTGCAAGAGTATTATGAGAATATATGTAGCCATAGAAGGTTGACAAGAAGAATACCAATCCAATATGATCTAAGTGGAAGGTAATAACATTGATCAACCTATTGTTATTTTAATTTATTCAGGAGAAAGTCATTGTTGTCTTGATCCTAAAATAGTGGAAAGATTAAATTTGTTGAAAAGTAATATTGAAAAATCAAGTTTGGTTTAGCAAGCCACTGGAACCAAAAGAAGGATAAATGAGAGTGTGAGAGATTTTTTTACGCTTGAATCCATCCAGACTGAAACTAAAACCTCAGGAGGATATAAATCCTTCTGCATTTTTATAGAGGTGGTACTCCTCTTTAATTTAAGGTTTTCTTAGGATTCTAAATATTCAGAATATGGAACTTTGCATAAGTTCATCGTGGTAATCAAATAAATAAAATGTTGCAGGAAAGATAAATGGAAAATGTTTTTGGATTTATTTTTTAAAGAAAGTTCCTGAGAAAGGACCAGGGATCACACACTTCACACATTTAAAGAAAATAAGAAAAAAAAATTCACATCCATAATAGTTTAAAATAAAGATTTATGATCACATGAAAAATAAAAATAAGATGATCTAAATGCATAAGATAACTTTAACAGAGTGGACACATGTGAAAATAAAATAAATATAATGATAGATCAACCTCAAATACTTTATATTCTAAAAACAAGGTTACAAAGTATAGTCGAGTTTGTTCCCAAAGTAGCTCTCTTGGAATTTCTAAAAAATATATAGTCTGTTACATATTCTTTGAAATTTAAAATGTGTTTGTCTTAAAGGATGGGATTGGGGCTCCCATGGACCATAAAGAAAATAAATACAAGAAATAATATCTTAGAAGGATGATGGTGGGCAGTAGAAGAACAACAAGACCCGATAAGAAGAAAAGATGAGTTGTCAGTCTTCGGTTAACCCTCTCTAGTGAAAGAGGTGGAATAACTAGATGAAGGACTTGATAAATAAAAATAAGGATGTCATCAACATAAACTTACTATGATGGTCTCTCGTGTTTTCACCTTATGGTTTATGTCCTTTGATTGTTCTCATCAACGGTTACAGGAATTGTCTCAACTATTTTTTTCCCCTCATTGGTCAGTGTATCGATAGCTCTCTTGAACTATTATTCGATATAAATTTTCATTGGTGCCACATGGATTTCATGCTAGATTTTGATGTTGAAAATATCTCCCTCAAAGTCCCTCAGATCAATGGAAATGACATATAATGCTTCTTCAATCTCCTGATTTTTCATGGAGTAGTCCATTAGCCAATTGTTTATGTTGTCCTCATCCTATTCAAGAATACCATAGAACTTTTCAAATGAAAACCCTTTAAAAATTGAGACAAAATCATTGAAAACTTCATGGAAAAGCAAAGAAGCTTTGTGTCTCCACAACACTTGGTACCAGAAGGTAACTGGGTCAAATTCATAGTTTACCTTCTTACAGATAGACAATTTAGGAAATTGACAACAATATTCTATCGCAAACACCAAATATGAGGCCATAAATAATTTCAAATATTTTTTGTACTATGACAATTGGGAAGAGATTTCAATGGAAATCAGTCTCCCCCAATCGAAAACGGCTTTCTCCTTGACAGTAAAATATAAGATATAAAGAATAATACAGGAAATGTTGGTGGTATTTTCTTGGCCTGACACCCTAGTGAATAACCAAGAAATATCCCAAAAGGGGTTTTTGAATGAGTTGAACTGCAACCTGGTAATATCTTCAAGGATGGTCATGGGATTGTCCAAGGACTTAGGAAAGAGTTCTGGGTCATTGTCATGATTTTTTAGGAAATCCATGCAATCCTCTCCTTTGAAAGTAAGTGTTGGTTCATGGATTTTCAACATATTACGTAACACTTAAGGCAAAAGAGAGATGGGAGAATGGTATTGAAGTTGAATAATCTACTGACTTGGTATATATTTCTTAGTGCACCAGGAAACAAATTCCTTGTAGTCGAAAACCTCAAGAACACAACCTACACGAGAAATTCCAAATTTCCAGATTACTTTCTTCTGAGCAGAAGGGGAGGAATAGTAGGAATACACTCCATACCACTGAAAGTTATGGTCCTCACGTCCAAAAATATTCAAAGTATCTCCACATAACATATGTCAAGATGTTGCTTCCATAAGTTGATGAGAGCGTTCTTTTAATCCAGATAATATTTGAAATTAGCACTTGAGAGAGATAATATAATCTTCTGCAAATTGTTCTTTAATGTGGTTTAATGAGAAATCTCCTTGAGTCATTCGTTTATTAATGATGACCTTTAGAGAACCTGTCAGGTAAATTATATCACTTTTTTAATGACCTGAAAACACTAAATTGTCAGACCAGGGTTGGTAATCTTAGAGCTGCTACACTATATGTGCGAGTAAGAATTTTCTAAAAACTATTCAAAAGAAGCCAAATTACTCTATCTATAAAACCCTCTACTTTCAAAGTGCAGTAAAGGATATTTAACCATTAATTTCATCTATTCTATTTTAACCATCCACTGTCTACAACTAATGCTAAGCAAACCAATTAATCTATGCCAAACTAGAGAAATGTAATTTAAATACCAAACATAACTCTAAGCTTTCCTTGAAATCATCTAAATTCTATTTTAACTTTTAATCAGAACTCCTATCGAATTCTATAATCTATTAATTCACAATTCATCTATCATAAATGCAGAAATAAATGTTTTAATCTTGATCACCAAATTTTCTTCTATTCTTTATTCATCTACAGTGCTGTGGATGCTAGTGGAGAAATACTCTATGAATCTAGATCTAAAAATAAAGATTTAAAATTCACTGTTCAAAAAGGAAATATTAAACTTGATTAAATTCTAATTAACTGAAATAATCATAATAGTGTTGAACAAGTACAAAATAGAGTAACTAGTGTGAAATGGGTACAGAACACTAACATCAACTCTATTCTAGCATTAAGTGTAAATCTATTTCCTATGACAGGGAAATCCTATGAGATTGTACCCTAAGGATAAATTTAATCTACGCTATCCTGATGTCATTTCTTAATCTACAAAATCACAAGTAACTCTTAAATCAAATTCACTAATTATCCACTAACTATAAATTTAATCTAAGTCACTAACTCTACAATTTCCTTCAACCTATCTGTGTAAAAGTAAATGATAAAAACTAATCAGACTTCCTTCTACGTTCTGGTTTTAAGCTTACAGACTACCAACTAAATTCATTGAAGTTCAACTACCACGCATGAATCTATCTATATTAACAGGAATTCAAATGATCCAAGACTTATGAATTAATTTAAAACCTATTTAATTCTACCATTCACTATCTCTATCCTATAGTTCGATCTACGACTTTGGCAAATTGATGATTCAATCTACAAAGCATTCTACAAAATATGGTTATTCAAATCTATCTGCCAACTATCCTACGCTCTGTGCACAGAGATTACTCTACAGAATTACAATGCCATGTGATCTAAATTATAACAGAATTCAATCTAATAGTTGCATATTTAAATCATAAAACATGAAACGATTTCTACAGTGATTATTTCTACAGAAAATACAATCAACATCTACTATATATATCTGCTATAAAATGGAGAGATCATCTAACTCTGATGGTGGGCCCTCCCATAGAGACAGATATCCCTATTAACGTTTCAGACAAGAGCAATCTACACTACCATATCCATTCAACAGCTATTACAAAAATGACTAATCCATGTGTTCAACTTTAACTAGACATCAATTCAGAGAGAAAACCAACATCATTATATTTAGCAAAAGTCTCAGTCGAGTTTATCAAAATCAATCTTTGCTCTCATACCGGGGAAGACCCATCATTTTATAATGTTTTTAATCCTTGTTTTTGGATCAACAATCCTCCATCTAAGCTAACTACCAATGCTAAAAATGGAAAAACCATGCATTACGTAGAATATTATTTACATAATAAACTTGAATGGGCGATCTCATGACACGAAATGTCATGAGATTTGCCTCTAATAACAACTTCCAATTAATGTGTCTTTGCATACGTTCTTCTTTGAATATGAGTCCATCTTGTATGTTGAAGTGGCATCAAACCTTATGAAGCTTCACAAGCAAAAATGAGGCCACGTCAACATGTGATAATCTACAATAGAGTAGTCAAAAGAGCTGCATCCCAATATTGCATTAGTCCATTAATCATAGTATGCATTCTTTTAATTAACATTCAAAAGATTAAAACATTTGCAAAATGTATTAAAAGATGATATTTTTACCTTAGAAACATGGTTAGGCAGGGCAAAAGTATATAGGCTAGAAATGTAGAAAAATAGATAGATGTTTGTCAAAAGGAGATACAAGATGCTGGTAACTGGTGCAAAATAGGTGAAAAACAAGTCAAAGATATGAAAAATAGAAGTCATATTCATGGCCCAACATTTCCCCCTGGCTGAAGTACTTGCATGTCCTCATGCAACAGAACTAGGAACAAGGGAATTAATGAGAACTTGGAAACCAAGAACTGTTTGTATCTTCAATTGTCTAACTTGTTTCTTTAATCTTCTGATCTGTTCTTGTTTCTGATGAGGAATCTTCTTAATCTTCTGCATATTCTTAAGAAACTCTATCTGCCTTCCTTTTAGCCGCTCTACCTTAGCTCTTAGATGGGTGTTCTGGATTATTCTCAACTCATTTTCTATTTTTATATGCCTATTAAGAAATTCATATTCTTGAAGTTTCTCCTTTAGGTGCACATTTCTTCTTACTAGTTTGCCTAGGGAAATACATCCTTTTCCACTTTGAGAATCAACATCTGGAGGGTCCATCAAATCTGTAGGAGAAAAACCTTCTGAATTTCCATCAACATTCTCTTGCATTGGTGTAGACATTTATTCATGTACCTCAGGGGCTTCTTCTATTTTCTTACAACAACTTCATTTTCAACAGAACCTTGAACAACATTCAAAATAGATTTAACAAGGTCTTCAATATTTACAGGATGTTGATAGTCAAGAACATCAGTTGCAAGGTTACCAACAAGGTCCTGAACATCCTGTTTTAGAACAATCTCTGCCTCCTCAGGATTTATCCCGAAGTCTTCAACACCTTCTACCCATTTGTGAACTTCTTTTAATAATCATGACATGATCCAAGTTGGACTTGGCTGGAAATCTGTTCCCACTGTAGGAGCTTCCTCCAGGTTAGCAATTTTACTTCTGGTCATAGGATTTGAATGAGAAGGGTTATCTAAAGACTTTTCTTTGATTCTTGGTTTAACAATGAAGTCCTCGACTTTGTCAAAGTCGAGGTCTTCATCCAATATCATCTCAAAATGAAAAGGGCTAGGCGGTTTGTCTGCGACTGGTTCCGACTCAATATACTCCATCTTTTCCTTACCTAGATTTGGCTTCTCCATACACTTGTCTTCCTCTTCCTTTGTATTTTCATTATTAGGTACTAGAGCTTTAGAGGTATCAGGGGAGAATAGCACTCTCAACCACTTTTTACTTTCATAGGGTGTTTCTGGTTCAGTAATATAATGCTTTTTCTTTGTTCCATGTCTTTCAGAATTAACAGATGCAGGGGATTCGGGTAATTCAGAGGCAGACTAAAGCCTTGTCCATCTATTAAACAAAATTGTAGCCTTACTGAATTTCGACTTTGACCCCGGCTTCTTAGATTTACCAGGTTTAAAATTCCATTGAAGACACCCTTCCCAGGTTAAATCTTTGGCTTCCAAATAAAATGAAACAAGAATTTTAATTAACCCATGGTGAGACAAACTACCCTTAGGGTTAGTTGTACTCTTCTGAAACTGGTTCACCATTTTTCCCAGGGTTTGGAGCAGATAATATAGAATGTTCACAGGGGCAGTTCCTTCCAAATGTAGTAACAACTTAGCATGATATATATATATATAATGTATCAAAACGTCCTTCACAGGTGACGATTTTTTGCAAAATATACAGAACCTTACCCCATAATCCCAACAACTAGGTTTTAGGAATGCCTCTTGACTAGTAAGCATCCTTGAATTCAGGAATCAACAGCTAATTAAAAATATCCTTCGCAACTGGTTTGCCTTTACACCATCTTTCCCCTTTGCATGGTAGACCCACTTCCCGACTGATAAGACTCTCTGTAATTACCAATTTGAGGCCTTTGATAATAGTGTGATGCCCATCAAAGGTCTTAGCAAATTGCAGAGCAATCTTCGTATCATATCCATCAAATTTATCTAGAAAGGGCATATGTCCTGTGGATTCAAAAATGTGCTTGGTATCTCAAAATTCCGTCGAGGAAGCAATCTCGGCTAGACTATCTGGTTCATGCCGACTAGCTACCATGTTTATGGGTACAAAGGTGAAGGTAAGACAACAAATTATGCAGGTCAGGTTGAGAATGGATAAGGGAAGAAACATTATGCGCGACAGGGTTAAACACTGTCTAAAAAGAGGTAAAACATCCGCAAGCATCATTATGTGTGGTTGATCAAACATTTTCATCATTAATTAATCATCCCAAAGTACTATAGAGTACATTACCGAAATCATGCAGAGATAACGGTGGTTGCAGAGATATGATCTCAATCATGGCAAAGTTTATATAAAATCGTGGGATAGATAATGTTCATGAGGATTCATCATAAGTGGAGAATCTCAAGGTACAAAGATTACATGTCTAAAATCGTGTGAGAGTAATGGAGAGAACACACCACATGGTAAGGATAAAATCATTATTGGGGGAGGGCACGTGCAATCATTTTATCAAAGGTCAAATCTCATTATGGAAGGATGGTGGCAATCGATCATTCATTTAATAAATTTAAATGTATTAATAATTTGAATGATTAACTAAAGAAGCACATACTCATCCATTACTTACTATTTTCATGTTTTGTAACTCGAGTGTATCCCTTTTCCATAGATGTCTCCTGATGACCACAATGCCTCTGTCCCAGCTACACTGGTACAGAGACATTATAAAAACTCTCCATGTTTCTCCTTTGATTTTAATGAATCATATAGCTAAAAAATTATGTGCAACAAAGTTCCCTTATATCCTTTTGAAACTAATTTGATGCTTTTCCTGGCTAGAAATGATATTATTCTTTCTCATGAGTAAACTGAGTGAGTATCAGATAGGTATGGAACTGGTACAAAAAAAGTACTGAGAGAGTGCTGAAATAAACTGGTGCGAAACCGATACCAAACTAGTACGAAATAGAAACTAGAAAAATGTTGAAATAAGATGAACAATAATTGTAGCGAGAACAATCTGAATAGAGTGATCTCTAGCCAAACACCAAGCTCCAAGCTCTGTAACTTAAAACCAACTGCAACTGGACAAGTATCCCAAACCTATGGAGGTGCAGAAAAAGTTCCCATTTTGGAGCAAACAAATCTCTAACTAACTCTGAACCTGTCCTCCTCTTATTTCAAAGAGGAATCAACCAAAATCATCAAATCTAGAATAGCTTCAAAGATTTTACCGGTGGTACAAATCTTTATTGTGTGAATAAATGTTTTGAAGTCGAACACAAAAAGAAGTCACTGGATTACCAGCCATTAATGTATGTTGTTAACCAATGCGAGAGGACCCACCATTGATGTCAATGGGCCTCAAGGTACCTATAGTACATCTTAATAGGTACAAATAGATATTCTAATGTCGAGTCACCTGTAAGATCTATCAACCAAGAGACATTAATGTATTCCCATGGTTGTTAGCAAGGAGATCTACCATTAAGGCATGTAGATTCTAGGGTACTAAATAGTCTCTAGACTCATCTCCAGATAAGGTGTTGATGTCGATGGAGTGAGACTTGTTGGAAGGTGGACCTTAATGTATCCCACATCATCCAACTCGAGTGCAAATATAAAAATTTGCAAAAAATGATTTGGTGGAACAATAATTACTTACTTGTGGATTTTACGAGCCCAAGCTAGTTATCACTTGTTGCTTTTTCACATTTTGAGAGTCTAAAAAATATCTAAAAGAAGACTCCAAGGGGTTTCTTTCCCGTAATAATCTACTAGGTCCAGAAAAGGAATAAGCCTATACCTGATAGATGCTCCTCTCATACTTTAATGAGAAACAAAGGAAGCAAACAAGCTCAAAATTTATTAGATTAAAGCAATACAATATGGCAGTATTATAAAATGTTTTCACAAAATAAACAATCTTACCTTCTTACCTGTTGCGAAAAATAAAGATGCTTCCATTTTGTACATGCCTCAATCCTATAAAACTTAAAAACAAATCAAATAATACAAGAAAAAAACTATATAGACAAGAGAAAAACATTTTATCATTTTATTTTATTTTATTTTTCATTTTATTTTTTATTTTTATATATTTTTTATTTTTTTTTAATTATTAATTTTTTTTTTATTCGGATTTAAGAAGGAAAAAGAATCAAGGAGTAACAAGAGAAGAGGAATACTCTTCTCTTACTAACTCCATTTCTGTTTGTTTCGATATATCCTACATGAAATCATCTTTGGATAGAGGTTTATGATAAATTCTCAGTCGATGTCCATTTACTACGAAAGAATTTTGTGAGTCATCAATGGTGTTAATCTTAATGGAACTGTTGTCAAAAACTGTCTCGAATTCATAAGGTCCTAACCAATGTGTTGTAAGTTTTCCCTTAAAAGTTTTGTACCTTGAATCAAATAATAAAGCCCAGTTAGCGGGTTGAAAATGCTTCTTTTTAATAAACTTATCATGCCATTTACTTCATTGATTTTGAACTAAAATAGTTCGTTGAATGGAATCTTGTCTAATTTCATCTAATTCATTCAATTGCATAACCCGTTGTTTATGTGCCTCATCCAAATTTAAACCCAATTCTGTTGCTATACGGAAGGTATGAATCTGAAATTCTATGGGAAGGAGAATTTGCTTGCCGTATACTAGTTCGTAAGGGCTATGACCAATAGTGTTTCGCCACGTAGTCCTATATGCCCACAAAGCCTATGGAAGTCTATCTGCCCAATCGTTATGGTGTAAATGTATTTTCTTGGTTAGAATAGCTTCTAAAATTTTATTCGTGGATTCCACTTGCCCATTGGCTTATTTATGGTATGGGTAAGACTTACAGTGTTTTATCCCATATTTATTTGTGAGCTCCTTCATTAGTTTAGAGGTGAATTGACCACCTTGTTCAGTAACAATTTCTTGTGGAACACCGAAGAGGGTAAAGATATCTTCATAAATAAATGTAACGAACCGCCTCGTTACGACAACCATTCTAGTAATAGGTGCAATTTTTTTTTTATTTTTTATTTTTTGTGTGTGGAAGTAACAACACACCTAACTGTGCGACGCCTTGGACAACCGACAAGACGCAACCATGATGTTCATCACAAGAAGACTAAAGGCACACTATGAGTAATGACAAACAATATACGACTATAGGCATAAGGCGCACAACGCAAACATTTAGAGACAAAGCTGACCACATTCAAGTAGAACATACATAAGAGAACAATTGCGCCCCTCACGGAAAGCGCGTGGCAAGGACTCTGACAATGAACACTCAATTTTAACATAAATCAAGACTCTACAATCCTCACTTACTAACTTCGAGTAATCTGACGCATACAATTTCGGGGCTTTCCACTAAGTAAGTCTTAGCAATGTTAAGAGACTACACGAACATCACCATAAGATAACCATAGCCTCTTCTTCCTAATTTCAAGCATTGAATTAAATACTGGTCATATGCTTCAACTCTAATCTTGGCATTTTGTTTATAAGGTAAGAACAACACAATTTCCTATCTCATCCATACATTACAATCACGAATTTATAAACAAAATTTTCATGACGTCGGATGCCATAACATTTTTCCCTTCACCCAAAGTAATAATATTTTCTTCATATTGAATATTCCATAAACCCCCATAATTACAATGACAGGACATAGCAATTACATTATTTAAAATGACCTTATTTAATAACAGTATTTTTAAAGAAAGGGGACCCTAAATAAGGTATTTAAAATGTCCACTAAAATAACAACATTTAAAAGGTCAAGTAACATCATAACTAAATAATCATCAGGTATACCAATACCATCATATATTTTAAATGGGCAACATGTAAACTAACCATATTAAATGTCAATTAATTAGGAGGACAATATTAGGAATTGACAACCTATCRCCATTTACAAATGACAATGATTAAGACAGCCATAAATTAAAGATGTCCACAAATAAAATTATATCAGCATTAGGGGGACATCCATTTGTAATTATTCAATATACATTATAGTAAAAGGGGAAATTTTCAAAGATAACATTTTAATGACTAAAATGAATTAGAGGGAAAAACAACTGCACTTGGTTAATAAAAAAATGAGGCGAAGCAACTACTGGTATCTTCCCCATATCACAAGTGCACTTTACTTATCCTAATCATTCATTGGTTCGATAATAAATTAATCTTGCAATAAACCAGAGTAAAAGTGCGTTAAAGGGTTATTACTCCATACCCGTGAAAATCTCCATAAACATCTGTTACCTATTCTAAGGTGAATTTAATCTATTTTTAAAAATATAAAACGTATTACTCTCGCCAGGTGGCTTTACTCCTTAGGCAAACGCGTAACAGGTACCGAATAATATGGAGTTGAACGGGCAAGGCTCAACTCATTCAAATCTTTGACTAAACCCTTAACAGCTGATCCTAAAATGGCAAATGTATGGATTGAAGCAAAGTCAAAATGCACGAGTTCCATGGAAATGAAATGAAACTATGGGCTGATCCTCTAAATAGATTTCAACAACCTGAGAAAACGACAGTGTACACTTGAGCTAGAAGAATCCTGACATACCTTCTCTGATAACAGAACTGTTGTCCGAAAAAAAACACAATCCCCTACTCCTTGTCAATGTCAAGGTCATTAGTGAACTTTAAGGGAACCCTGTCCTCTTCACTAACAAGGCGAGTGGCGAGCCCACCTTGAGGACCAACCACAAGTAGCCCAAAATAAGCATCTGCAATATATAGATCGCCCGTGCGCTTGTGGAACCGAAGGCCTAGAGGCCGACCGCATATATGCTCACGTTTTATATTCGACATGGGGATTGGCCCAGGTTTACACAGCTCTTCCATCCTGTTGGGAGATGTATAGGCGAATTCCTACCACTACTGGCCATTCCAGAACATGATGCGGCCATCTGCGATACCAGGGTAAGGCCCTCTTCCCGGGGAATCGAACGCGAGACTCTCGGGTCCCTGGACTTGGTTTAAGAACTTAATTTCAGACCTCTGGAGTCTGTTCCGGTCGTCCTTGGCCAGGGGAAGTTGAGCCCATGGCGGATATAATTATTTACAGGCTCGGTTAAAAATTGTGTTCCCTATCTGCGCGCGATTATTTCGCTTGGTTACACATACGTAGACATGATATGCGTGTAAATCATCTGTCATTTAAACTTCCAAGAAACTGGCGATTTAACTACCATTACGATCTGGCATGTTATTAAGTTATTACGTACAACCTGGAATTCTATTATATCGTTTAACTGCCAATTACACTAACAGTTTATCTCTAACGTTTACCACCTGGATTATCGTTTAACTACCATTTAGCTATCAGTTAAACTGTGAAATTTTATTATCATTTATAACCTGGAATTACCATTTAACCATCATTTGACTATCAGTTTAACTGTGAGATTTAATCAATCAATTGCAACGCATGAATTATGCTGACACCTGGAAGACTAAGAGGAGAAGACCAGCGAATAGCTGGGCCATTGCCTTATTCAACCGCCTCGCAATAAATGCCAAAAATAACGCTCAAATCATAAAATAAAAATGCAGATAATTATGCATGCAATCTCAGTTCAATCACCCAATACAAAACAAAACACAGTAAGGAACGCCCATCTAAAGGCTGCCTGCTGTCAATGAATAAAATCCCTACGCATACACTCCCGCTGTAGAAGAAAAGAAATCCAAATCCTTACAAACGGTAAAGCACGCGCAACACTTAACATATCTACAGAAATGGAGACGTCTAACAATAACAGATCGTAGGGGGAAGGGCACCATTAAACAAATTTTCACTGTGTATAGCATTAAGAGTACATGCAACAATTGAACTGACAACGACGATTTAATTTCAATGAGAATGGGCATTACAGAATCCCATATAAGGAAACCCAACACTACCGTACCACGCCAATCATAACAGTAAACAAACACACCCCTAACAATGGAAACACCCATTACAACAGATGCCCAGATAGTGAAAAGAAAAAGACGCCAATAATACAGCGTGCAAGGCGCCCCATAAACAGTGGCAAATGCCAAAATCCCACAACAGAAGACGCGCAGAAATAAATCCTTTCCAGTACAATGATATAAAGACAATTGTCGAACGAAATTGCCGAATATAAAAAGGCTAGAACAATTTCATGATATCACCATCAATAACAATGAATTTACCGAACATCAAATGCTTCTTACTTCACAAATCAATCATACTGTTGCCTTACGCCCGCACTGGAAGATGTCACGTGCTTCGTGCTACATCCCGCGCTCCGTGCCGCGACCCGTTCTCTGTGCCGCGTCCCGCTCGCCGACCATAGAAAGCTCACCGGTACCTCCCAGCCAAACGCTAGGGGTACTCTGCTTCCCCCTTAGCCCCCCGAGCCGCAAAGGGGCCACACAAGAACCAGAGATAGACTAGCATCTCATCTCGCCTCCACAGCGGAGCTACCACTCCAACACAGCTGAGATAAACCCAACTCCACACAAGCAACCCGTCAAGCCACAACTTGGCAGCGTAACATTATGCTAACCGTTCTCCCTCCTTTTCTTCCTTCCATTCCCCTCCTTTTATAGAATTTTGAGACTGACCTAATTCATTAATCATTAATTAATTAATTTTTAATGACAACCCTCTAAACGTTCTCCATCGTCCAAGTGTCACTCATCCCTATGGTTCTCCAAAATTAATTTCTTTTTTAATATTTAAAAGACTCAATTCCCTTACTTCCTCAAAAATCACTCCTTAAATTACTCCTTAATCACCCCTTAAATTACTCCTTAATTTACTCCTTAATTTCTAGTCTCTTTTATTCTATTATTTAATTCTCTCTTGTTATTTTTATTTTTGCACCCAAAAGATAAATGCGGTTTTTAATCTTTTCAATATATTTTTAAATTCCTAGCTTTTATATTCCCACACTTTAATAAATTCTAATTCTTCTTTATCTTTTACCAGCCATGGTTTTCACTTAATTTAATTCCCTCCTTACTTTACCCCCTTTACTTTTAAGAAGACTTTAATTAACACCTAGGAGGGTTTTAGTTTACGCCCTAGGTTTATTTTGTAGAATCTTTTCTTAGGGCTTGTCAAATTTAACTTAGCGATGTTTTAATTTAGGTTTTGATTTGAACAGGGCGACAATTTAATTAGGGGGGTCATTTTAAGAATTTTATCAGGAGTTAAGGTCTTAGGTCATCTAGGTTGTCTCATCATCATCATCCATGTGATGTGCCCTTCAGGACGCCCTACGTGCTCCAAGGGTGCCACTTGCCTCGTTTGCTTCTGCTGCGCGACGTGCCCTTCAGGATGCACCACGTGCTCCAAGGGTGCCACTCGCTGACTTGTATTTCTTTCCGCGACGTGCCCTTCAGGATGCACCACATGCTCCAAGGGTGCCACTCACTGACTTGACGGATTGGTAGACTCTATAACCCCTGGAGTCAACACTCCTCCAGGTGAACTTGTGGGAGACTAAGGGCTCTAAGGAATAAGGCCCCCGCCTTATTGCGCGCCCCTTAGAATCATCGTGAGCGACTGTCGCAGTCTCCCCTCACGGCATCGTGGATCCTCTCAAACTAGGTAATCGTTAACCTACAGTTCGAGCCACGGCGGGAGTGCTAATAGGCTGTGGCAGGGCTGCTGTCACACCTCTCCCTTAATCTCTCTGGAACTCGTGTGTGGCCCCTTTACTCCATATGTGAGTCTGGTCGGCAAGATATCGTCAGCCTACATCATCAACCATCATGTCAGATCGTGTCAACAACATATCATAAGATCAATAGCATATCATCAAAACGAAACAATATCATCGTAAATGAAACAACTCAAATAGCCCACTCCCTGACTCAATCCGGACTCCAAGGGAGTTCCACCGATGCCTTTGCATCCTCAAGGTCTGAAACCCTGCACACTCAATGAAACTGAGTCAGCAGCACCTGTCTACATCAATGTAGTAAAACATCATGTCATATAACTTAATGCATCATAATCAAGGTTAAGTGGTTCATCATCATAAAAATCCAGATCACTTGCGAGCAAGTGCCCTCAAAGAATAAGTTTTGTCAGTGCACCAGAGCGGGATGTTACATACACCCCCTCTTGGTCTAAACTTCATCCCGAAGTTTCTCAGTATAAATGCCGAAATAAATGTACCATAAAATCATAAGTACCAGATTATCATAAGTCTATCTGTCAAAAAAAAATGGAAACTGTTGACGCATATCATATGCGTCCTCCTAGGTCGCTGAATGCGGACTATAAATGTCCCACTGGACCTTAACCTGATCTATCGTTCGACGTCATAACTGTCAAACGCACTGATCTAAAATGCGGACTGGCTCAGCCGTGAGCGCTCCCTCGTCCGATACATGCAAGGAACTCATGTCAATCACGTGTGTAGGATCACTAACATAATGTCTCAAACAGATACATGAAAAACATCATGCATACGCCTCAAAGAATCAAGCAAAGCTAGTTGATAGGCCACGGACCTCCATCTCTCCCCAATCTCGAAAGGTCCCACGAACCTAGGAGAGAGTTTAGCTCCCTTTCCAAACTTGATCGAACTCTTATGCGGTTTAACCCGTAAGAAGACTCGATCGCCGACCTCGTAACCACGGTCGACTCGGTGTGCATCGACATAACTCTTCTGTCGATCCTGCGCTTCCTTTATCCTTTGTCTTATGGTTTGCATCTATTCTTCCATTTCTTGGATCGCTTCTGGTCCCACCAGGACCCTATCCTCAAGCCGAACCCAACTCAAGGGCGTCTGACACGGTTTCCCATAAAGGAACTCAAACGACGCCATCCTAATGGTGCTCTGGTAACTGTTGTTATAAGCAAACTCTACTAGAGGCAAGAATTCCTCCCAATGTTTTTGTTGGTCCATCACGTACATGCACAACATGTCTTCCAAGGTTTGGTTCATACATTCTGTCTGTCCATCAGTCTCTGGGTGATACGCAGTACTAAAATTGAGTTGGGTTCCCAAGGCCTCTTGGAAACTCGTCCAAAATCGTCTAGTAAACACCGATCTTCGATCGGATATAATCTTCTTAGGTATGCCATGAAGCCTCACAATCTCACTGATGAAAACTCTCGCTATGTCCGATGCCTGATACGTCATACACACAGGAATAAAGTGAGAACTCTTCGTCAGAGTGTCTACCACCACAAAAATCGAGTCGTGTCTCCTTGCCGTCAGGGGCAATCCAATAATAAAATCCATCGAAATGACTTCCCATTTTGATTCCGGAATGGCATGTGGTTGTAGTAATCCTACCGGGTGTCTATGTTCAGCTTTTACTTGTTGACACTCGAGACATCTAGCCACAAAGTTGACTATGTCAGCCTTCATTCCTTTCCAGAAGAACAAGGGCTTAAGGTCTGCCCTCATCTTCGTAACTCCTGGGTGAGCCATGTAAATGGCTCTATGAGCCTCGCTTAGGATCAACATCCTCAACTCGTCATTGGCGGTACATAAAGCCGACCTCTAAACCTCAATAACCCATCGCTGTCAAAAGTAAATACCTCATATCGTGGTACCATCATAGTGTTTTATCCGATAAAATCCTCGACTTCTTTGTACCAGTCATCGTCACGCTGTAAAGTGAGAATCTTCTCACGTAGATTCATTTGAAGAGGCAACACTGAAAAGATGTGTGGCCTTCGACTCAAAGCATCTTCCACTCAGTTCATTGTTCCCTTTATGTAAGTAATCTCGAAGTCATATTTTCTAAGCAATTCCGACCAACGCTGTTGTCACGCATTTAGGTCGCTTTGCGTAAAAATGTGTTGTAGTCCACAATGATCAGTCCTTAATTCAAATTTTCGTCCAACAAGGTAGTGTCTCCATACCTTTAAGGCATATACTATGGCTAATAACTCCCAATCATGCATCGCATAGTTTTCCTCATGCCTTCTTAGTTTCCTCGAAATGTAAGCGATCACTCGTCCGTCTTGCATCAAGACTCCACCTAGACCTTCTGCTACTCCCTTTTCGTTTAGTGCAAGGATCGCATAAATCTTGCACCCCTTGCACATACTCTTCCGTAACTGTAAGGAAGAGACGAACCTTAGGGATACTCCCTGGTTTTGTCCTACTATCACACGTCTCTGTCCTTCATCATCCACCAAGCTCAATCGTTTCGTCTTACAGTTTAGAATCGCTTCATGCGTTTCCAACCAATCCATACCGATCATGACGTCATAATATCCTAAGATCGTGACGTATAAGTTGTCTCTTGTGACAAAATCTCCCTGGTTAAGGAACAACCCGTAACCTTTCCTCCATCCTTCTGATTGGCTTCTGAAGCCCTCTCTATGAAGCTAAACTTGTCCTGAATGACTGCCTTCAGGACGACATCGTGCAAGGTTTGAGGCATCAAACCTTTAAATCTTGCACGCAGGCTGCCGTTAAGGCCCAATGTGAACCTGATGACCTTAAGCTTCTCAAGGTTAAGGTGCGGAGCTTACTAGAGCAGCGCCATAAAACGTGCCTCGTACTCGAGCACCGTACGACCTCCCTGTCGTAATGCGTTGAACTCATTGAGCTGACACTCAATGAATTCCTCAGAAAGGCACCTCTCTCAGAACCGTTCCTCAAACATTTCCCATGACATGTCTTCTACGGCCATGATTAGCTGCAGCGGGAGCGTCTTCCAACATAGAAGAGTGCTCCCCTTCAGTTGAAAGATTGCCATGCGGACCTTCATGTTGGAGGTATATCGCGAAGTGCGCAACACATCGCCATATTCTCCAACCATGCTTCGGTGGCTGCGCCGTCCGAGGCACCAAAGAACTCGGGAAATTTCACCTTCTTGAGTTCACAGTGAATGCTACCAGTAACGGCTAGTGCGCGCGGCGGAACCTCAGCGGGTGTCGGCGCCCTGGCCTCGTCCCTGTCCCAACGGCTAATCAGAGCCTTGGACATGCGCTGAAAGGATCTCATCATCCCAATAACAACGCCAACTACTATAATCTCCTGTTCGAGCACCCGCTCGCCTCCCTGGGGTTGAGACCCCTCAGGCATGGATGCTACTGGAGGCGTCATGCCTCCTCCCCTAGCACCCGTCGTCAGCCTTCGCGGCGTTGTCTATCCATGATTACCTCCATATACACAAACAACTCGATCAACAACAATATAATCAAACTAGTCCTGTCAACGAAAGCCATAGCGAATCCCAAGTCATGGGTCGAACCGGCTCTGATACCATANTTTTGTGTGGAAGTAACAACACACCTAACTATGCGATGCCTTGGACAACCGACAAGATGCAACCACGATGTTCATCACAAGAAGACTAAAGGCACACGATGAGTAATGACAAACAATATATGACTATAGGCATAAGGCGCACAACGCAAACATTTAGAGACAAAGTAAGCTGACCACATTCAAGTACAACATACATAAGAGAACAATTGCGCCCCTCACGGAAAGCGCGTGGCAAGGACTCTGACAACGAACACTCAATTTCAACATAAATCAAGACTCTACAATCCTCACTTACTAACTTTGAGTAATCTGACGCATACAATTCCAGGGCTTTCCACTAAGTCTTAGCAATGTTAAGAGACTACACGAACATCACCATAAGATAACCATAGCCTCTTCTTCCTGATTTCAAGCATTGAATTAAATACTGGTCATATGCTTCAACTCTAATCTTGGCATTTTGTTTACAAGGTAAGAACAACACAATTTCCTATCTCATCCATACATTACAATCACGAATTTATAAACAAAATTTTCATGACGTCGGATGCCATAACATTTTTCCCTTCACCCAAAGTAATAATATTTTCTTCATATTGAATATTCCATAAACCCCCATAATTACAATGACAGGACATAGCAATTACATTATTTAAAATGACCTTATTTAATAACAGTATTTTTAAAGAAAGGGGACCCTAAATAAGGTATTTAAAATGTCCACTAAAATAACAACATTTAAAAGGTCAAGTAACATCATAACTAAATAATCATCAGGTATACCAATACCATCATATATTTTAAATGGGCAACATGTAAACTAACCATATTAAATGTCAATTAATTAGGAGGACAATATTAGGAATTGACAACCTATCRCCATTTACAAATGACAATGATTAAGACAGCCATAAATTAAAGATGTCCACAAATAAAATTATATCAGCATTAGGGGGACATCCATTTGTAATTATTCAATATACATTATAGTAAAAGGGGAAATTTTCAAAGATAACATTTTAATGACTAAAATGAATTAGAGGGAAAAACAAATGCACTTGGTTAATAAAAAAATGAGGCGAAGCAACTACTGGTATCTTCCCCATATCACAAGTGCACTTTACTTATCCTAATCATTCATTGGTTCGATAATAAATTAATCTTGCAATAAACCACAGTAAAAGTGCATTAAAGGGTTATTACTCCATACCCGTGAAAATCTCCATAAACATTTGTTACCTATTCTAAGGTGAATTTAATCTATTTTTAAAAATATAAAACGTATTACTCTCGCCAGGTGGCTTTACTCCTTAGGCAAACGTGTAACAGGTACCGAATAATATGGAGTTGAACGGGCAAGGCTCAACTCATTCAAATCTTTGACTAAACCCTTAACAGCTGATCCTAAAATGGAAAATGTATGGATTGAAGCAAAGTCAAAATGCACGAGTTCCATGGAAACAAAATGAAACTATGGGCTGATCCTCTAAATAGATTTCAACAGCCTGAGAAAACGACAGTGTACACTTGAGCTAGAAGAATCCTGACATACCTTCTCTGATAACAGAACTGTTGTCTGAAAAAAAACACAATCCCCTGCTCCTTGTCAATGTCAAGGTCGTTAGTGAACTTCAAGGGAACCCCGTCCTCTTCACTAACAAGGCGAGTGGCGAGCCCACCTTGAGGACCAACCACAAGTAGCCCAAAATAAGCATCTGCAATATATAGATCGCCCGTGCACTTGTGGAACCGAAGGCCCAGAGGTCGACCGCATATATGCTCACGTTTTATATTCGACATGGGGATCGGCCCAGGTTTACACAGCTCTTCCGTCCTGTTGGGAGACGTATAGGAAAATTCCGACCACTGCTGGCCATTCTAGAACATGATGCGTCCATCTGCGACACCAGGGTAAGGCCCTCTTCCCAGGGAATCGAACGCGAGACTCTCGGGTCCCTAGACTTGGTTTAAGAACTTAATTTCAGACCTCTGGAGTCTGTTCCGGTCGCCCTTGGCCAGGGGAAGTTGAGCCCATGGCGGATATAATTATTTACAGGCTCGGTTAAAAATTGTGTTCCCTGTCTGCGTGCGATTATTTCGCTTGGTTACACATACGTAGACATGATATGCATGTAAATCATCTGTCATTTAAACATCCAGGAAACTGGAGATTTAACTACCATTACGATCCGGCATGTTATTAAGCTATCACGTACAACCTGGAATTCTATTATATCATTTAAATACCAATTACACTAACAGTTTATCTCTAACGTTTACCACCTGGATTATCGTTTAACTACCATTTAGCTATCAGTTAAACTATGAAATTTTATTCTCGTTTATAACCTGGAATTACCGTTTAACCATCATTTGACTATCAGTTTAACTGTGAGATTTAATCAATCAATTGCAACGCATGAATTATGCTGACGCCTGGAAGACTAAGAGGAGAAGACCAGCGAATAGCTGGGCCATTGCCTTATTCAACTGCCTCGCAATAAATGCCAAAAATAACGCTCAAATCATAAAATAAAAACACAAATTATTATGCATGCAATCTCAGTTCAATCACCCAAAACAAAAAAAAACACAGTAAGGAACGCCCATCTAAAGGCTGCCCGCTGTCAATGAATAAAATCCCTACGCATACACTCCCGCTGTAGAAGAAAAGAAATCCAAATCCTTACAAACGGTAAAGCGCGCGCAACACTTAACATATCTACAGAAATGGAGACATCTAACAATAACAGATCGTAGGGGGAAGGGCGCCATTAAACCAAGGTTTACTGTGTATAGCATTAAGAGTACATGCAACAATTGAACTGACGACGACAATTTAATTTCAATGAGAATGGGCATTACAGAATCCCATATAAGGCAACCCAACACTACCGTACCACACCAATCATAACAGTAAACAAACACACCCCTAACAATGGCAACACCCATTACAACATATGCCCAGATAGTGAAAAGAAATAGACGCCAATAATACAGCATGCAAGGCGCCCCATAAACAGTGGCAAACGCCAAAATCCCACAACAGAAGACGCGCAGAAATTAATCCTTTCCAGTACAATGATATAAAGACAATTGTCGAACCAAATTGCCGAATATAAAAAGGCTAGAACAATTTCACGATATCATCATCAATAAAAGTGAATTTACCGAACATCAAATGCTTCTTACTTCACAAATCAATCATACCGTTGCCTTACGCCCGCACTGGAAGATGTCTCGCTCTCCGTGCTACGTCCCGCGCTCCATGCCGCGACCTGCGCTCTGTGCCGCGTCCCGCTCGCCGACCGTAGAATGCTCACCGGTACCTCCCAGCCAAACGCTAGGGGTACTCTGCTTCCCCCTTAGCCCCCCGAGCCACAAAGGGGCCACACAAGAACCAGAGATAGACTAGCATCTCAGCTCGCCTCCATGGCGGAGCTACCACTCCAACACAGCTGAGATAAACCCAACTCCACACAAGCAACCCGTCAAGCCACAACTCGGCAGCATAACGTTATGCTGACCGTTCTCCCCCCTTTTCTTCCTTCCATTCCCCTCCTTTTATATAATTTTGAGACTGACCTAATTCATAAATCATTAATTAATTAATTTTTAATGACAACCCTCTAAACGTTCTCTGTCGTCCAAGTGTCACTCATCCCTATGGTTCTCCAAAATTAATTTCTTTTTTAATATTTAAAAGACTCAATTCCCTTACTTCCTAAAAAATCACTCCTTAAATTACTCCTTAAATTACTCCTTAATCACCCCTTAAATTACTCCTTAATTTACTCCTTAATTTCTAGTCTCTTTTATTCTATTATTTAATTCTCTCTTGTTATTTTTATTTTTGCACCCAAAAGATAAATGCGGTTTTTAATCTTTTCAATATATTTTTAAATTCCTAGCTTTTATATTCCCACACTTTAATAAATTCTAATTCTTCTTTATCTTTTACCAGCCATGGTTTTCACTTAATTTAATTCCCTCCTTACTTTACCCCCTTTACTTTTAAGAAGACTTTAATTAACACCTAGGAGGGTTTTAGTTTACGCCCTAGGTTTATTTTGTAGAATATTTTCTTAGGGCTTGTCAAATTTAACTTAGAGATGTTTTACTTTAGGTTTTGATTTGAACAGGGCGACAATTTAATTAGGGGGGTCGTTTTAAGAATTTTATCAGGAGTTAAGGTCTTAGGTCATCTAAGTTGTCTCATCATCATCATCCATGCGACGTGCCCTTCAGGACGCCCTACGTGCTCCAAGGGTTCCACTCGCCTCGTTTGCTTCTGTTGCGCGACGTGCCCTTCAGGATGCACCACGTGCTCCAAGGGTGCCACTCGCTGACTTGTATTTCTTTCCGCGACATGCCCTTCAGGATGCACCACATGCTCCAAGGGTGCCACTCGCTGACTTGACGGATTGGTAGACTCTATAACCCCTACAGTCAACACTCCGCCAGGTGAACTTGTGGGAGACTAAGGGCTCTAAGGAATAAGGCCCCCGCCTTATTGCGCGCCCCTTAGAATCATCGTGAGCGACTGTCGCAGTCTACCCTCACGGCATCGTGGATCCTCTCGAACTAGGT
>ML777153.1:1635322-1648256 GCA_009831015.1 Picea engelmannii
ATGCCTCAAATAACTATGCAAAGCACCAATATATTTGAGCAATGTTTCCTGTGAAGACAAATCAACTCCCAAAACCAAAGCTCTTCTCCTAAATTCCCGAGTAAAACTTTGTACATTCTGTCCTTTAGCTTGTCTAAAATTCTTCCATTCCACGGTTGCCTTTTGTTTATATGCCAATGGATAAAATTGTTTTTTAATTGCTATAATGAAATCATTCCAAGAAAGAAAAAAAATTCCATGCTTTTTCATTTCCTCCTGAGTCTTAGATTCCCACCAAATAAGTGTTGAACCATTTAATCTTAATAAAGCAAGCTGAATTTTGGTTTCATCATCTTGAATCTTTTGTATTCTAGAATATACTTCAATTTGACGTATCCAGTTATCTAACTTTTCAGCGTTAACTTCTCCATTGTAAATTGGAAATTCAAATTTTATATCAACCTTTAATGAAGGAATTTGTGAAGGAGTTTTACCATGACCCTTTGGAGAATTTGGAAGATGTTTCGAACTGGTAGAAGAAGAAGAAGAAGATGATGGAGGAGGAGAGGGTGGTGGAGAAGCACCATTCCCTCCATTTCCGCCTGGAATTTTGTCACCACCGCCTCCCTTATGCATTGAAGGTTTGGAGCCTTCACCCTACGACAATATGTTCCATTCCATCAAGATCTTCATCATATCTCTCAACTCCGTGACAGCCTCTCTGAGATCTTCATTTTCAGCCGAAACGCGTTCATGACTTTCTACACGAGCCATGCTTGGTGAATGCCTCTCTGAAACTTGCGGTGAATGAATCTGCTTCTTCCTTGTTGGATGAGAACTTGGCTCCACAATATGACCTTCTCCTCTTGTGAGTTTCAACCTTGTGAGCATCAGAAACAAAACTTGCAAACAATCAAGTCTTCAAAACCAATGCTCTGATACCAACTTGATCTAAAAATGAAGAAGACTTGAAAAACTTGAAATTTATTGCAAGTGAATGTTATGTGTTTAAAGCAAAAGGATCAGTTTGCAACACATAAATTAAAGGATTAATTATGCAAATTATACATAGACAGCAGCATAATCAATGAACATAAGCACATAAACACAACAATTGATAAAGGAGTTCACCCCTCTTATGGGCTACATCTCCTGGTCCAGCTTCCAATGGATCATTATTATTAATTGCTCAAAAAGTGCTCAAAAACATGTCTTACAATGCTCAAACTGACAAACCGACTACTCTAATGGCTTCTGAGTGTCCCAAAACCCCTATCTGGGCTCTTTCGACACCTCAATCGGTCGAAAAATGAAGAAGTTATGCCTCTTGAAAGTCCCCTCTTCAAGCTTGCTATCTCTGCATCTACAAAACACACCCTTCTTCATTGAACCTGGCTCACACTCATTTTAAAGCGTGAAAACCCAGCACCAGGAGCAACCGCGCCAATGGTGCAAACCGTAGAATGGTTAAGGGCGCGCCAGCCCCTAACCGCCTAGGCACCTGGGCATATGGTTCACGTGACCGCACTCAAAGGAAAAAAGTGGTTAATCGGTTACACAACCATGTAACTCCCTCCACGCTCCAATTCGTGGGCATATGTAATATGCAAAAATCGTGGGCTATATGTTATAACCTGCGTGCACACAATTGTTGCAATGTTATATGGTCATATGTGTTTAAACCGAAACCACGGGTCTTGGTTTTAAAACCCCGCGTAGCAATAGTCAACTATACGATATGAGTTATGGTCATGTGTGCAATCAAACGATCCCGGGCTGGGGCTAAGCCCCGACCCGACCCCCGCCAAATATACAAACATGTAAACTTAAATACATTCAAACATATACATTGAACAAGAACCAACTCGTGGTCCAACGGTCGGGTGGTCGTGCGAAGGCGTTATGCATTGTGGGAGGTCTGGGGGTCGAACCCCGCGAACTCCACCATAAATTTTGCATAACAACCAATACCCAATCAACGAGTGACATGTGGCACCCACAGATTGGGCCACGTGTCCTCATACCATTTGCCAATAAACGGACACGTGCCATCTCCTGATTCGTCAACAGTCAACCAATCAACATCTACCACGTCACCACTGTACAGTCATACGGTCCTGCCACGTTAGACCGTACGAACTGTACGGACTGGTACAGTCAGCATCAAATTTTTTACCTGTTTGGCTTGATGAACAGATCGTGATATCTTCTCCATACGGAGTCCATTTGACAAAGTAAATATACTGCCAGAATCAGGAAGACGAGACGGATGCAATGGAAATGTTTTCGTTGCATTCCAAGCACTTTGAAATTTGAGCAAAATTTGATCCCCTGATCAAATTCACTGTTCAAAAAGGAAATATTAAACTTGATTAAATTCTAATTAACTAAAATAATCATAACAGTGTTGAACAAGTAGAAAACAGAGTAACTAGTGTGAAATGGGTACGGAACTCTAACAACAACTCTATTCTAGTTTTAAGTGTAAATCTATTTCCTACGAGAGGGAAATCCTATGAGATTGTACCATAAGGATAAATTTAATCTACGTTATCCTGATGTCATTTCTTAATCTACAAAATCACAACTAACTCTTAAATCAAATTCACTAATTATACACTAACTATAAATTCAATCTAAGTCACTAACTCTACAATTTCCTTCAACCTATATGTGTAAAAGTAAATGATAAAAACTAATTAGACTTCCTTCTACGTTCTGGTTTTAAACTTACAGACTACCAACTAAATTCATTGAAATTCAACTACCACGCATGAATCTATCTATATTAACAGGAATTCAAACGATCCAAGCCTTATGAATTAATTTAAAACCTATTTAATTCTACCATTCACTATCTCTATCCTATAGTTCGATCTACAACTTTGGGAAATTGATGATTCAATCTACAAAGCATTCTACAAAACATGGTTATTCAAATCTATATACCAACTATCCTACGCTCTGTGCACACAGATTACTCTACAGAATTACAATGCCATGTGATCTAAATTATAACAGAATTCAATCTAACGGTTGCATATTTAAATCATAAAAACATGAAACGATTTCTACAGTGATTATTTCTACAGAAAAGACAATCAACATCTACTATATATATCTACTATAAAATGGAGAGATCATCTAACTATGATGGTGGGCCCTCCCATAGAGACAGAGATCCCTGTTAACATTTCAGACAAGAATGATCTACGCTACCATATCCATTCAACAGCTATTGCAGAAACGACTAATCCATGTGTTCAGCTTTAACCAAACATCAATTTAGAGAGAAAACTAGCATCATTATATTTAACAAAAGTCTCAGTCGAGTTTATCAAAATCAATCATTGCTCTCATACCGGGGTAGACCCATCATTTTATAATGTTTTTATTCCTTGTTTTTGGATCGACGATGCTCCATCTAAGCTAACAACAAATGCTAAAAATGGAAAAGCCATGCATTACGCAGAATATTAATTACATAATAAACTTGAATGGCTGATCTCATGACACAAAGTGTCATGAGATTCACCTATAATAACAACTTTCAGTTAATGCGTCTCTGCATACGTTCTTATTTGAATAGGAGTCCAAATTGTATGCTGAAGTGGCATCAAACCTTATGAAGCTTGACAAGCAAAAAGGAGGCCGCGTCGACATGTGATAATTTGCAATAGAGTAGTCAAAAGAGCTGCATCCCAATATTGCATTAGTCCATTAATCATAGTATGCATTCTTTTAATTAACATTCAAAAAATTAAAACATTTGCAAAAGGTATTAAAAGATGATCTTTTTACCTTAGAAACATGGTTAGGCAGGGCAAAAGGATATAGGCTAGAAATGTAGAAAAATAGATATATGTTTGTCAAAAGGAGATAGAAGATGTTGGTAACTGGTGCAGAACAGGTGAAAAACAAGTCAAAGATATGAAAAATAGAAGTCATATTCATGGCCCAACAAAACCTGCATGACGAGTTATTATCAGTAAACCATACTAAATGTGTATTTGGAAAAGCATGAAGCTGATTGGGATGGACGAGAGTAACTAGGATTTTGGAACGTTTTTGAACCGAGCAACTCGGGAACCCGTGAACCCGCGGTTGCAAATGATATAAAAATGGCTAAGTGTTGGGAGCAGTCGGTCTGACTTGGATACAAGATAAATGAAAAACTTAGGATCTCGGTACCTGTGATAAGTCTGATGGTCATAACGTAGATCGTTGATCTTTGGGTGAAAAATGGATATCTTGGAACTTGGAATGTGATATCTTGAACCGGCGAACCCACGACTATAAAAATGGTTAAGTATAGGAAAATATTGTGGTCGGTAGGACTCATGGTATGGGAGTATGGATGGAGATGAGGATCCGAGAGTCTGCCAACTCATGAACCCACTGTTTTTTGAAAAATGACTAAATATAGTAACTAGAAAGGAAGAATAGAAGGGAGAAAAGAAAAGGGGAATTTGGGTAAGTATAGAAGAGGGAAAGGAAATGAACAAAATAAATTGGGAAAATAGAAAAGGGAAGGGAAATTTTGTAAGTGGGAATTGATCTCACCAATTGGCTCCAATTGTGTGATGATAACCCCTTGTGGGTTGTCAAGAATCCAGAACCTTCATGACTAGGTTCTTCCATCAATTGGGCTATGGAGTCAAAGTTAGAATATACAAGATGAAAAATAAAATTATGTACAATGAGAATGAGAAAGTCTTAGGTAAAAAAACCTTTCAATTGTTTCAATGATAGGAAACATTAGTCTTTTACCCTTCATGTCTTGAATCATATAGGAGTTAAAACCCAAGATATTTTCGATGATGTATGGTCCAATCCAGAGTGCTTCGAACTTTGTATGCATTGATGGTTTCTCCTTGGCTTTGTTCCACAGTAACACCAGTTCTCCCTTCTAGAAATTATTTACAACTGTGCTCTGGTCAAAATATATTTTGACACTCTGTTGCCTCTGAGAAGTTCGACTAAGGGATTTTCTTCGTTCTTCTTCCAATTTTAACAATTGGTTGATCCTCCTTTGGATAGGTGAACTCTCTTATTTATCTTTGGTATTAACCAAAAAATTCAATCCAGTAAGTTCGAGATTAATTGGCATTTTCGCTTCTTTCCCATAAACCAATGTATATAAGGACATCCTAGTGTTGTCCTTTGGAGTCATTCTTCTTGCCCACAACACATCATTCAGCTTCAGATGCCAATTCCTTTGGTTCTTTTCAATGGTTTTCTTCAGTATCTGAACAAGTGTTTTATTTGTCGATTCCTTAGGGCCATTACCTTGTCAATAATAATTTGACGATTGACCCATGATAATTCCATATTCACAAAAAATCTCTATAAACTTCAACCCGATAAAAATCGGACCATTATTAGTGATAAATTTATATGGGACACCAAATATTGACAGAATATTGTCTTTGAGGAAATTAATTAGCTCCTCAGAATTGTCTTTCTTTAACGCCACTTCTTCTGGCCATTTCGTGAAATAATATGTAGCAGTGAGAATGTACATATGTCCCTTTCTAGAATTTTGATTAACTGTCCTGACAACATCCAGTCCCCATTGGTATAATGGTTGTTCTATAATTATGGGTTGGAAAGGCATCGCAAATCTCTTCATTTTTCTTGAAAGTTGATGGAATGATACACACTTCCTTATTGTGGAATATGAGTCTCTCAAAATTAATGGACAATAGAACCCAACCCTTATTATATTGTGGGTGGTGGAGGTAGGTGCAAAGTCTCCACTGCATATTCCTTCATGGAATTATCTCATTAGTTCTTGGTCTTGGTTTTCATCAATTCATCTCAGTGGTATACCATCATAATTTATCCTGAACAATATATCAACAATCAACACATATTGATTTTCCTTCATCTTCAAAGTTCTACATTCCTTGGGGTTCATGGTGGTAGGAAATTGCCCCGACCTCAAGTAGAACATAATATCTTTGTACCATTCTAGATCAGCCAATGGTTCTCCTACTAAAATTGAAATCATTCCATCCATAAAATCACTATTCACGATGAGCTTTCATAAACCGTTTCCTTTGACAACCTTTAAAGGTTTAATCTTGATATCATATTCTTGTACCTTTTCTAGCCAGTTAGCCCAATTTCATTCTCTCAATTATTGATTCAGAAGCTTCTTCACTGGTGATGAGGGAACATAAGCAATAACATGGGAGTTTAATATGTACGTCCGGAAGTGCGCCACTGCTTTTACAAGAGCCAAGGTTTGCTTTTCCAGTTTTGAGTACCTCAATTCATAATCATGTAGGGTTTTTCTCATGAAATTGATTGGGTGTTCTTCACCTTTGGTATTCTTCTGAGTAAGAATAGATGCAACAATTGTCTCTGTAGAAAATGAATAGATGATGAAATCCCTTTGAAAATATGGAATAATGAGGACTAGAGCCGTGGTGATTCATCCTTTGATATTATTGAAGGCTTGTTGAGTATTTGTCTTCCATTCAAACATCTTATCCCTTTTCAACAACAAATTGATCGGCTTTACAATATTGGCATAGTCTGAACAAACCTTTGCACAAAATTGATTTTTTCGAAAAAAGATTGAACTCCTTTCTTGGATGTCGAGGGGTTGAGCTCATTTATTTATTTAAATCTTTCTGGATCTATATAAATCCCTTCCTTGCACACAATATGACCCAATATCTTGCCTTGAGTTACACTGAATAAGCATTTCTTCGAATTTAGAGACACCATATAATCTACATCTTTCAAAAACTTTTCTCAAATGATGGATATGATCACTCCTTGTTTTTTAGTGCACTATCAAGTCATATTGATAGTCTACCATAAATTTTCCTATCAACCCACTAAATGCATGATCCATGGCCCTATGGAATGTGGCTCTAGAATTCTTCAAACCAAAGGGAATTCTAGCATATGCATATGTCTCCCAAGGTGTTATGAACACCATCTTTTGCCTGTCTTCCTCAGACACCAAGACTTGATTATATCCATAAAAACCATCCAACATGGAGATGCAGGATGATATAGTGACTTGATGGAGAAGAAAATCCATATTAGGTAAAGGAAAGTTGTCCTTTATGCTTGTTGTTAAGATCTCTAATGTTGACACACATCTGGATTTCCCCAGTCTTTTTTCTTACAACCACGGGATTTGAAAGCTAGTTGGAATGTATAATGGGATAAATTATTCTAGCCTTCTTTAATTTATCCAATTCAATATTTACTAGAGTTTTTATTTTAGGATTCATCATCCTTATCTTTTTCTTTACAAGATTTGCTTCTTCCCTCAGAGGAATGATGTGTTGAAATATTGTTTTATCATAAGCTTTCAAATCATCATAGTTCCATGCGAAAAGATCAATGTATTCTTTAAAAAGTGCAACATATTGATTGACTTACTTAGTGGTGAAATCAACTCCCAAGTTGACATATTTTGGGGAACTGTTAGTTCCAATATTGAATTTCCCAGTCTCTTGCATTTTTCATATTGAAACTTCTTTAAGGATATTCTTGGCATGATCATCTTTCGTGAAAATAGACTCAGATTGTATACAATATTTAGGGACATTAGAGATGTGATCATCTTCATCATCATCATTTTTCAACAACAACTTTTTCAGTTGTTCATCATTCTCAAACACTTGTAAATATTCAATATTATTGGGCACAAAAAGCCGGAATGTTCTTTCTACTTGAAAAGGCATTTTTCTTTAGATATCGTTTGGGTTTGATAATGAGGCTGCCAAGGCCAATGAATCTGCCTTATAATTCTTGTCCCTTGGAATGAAAGAAATGTTGAAGGAACTAAAATATTCCATCAATTTGTTAACTCTTTTGAAGTATAACTTGAGTCTTTCCTTCTTGATTGTATACTTCTAGGTGACTTGATTAATCACCAACTCGGAGTCGCCAGTCACAATTAGATGTTATATTTTCATTTCTTGTGTGAGGATCATCCCTTGAATCAAGGATTCATATTCTACCTCATTATTAGTGCATGCAAACTACAATATAAGAGCATGTGGATGCACAATCTTACTTGGACTCATAAGAACAATTCCAACTCCACTCTCGGAGTTTGATCAAGCTCCATCGAATGACATCTTCCAATAGCCTTTGAACAAACATTCTTGATTCTTAGTGTCTTGCACTTTCTCTAGGATTTCATTATTGTCCACGTCTAGGATAGCATAGTTTCCAATCCTGACATCTATATAATATTCCATTAATTTGTTATCCTTCTTCTTGAAAGAGAAGGGTTTTTTGGGTTCATGGGGGACCTTAATCATTGTTCATTCCTTGCCTTGCAACATCATGCAAATTCCATCGTTCATGATATATACCCTGATCATTGACATCCAATATCTTCCCAACACAACTCCATATGCTGGAGGAAGCTCTACAACAATAATATTGAAAAATGTAATGATATGGGGGGATACTGTGATCCAAGCATAAGAGTTCTTTATCTCTCCATAAGCTAGAACTTTTCTAGAATAGATTGCATATATTCTTTCACCAGTTTCATAATACTTGGTGAAACTCATGCCCAATGCCTCCATGACCTCTAGTGGCATGATATTATTTGTCACGTTCATGTCAACTAAACAATTATGTAGTGCAACATCATGATTTTCAATTGAAATGTAAAAGGGAGGAATTTTACCTCTCATCTTGGCAGTTGATTGGTTATGGCTTTGTTGTGGGCTGGAAATAACAACTTCTACTCTTTCAGATGGATCGACCAACAATTTCAAAATGTTTTCCCTTTGTTGGGGAATCTTCACCACTTTTGTAAATGGAAGGGTTATCCTTAATTTACTTAAGTACTCTATGACATTATATGCCAATTGAGTGGAGTTAGTGGAGTTTGACTTCATGTGTTGCCTTTTACCTCTGACGTTATCCGTCAATTTCTCATTTTCTCTTTTCTCATTTGTTTTTTTTTTTTTTTTGGTTATCCTTATCAAAATCGCCTTTATTTTTTGGTCTATTTACAAATACTCTTGTCTAGGTGATGTTTTCTTGCAAGTTGGTATCGTTGTCACCCTCTTCAAATATATACATGGACATCTCGCATCCGTCCATCTGCATTGTTTCAGAACTTTCATCAAGTGAGTAGTAATTCTCTTACTCAATTATTGTCTCAACATATACATCATCAAAAACATATGCATTGGGAGTAGGCTTCTTGGGAACCCTTATTATTTGTGGATTATCCATGTTTTCAAACCTCACTCTATTTTCTTGGGGAGGATTCCTTCTTTTCTCTGGGACTGGAATTCTTGGATTTGCCACATAATTATCTCCCCTTCCTAATCTGGTTATCTCATTCTGCATTTGCTTGGTAGTTCTATGCATCTGTGCAATTTCAAATATTTTCTTAGTTTCTTGTGCCGCCATAGGGTCAACCTTTACATAAGGTATGGTTCCCTTGAAAAATCCTCCTCCCATTGTTTGGTTTTGAGCCGGTCATGGCTTGAATTATTCATTCTTTCTTGAACTGGAGGTTCATTGGTTTTCAATACTTAATCCTCCCAGTTGCCTTTGTACTTTTCCCAGTATAATGTTAGGGTTGACACCCTTTTTAGTCATAATTTCTTCCATCTGCGTGGCTTTAGTCATTGCCTCCTCCAAGGTATCCATTTGAGAATTTCTAATAGCATATTTCACATTCGGGGGCATTGCATTCTTATAAAAAACGATAATGACGGGATCTTTTAGTCTTTTATCTTTTGGAATATTACTCAAGGTTTTATTGAACCTGAGATTAAAATCTCGTATTCTTTCATTCTTCCTCAAACCAATCTAGGTGGAATTGGTGAGAAGGGTATGATAAGAAATTGGAGGGGTGAACATAGTCAAGAAAATAGCTTCGAGGTCATTAAATGAGCGAATTGATCTACTGGATAATTTTTTATACCATTCATACACTCTCCCTCATAAGGTTTGCAGAAACAACCTTACCATGAGATCGTCATACTCAACATGGTGAAAATAAAAAACTTCAAGAAATAAGTGCAGATGTCGCTTTAAATCCATTGCTCCATCTCCAGAAAATTCCTTCAGGGTGCCCTTAGGGAGAATAGGGAGATCATGTTGCTCATCTATAATATTTAGAGGGAATTCTCTTACCATCCTTCAATTTTCAAATCTTGGGTTTCCTTGATTTCTTGCAACATCTATTCCACCTCCTTATCTCTCTTCATGATGCTTGTCTTGGGGTTGTTCATTTCTTTCTTCCATATATGGAGAGATTCCAGGGATATGCTTTTCACTTCAGAGAATAAAAATTTTCTTTCTTTTACTTTTGGTAATGGGTCCCTTGTAATAATCTAGCTTCAATATCAATCGTGTCCTTGTGCTTCTCTAGATAGCCTTTGATTTATTCGGTCTTGTCACTCTTCTCTCCTTTTTCTTCGAAGGATTTCTCTTTCATCTTCTTGGACCAAGGTTTTCCAAGACCTTTCAAAATCTTCACGGGTCTTGGCCATTGATATTACTAAGTTGTATAATTGATGTAGGATGCTTCATTGGTCATTCAATCCAATTTTCAAGTGGGGTTGGTCAGCCTGGGGAAAAGTCATATATTTTTCAAAAATGATAGACCAGGTTCCAAATTTCAATTCATTCCCCAGTATGGTTGCCAAAAATATTGGCTCTTGAATCTATCATAACCAAAATGAAAAGCTCACAAGGATGTAAATCCTCCTGCGTTTTTATAGAGGTGGTACCCCTCTTTAATTTAAGGTTTCATTAGGATTCTAAATATTTAGAATATGGGACTTTGCATAAGTTTGTCATGGTAATCAAAGAAATAAAAGATAAAAGGAAAATGTTTTTGTTTTGTTTTTTAAATAAAGTTCCTAAGAAAGGACTAGGAACCACACACTTCACACATTTAAAGTGAATAAGCCAAATTTCCTCACATCCATCATAGTTGAAAATAAGGATTTTTGTTCACATGAAAAATAAAAAGAAGATGATATGCATGCATAAGAGAAATTTAACAGAGTGGACACATGGGAAGCTCAAATAAAGATAATTATAGATCAACCTCAAATAATTTATATTCTAAAAATAGGGTTACAAAGTACAGTTGATATTGTTCCCAAAGTAGCTCTCATGGAATTTCTAAAAGATATATAGTTTGTTACATATTCTTTGAAATTTAAAATGTGTTTGTCTTAAAGATTGGTATTGGGGATCCCACGAAGCATAAAGAAAATAAATACAAGAAATAAGATCTTAGAAGAAATATGGTGGGTGGTAGAAGAACAGAAAGACTCGGTAAGAAGAAAAGATGAGTTATAAATCTTCGGTTAAACCTTTCTAGTGAAAGGTGGAATAACTAGATGAAGGAATTGATAAAGAAAAAGAAGGATGTGAACAACACAAACTTACTATGATTGTATCTTGTGTTTTCACTTGCTTGTTGATGTTCTTTTATCGTTCTCATCGACGGTTACATGAACCATCTCAATTGTTTCTTGCCCCTCATTGGTTGGTTTATTGATATCTTTCTTGAACCATTCTTCGATATAAATTTTCATTGGTTCCACATTGATTTCATGTTGGATTTTGATGTTGAACAAATCACCCTCCAAGTCCTTGAGATCAATGGAAATTCCATGTAATGCTTCTTCAATGTCCTAATTTTTCACAGAGTAGTCCACTATCCAATTGTCTATGTCGTCCTTATCATATTCAATAATACCACATAACTTTTCAAATGACAACCCTTTAAAAACCAAGACAAAATCATTGAAAAATTCATAGAAATGCAAAGAATATTTGTGTCTCCACAATGCTTGGTACCAGAAGGTAACTGGGTAAAATTCACATTTTACCTACCTACAGATAGACAATTTCAGAAATTGGCAACAATATGCTATCGCAGACACCAAATAAGAGGCCATAAAGAATTTCTTATATTTTTTGCATCCTGACAATTGGGAAGAGATTTCAATGGAAATCAATTTTCCCCAATAAAAAATGGCTTGCTCATTGAAATTGTAACATCCCGCTCTGGCGCACTTACAAAACTTATTCTTTGAGGACACTTGCTCGCAAGTGATCTGGATTATATGATGATAAAACTTTTCTTTCATTATGATGCATTGAGTTATATGACAGGATGTTTTTACTACCTTGATGTAGACAGGTGCTGCTGACTCAATTTCTTTGAGTGTGCAGGATGTCGGACCCGGAGGATGCAGAGGCATCTGTGGAACTCCCTTGGACTCTGGATTGAGTCAGGGAGTGGGGTATTTGAGTTGTTTCATTTATGATGATATTGTTTCGTTTTGGTGATATACTATTGATTATATGATATGTTGTTGACATGATCTGACATGATGGTTGATGATGCAGGCTGACGATAGCTTGCCGACCGGACTCACATATGGAGTAGAGGGGCCACACATGAGATCCAGAGAGATTGAGGGAGAGGTGTGACAGTAGCCCTGCCACAGCCTACTAGCACTCCTGCCGTGGCTCGAACTGTAGGTTAACGATTACCTAGTTCGAGGGGATCCACGATGCCGTGAGGGCAGACTGCGACAGTCGCTCACGATGATTCTAAGGGGCGTGCAATAAGGCAGGGGCCTTATTCCTTAGATCCCTTAGTCTCCCACAATATTCACCTGGCGGAGTGTTGACTCTAGGGGTTTTAGAGTCTACCAATCCGTCAAGCCAGCGAGTGGCACCCTTGGAGCACGTGGTGCATCCTGAAGGGCACGTCGCGTAAAGAATTACAAGTCAGCGACTGGCACCCTTGGAGCACATGGTGCGTCCTGAAGGCAACGTCGCACGACCGAAGCAATCAAGGCGAGTGGCACCCTTGGAGCACGTAGTGCGTCCTGAAGGGCACGTCGCTTCGAGGATGATGATGAGACCGCCTAGACGACCCTGAGACCTTAGCACCTGATAATTCTTAAAATGACCC
>ML777153.1:1648623-1658706 GCA_009831015.1 Picea engelmannii
TTAGATTTTTAATTAATAAACATAAATTAATTATTGGAGAACCCTAGGGATGAGCGACACTTGGACGACGGAGATTGTTCAAGAGGATTTGTCATTAAAAATTAATTAATTACTAATTAAGAAAGTAGGTGAGTCTCAATTTGGCTATAAAAGAAAGGGAAAGGAAGGATGAAGGGCATGAACGGTTAGCGTAACGTTACGCTGCCGAATTGTGGTTTGACGGATTTTCTTGTGAGGAGTTAGGTGTAAGCTCAGCTTGTTGGAGTGGTAGCTCAGCCGTTGAGGCGAGCTGAGACGCTAGTGTTATATTCTGGTTCTTGTGTGGCCCCTTTGCGGCTCGGGGGGCGACGGGGGAAGCAGAGTACCCCTCGCATTTGGCTGGGAGGTACCGGTGAGCCTTCTAGTTCGGCAAGCGGGAGCGGCAAGGAGAGCGGACATGGCATGAAGCGCAGGACGTCTCCAAAGAGGGCGAGTGGCCAAGGTATGATTTTAATTCTGGCAAAATTGTGTAGAAATGGTTAGTGTTAAATCGCCTCTGGCGATTCGTCTTGTTAATGGTTACTGGCAAAAAAAAAAAAAGTTTATTTATCTCTGGAATATCTCCATCTATTCATTTTTACTCCTGGCATTGTTTACCTTCCGGCAAATCGTTTGGTCTAGCAGTTCTTTTCATCTTGGAAATTCGTTTATGTTTGGCAATGCAATTTAACTTTGATCTGCGTTTAATGGTTTGGAGGGTCTGCGTTTTTCTCCATGGTATGCATTATAGTTTTGGGTGTTGATCTACGTTGAATGGGTAAATGATGGCATTTTACTTCGGGCATTTATTTATGGGGCGTTTTCGTTTACATACCACAGCATTATTTTAGTGGGCGATTTTTTTTCAGTGAGCTTTTGCACATTGGGCATTTTTAATCTGAGTTAATGCGGGAATGACCTGCGCTTATGGATGTCCTTGGGCGTTGATCTGAGTTTTAAGGGCTTCATGATTTGCGTTTTCCATTTTGTTTTGGGCGTTTTTTTTTTTGCCATTGTGCTTTGGGACAATTATGATTGCGTTTTCCATTTCGTTGGGGTGTTACCACTGTACATTGGGACGGTCATGGGCAGCGTTGTTCTCTACATCGGCGTCTCGTTTTTCGTTCGTTTCTGGGCGTTTTTTTTTCTCTTTACATTTGCTGTGGGTGTCTTATCATTTCAACGACGGAGGGCGTACCAATTTCGTAGGATTTGTACAGATAGGGTGTTAATTTGCGTTTTTTTTTAATGGGTTCGTTCAACACTGGCAATGCATTAGTTGAACGTTTTTTTTTCTTTATTTATTAACCAGCGAATTTGATTCTTTAACCATCAATTTCCTTCTGTAATTATGTGACTGTATCACTGTACGTGAGCGTTGAATATAGTAGACTGCCACGACTTAACTCTTACCCAGCGATGTCAGTCGAAATTTATGTGACTGTCACCCTATCTTTAAGCCAAATGCTCTGCATCATCGGACGCTGACTGTGCAGGAGTCTGCGAAGGTGTAGGTCATGAGATCCAACCTGGCTTCTTGCCTTATTGCCCTTCCGTTATCTGGCAGTCTGGTCGACCCTGTCTGATCAGGTTTCAATAAAATCTTAAACGATACCTCCAGCGAACTGTCTCATGGATGCCTGTCGTGGCGACACTGCCTGTAATTATGGACCTTTTATAATTTTTTTAATTAAAGACTACCTTTCTAATGTGAATTCCTATTGAAAATCTTAATGGTGTTTCCAGCGAACTGTCTCATTGATGCCGGTCGTGTCACCCCTTTATTTCATCTGTAATGTCAGTGTTTGTTGTTGGGGAAGGGTAGCATTATCCTCGGGAAAATAGTAGAAAGTTAGGGTTAGATGTTCGAGATTCCCATGCACAGTTATTCCGTTGCTTCGTTAGGCATTCAAGTAATTACTTTTCTTCCCTGCAGTTAAGGTTTCTTTAAATTAAAAGGCAATGTCAGTGATGTATGCGCCTGGGGATAGGTAAGGGAAATACCCTAGCTCATTGTTAACTAAATGTTTGAGTTTCATCGTTGTAAAGGAGTAGTTCTTTCGTGTTTTTGCATGCGTTTACAATAAAGAGGAAGGAGGTTAACCTGTATCGTATGTCTTATATGAAGCGCAATATTGTTAGTTGTTGGTTAAGTCTTTTAGCTAGTTATGGAATCAGTTAGCAAATTGCCATGTCTTAAATTAAAAATGATGTGACTTGGGTTTTTGGGGTGATGTCATTTTTAGTTCATTATGGAATTAGTTGGCTTTTAGCAAAATCCCTAATTTGCAGTTTATAATGATGCTTTTTAAATTATAATGGATATTACCTTATCATAAGTTTTCCCTTTGAAATTATGGTGTATAATATGGGGTATATTACGGTGTAAAATGATGTTTTTAAATTATGGTGTATATTACCTACGATACAATGGTGTAGATTTCCTATGATGCCCTTTTTCATCTAGCAATTTTTAAATTAGTTGACATTTCATTTATTGCTATTTAAAACTGATAGTTGCCAATTTTTACTTGTCATAAAATTTTATTAAATTAGAATGCCGTTTTAATATAGGGTGTATGATGTCGTTTCCAATTGATGTCTTGCCATTGCTATTTACGAGGTTATAATGTAAATTAAGGTATGAGGATATGCTGATTAATTTCACTTAAGAAGTTATTTATAAGATGACAAATTTATATACTGACTTGTTATTTATTGTTGGTTATAGGTTTGGTCTCCCAATAATTGTTACCTTTGTTATTTACATTACTGTTTTGTCATCTCGGATTATTCAAGAAATGTGGCATTAAATAGGGTCGTTTTATGTATTGCCCTTTTCTAATTAGGATGTCTTTTCAAGCATGATGTATATTGCTAGTGTTGTGTAAATGAAATGTTAATGATGACGTTCAAGGCGCAATGGTAATAATGTTAACGGCAATGATAATACCGGTTAGATAATGATGTTAATTTCATTTGTCATAATGTGTCTTATGCTATTGGATTTACTTGTGAATTATGTAAATCAATTTCTACACGTGATTCTCATATCACTAATAATTGTAGTATTAGTGCATAGGCCTTTTATAATTACTTCACGGTACTGGTTGAAATGGTGAATATGGTTATGTTAAACTTGTATCCTTATTATGGTCACGCGCCTTCCATAAGGGGCGCATTTGTTCTTCTTATGTATGTTGTAATTGATCGTGGTCAGTTGGTCGCTTGGTCAGTTGTGTCAGGTGGGATGTAGATACCTCCATGTTCCTCAGAACAGTCGCCAGCCCTGAGACCTTAAATGGTTAAAGACAATGGGAAACCGGGCTTGAGCATTGATTATGTGTCTTGGAGGTCCTAACCTTGCAGGGTAGGACGGGCGGGAGGTCAGTCATATTTAGTGGTCAGTTTTACCTTTGTTGTGGTTGCGTCTTGTTGGTCGTCGAGTGGCGACGTAGAGTTAAGTATGTTGTTACTTCCGCACACGCGCACACACCTTCAACACAAAAAAAAAAAAATTGCACCTATCACTCGAATGGTTGTCGTAACGAGGCGGTTCGTTACAAAAATAAAAATATAAGATATAAAGAATCATACAGGAAATGTTGGTTGTATTTTCTTGTCTTGTCACCCTAGTGAATAACCAAGAAATTTACTGAAAGGGGTTTTTGAATGAGCTGACCTGCAACCTGGTAATATTTTCAGGGATGGTCATGGGATTCTCCAAGAACTCAAGAAATATGTTCAGGTCGTTGTCATTCTTTTTTAGGAAATTCTTTCAATCCTCTCCTTTGAAAGTAAGTGTTGGTTCAAGGAGTTTCAACATCTTACGGAACACTTGGGGTGAAAGAGAGACTGGATAATTGTATTGAAGTTGAATAATCCGTTGACTTGGTATATATTTCCCAGCGCACAAATAAACCAGTTCCTTGCAGTCGAAAACCTTAGGAACACAGCCTGCACAAGCAATTATGGATGTCTAGATTACTTCCTTCTGAGAAGAAGGGGAGGAATAGTAGGAATACATGTTAGACCATTGAATGGTTTGGTCCTCACATCTAAAAATATTCAAAGTATCTCTGCAGAACTATTGTCTAGTTGTTGATGCCATAAGTTGATAAGAGCATTCTTTTAATCTAGATAATATTTGAAATGAGCACTTGAGAGAGATAATATAATCTTATGAAAATCATGTTTTAATGTTTTTTATGAGAAATCTCCTCAAGCCCTTCGTTTATTAATGAAGACCTTTATAGAACCTGCATGATGAGTTATTATAATTAAACCATACTAAATGTGTATTGGGAAAAGAACGAAGGTGGTTGGGATGGACAAGAGTAACTAGTATTTGGGAACTTTTGTGAACCTGCGAACCCGCGGTGGCGATTGATAGAAAAATGGCTAAGTATTGTGAGCAGTCGGTCGGACTTGGATACAAGAGAAATGAAAAAATTAGGATCTCGATACCCATGATAAGTCCGATGGTCATAATGTAGATCATGGAACTTTGGGTGCAAAATGGCTATCGCAAAACTTGGAAAATGGTATCTTGAACTCATGAGCCCGCGACTGTAAAAAAGATTAAGTATAGGAAAATACAGTAGTCGGTCGAACTCATGGTATGCGAGTATGGATGGAGATGAGGATCCACGAGTCTGCCAACTTGCGAACCCGTCGTTTTTCGAAAAATGACTAAGTATAGTAACTAGAAAGGGAGAATAGAAGGGAGAAAAGAAAAGGGGAATTTAGGTAAGTATAGAAGAGGGAAAAGAAATGAACAAAAAAAATTGGGAAAACAGAAAAGGGGAGGGAAAGTTTTAAAGCGGGAATTGATCTCAACAAGGTTGTCCAATAAATCTAAATGGAGTGAGTGCTTATGTAGATAGAAATATCATTCCATTAGGACCTTATGATATCCTAATCAGAATGGATTTCCTAGACAAGAATCATGTTGTCCTAGATTGTCATAACAACGCATTTACATGTCTTGATGAATAAGTAAAGCAAAGCACTGTGAAAGGAATTCCAAGACCCATTTCTATAAGAGATATTTCAGCGTTACAAATGAAGAGATGTTTTAGGAAGGGTTGTCAATTATATGCATCTCATGTAGAGGAGCCATAAAATAAAAAATAGCCAAGCCCTGAAGGTTTTTTGGTATTGCAAGAGTTTGAAGATATATTCCAAGAATTACCAAGATTACCACCAAAGAGGGACATATAATTTTCTATTGATTTAGTACCAATAGCTTCCCTAGTATCAAAGACACCTTACAAAATGACTAGACCAGAATTAAAAGAATTAAAAATTCACTTGAAGGAATTCATGAAGAAAGTGTACATACACCCAAGTGTTTCACCTTAGGGAGCACCATTACTCTTTGTGAAAAAGAAGGATGGAGTGTTGAGGCCTTCATATAATTGGATAAATCCACTGTGAAGAACAAATACCCTTTACCCATAATTGATGACCTCTTTGATAAGCTAAGAGGAGAAATGGTATTTTAAAAGATAGACTTGAGATCAGGATACCACCATGTAAGAATCAAGGAAGAATAAATCAATAAGAAAACCTTTATAACTAGGTATGGACATTATGAATTTGTAGTGGTGCCATTTGGATTGACAAACACATCAACTGTCTTTATGTGGTTAATGAATGGCATATTCAGAAATTATTTGGATAATTTTTTAATTTTGTTTTTGGATGGCATACTTATGTATTCTAAATCATCATAATAACATGAGAAACACTTGAGGTTGGTATCACAAGTGTTAAGGGGGCATCAACGTTATTCCAAGCTTAGTAAGTTCTCTTTTTACCAAGAACATATCCATTATTTAGGGCACATTATTTTATAAGAAGGCACAATAATGGATCTAAAGAAGATTGAAGCCATTAGAGGATGGAAATCACCTAAGAATGCTTCAAAAGTCATATATTTTATTGGCTTAGATACATACTACAAGATATTTATAGAAGGATTCTCTAAAATTACTCACCCCATCACTTGTTTACAAAAGAATGGAAATAAATTTGAATGGACAACAGAGTGTGATTTTTTTTTAATTTACTAAAGGAATTGCTTACTAGTGCACCTATTTTAAAGATTGTTGACCCAAATGAAATTTGTTTGGTATGTACAGATCCATACAAAGAAGGACTAGGTGGATTCCTCACTCAAAATTTACATGGCATTAGCTATGAATCCAAAATCTTAAAGAACATGAGAAAAATTATTCCACAATTTTTCAGAGCTTGTTTCCATAATTCAAGCATTGAAGATGTGGAAAAATTATTTATGGGGAATAAATTTGAATTAAGAACATACCACAGTGGTCTGAAATATCCTTTTGAGAAACCAACTTTGAATTTCGGGAAGACATGATGGTTGGAATTTTAAAGTGAAAATGACTTTGACATCAAGCATATCAAAGGAAAAGAAAACAAAGTTGCTGATTCACTTAGTAGAAGAGTAAATCTAATTCATGAAACATCTATTAGCATGCATCATTCAAATTTAAAGAAAAAAATAATAACTTTTTTTTGTTATAGATGAGCACTACCTACAGGTAAAAAAACCTTTACAGAAAGAGAATGTACAACAAAAATTCAAAGGGTATGATATTAAAGAGGATGGATTTATTATGCACAAAAATACAAATGTTCCCAGTTCCGGAGAACTTAGCAATATTGTATTAAAATAAATGCATAATGCTCCATATGCCAAACATTATGGTTACTAGAAAATGATTGTTGCATTAAGAAACCAATTCTAAATGTGTATATGTTTTATAGGATGGTGAGCCATGATATCATAGGCCATATCTCTTGTGTGATTATTAGACTGGAGAGACTAGATGCTAAAAGGCCAATGATCATATCATTGTAATTTGTAATCATTCATTTATTAATAAAATACATCAATTTTGCAAACCAAGTCAGATTAAAGAGTGTGGGGGTATATGACTCCATGAGAGGGAAACGAAACTAAGAGTTTGGGGGAAAAGGGGCTAAGTCAAGGGGCTTAATCCTAAGTAATAATTTAATATTATTCGTAAACTTCTAATTCTTATAATAATACGATATTCTAAGTTCCCGAGGGAATTAATTATAAGTGGGGAACAAGTGAGTGAGCTCCTTATGTGGAAAGTTTCATAAAGGGAACATGCACATATATTTGAGGGATTTAGTACATTTTCCCATTATTCCCATGATTCTTCTAAGCATTCTCTCATTCTTACTATCATTCATCTCCTATAATTTGTGTCTTGCTCCCATCACCACATCTGTACTTGGGATCTTTTGCAACTGGTGGTAAATGATCCAGGAGAATATAAGGAACATTCATAGAGGTCCCAGGGGGTCCATAAATTCTCAAAATTTAACCATCTCAAATAATCTTGAAAACAACATCATTGTGTAGAGCTCGTCGTCATCTTTCCAACGACGCAAATGAAAAGTCAAACGTAGTTCGTATGAAAACGTTATAAGAGGTCAAATTTCAAGTCAAATAGGAAAAAGTCAAGGTCAAAGGATGATGTAAGTAGTGACACATGGCACATGTCCATACAACAGGAAACGCGGCAGATTAGTTGGCATATTCAGTTAGTAGTTGAGTTGGAAAGACCATACTCCAAGTGGTCCAATTACATAATGACACATGGAATTTAAGAGCCAATAAGAGGCTACCACATGGTATCCCCTCATTGGCCAATATTGGTATGATTGTATAAAAATTTTGGAGTCAACAGGGTTCAACCCCATGACCTCCATACTCCTCCAAGTATTAACATACCCACAACAACCAACATACCACATGATGGTTATTGATATACATGTGTCAATAATTATATTTGAATTAGTATAAAGTTCATTTGGCGGAAAGAAAGGGGTCGAGGACTAGCCTTAGCCCTTGGTTCAACCGATACCACATGACCATACTATATCCATAGTGGGGAGCTTAACCATATGCATGGGAGTTTTTTTTATGTTATATATAATATATAGTTACTATATACTATATATAAATATATAATATATGAAATGTAACCAACGTATATACCATGGAGGGGAATCGAGCCCCAACCTTCGCTATATTAGAGGGTGGTTTTAACTACTAGGCCGATGACCCCATATTTATTGAAGATACCGCCAAGTTTAGTAATCAAGCTTCCAACTAATTCAGGAGATTGTTTTAGGACCGGGCCTATATATTGGGCACGGATCCCAAGGCCAACATGAGACACATCCATATGCATAATATTGAGGAACATGGAGTCCAAAGAGGGAAAATTTTGTGAGGTAGTACAAATGCATTGAAGTGCAAAGTACAAGCCAAAGTTATGTGTTGTACCATAAAGCATGCCAAATGGTAACTTGGCATACTTTCAAGCATTTTATATCAATTCTACACGATTTTTCACAAGGATCATGAATATGAGGTATGTTTTATGGTTTGAGGTTATTTGTAAAACTATTTTCTCAATTTTTCATTAATTGGAATTTAATGCATTATTTTGTGTGCCAAAGAGTGTGAAATTGAGCTAGTTTGAAAATTGGTGGATTTTATAGTCAAAATTCTTAGAATTTTGCAAGGATTTCAATGGTGAAGTTATTTTCTTATTTTGAGTGCTGGAATTTAAGAGAATAAATTAAATTGGAATATGTGAGTCATTTTACATATTATTTTGGTATTGGAAATCATGAACATTGTTTTCATTGGATTGAATGGAACTTAAAGATGAAACAAAAATACGTAATTTGAGTTCTTTTATTTTTTGTTGTGTCATCTCACCATCATCAAGTAAGGTAATATTCAGTTTATGATATTTTGGGTAAGAAGAACATCATCATAATTTTTCAAACCACCCCAATACTTTCAATAAATTATTCTTGATCAAGTTAGATACTGCATGTATATATGTAAAACAATAAGTGGTATCTAAGGATTTTCAAATCAAGTGGTATCAAAGCAAGTTGTTTGAACAAATTCTTTGAGATAAGTGGTATCAGAGCTAGTTTTTGGTGTGAGTTGCAAGTTGTTGTTGTGATGATATCCAAGATTTCAGCTGGTGAATATCTTGAAGACTCTTATCAGAGAAACAAGATGAGTAAATTTCTTATGAAGTTGAGACTCCAAAAGAACATTAATCATTAAATCCAGAGAGAGAATTATGATTTAAGAATGCAGTTGCAAGTTGTTGAGGAAGAGAAGAAAAGGATGGAAGATAGATTTTTATGTCATGAGGATTTCCACATGAGTATTGTTAGGACCATATATTGTACCCTTTTTGCCCATATTTTTGCCATGGTTATACTCTCCATCATCTATATTTAGACTTATATTATCATTCCACTTGATCACTCCAAGGTACATAACGTCCTTTCTCATTACTACACGTTTAATTTGTTTTGCATGATATTTTACATTACTTTTGGTCTTAACCATTGATTAGAAGTACATAAGTGTCTATATCTGCAGAACAGTATTCAAGACCGATGCTGAAACACAGAACTGTTCAGTTGATGCTGAAACACGGAAGCTGCTACACAGTCCGAGGATGCATATGCCGAAACACGAAGCAGCTACATGGTTCGAGAAGGCAGATGCTGAAACACGGAGCTGTCACTCCATTCAGATATGAAGATGCTGAGACACGGTAGAGACCGCCACGATGTTGAAACACGAGCCCCGACAGTTAGCAGTCAAGGCCGACACAGTCAAAGGGCGCAATTCACGTGGCCAACAGCCCGTGAATTGCGATGCTGAAACAACATCAGCAGCTATGAGAAGAAGCTGTTACACCAGCCGTAACAACAATGCCTTGTCAACTCCTGTATTAGCATTCGGTTGCATGAGAATAGGACACCCTATGCTGATTTAGAAAGAAGATCCAATTTAGCGTAGGATCCAGATCTACCTTGTGATGATTGTAACGATGGGATTTCTCTTTTAATTGAGGAGAAATCACCATTCGAAAAAGACCAATCTTTCATGTACTAAGAACTTCAGAGAAGCGGGACGTGTTCGATCCTTTCATTTTGTAATGAAATATTTCGACA
>ML777153.1:1674329-1695200 GCA_009831015.1 Picea engelmannii
AATCCAGGATTCTTAATTTAGCTGTGAAGAATTGCAATTAGGGAGATTTCTTTCCTGTGATCTCATTCAGAACTTCAGTTCACTTCAGCAACTAGAGATAGAATAATTTCTTTACTACAACACTAAATGCTTTTGAAGTTGAGAATATACAGTGCGTGGCTATCTTTGAAACAAAAGACTTCCCTGGGTTGATAATTTATGTTTCACTTGGTTATTTGAATTTAATTAAGCAATTATAGTGACCAACAAGTATTTTTCATGAACTAGAGAGAAAGTTACAGATGGCACCATCAATCAGTAAATTTGGACAAGTAGAGAATGAGATAGTCTCTCTTGCACTATCTCCCTCAAATAATATGATCAAGAAAGAAGACTCTTCATATTATTCTTTGTCCCATCTATTAACACTGTAATTTCTATAGGTTGTATAAGAAAAGACAAAGGTAACCGAAACACCACTTTGGAAGCTAGGATCTAGCCCTGCCAGCTTCAGAGAGGGATCTCTCTGTAAGATTTAGATTTGTTTGAGTTAAAATATTAGGCTAGTTATGAAAGTTCAGGACTTGTTTGTTTTTTTTTAAATATTTGGCTAATTGAATGCTTAAATTACCATTGGGCTATGGGGATGGTCTTTTAGAACAGGGATCGATTTCACCTTTTTATAAAGTTGCTTCATAGGGAAATATAGTTAAACTGTTTAGATCTGGTAAATTTAGATGAAGTGAATGGGAAGAAATGAGAAAAGTTCGATCAGGTAAAGAGAGCAGTTAAGAATTATTTTTACTTAATTTCTGTTGAAAACATAAAGATCATTCAAAGTCAGAAATAGAGTATATTGAAATAAATTTTGTTCTTTATCATTCTTTTCATTTTCAGTATTTTTTATCTTTTTTATTTTTCTTTTGGAAATCATTTGTAGAATAAAATATTATTTACAATATAAAGTCACTGAAAGAGAAATATTCAATCACCATTTGATACTATGAAATATAGAAATCTAACACCATAAAGATGGAGAGTGCTCAAGGGTAGTTGAAGCAAAGAGAACCTCAAATGAAGAAAACCTACATAATCAATTAGCCTTACCTTCCATTCCAGAGAAGAGTAACATGTGTAAGTCATCTCCAAGGAAATATGTGCATGTTACAGGAGAAGGAATGCAAACTTTATCTACTAGTGAATGGTCTAGTTATCCATGTGATTCATGTGGAAATAGTAACCATGATGTGGAGAAGTATCTGGGAAGATAGTTTGTTCAAGTAAATCCCTCCAAGAAGAAATTAGATCATTTCTCAAGTCATAGGAAAATGAAGAATGATAAGAAGGGATCGTGGAACAAGATGCTCTTCTCTTATTGTGGTAAGAGTGGACACCATATTGAGAAGTACTAGACACTCTACCCACACTTATGTTTGAAGTAGAACCTGAAGGATGTGAAGACACTTGTAAGAATACAAGCAATAACTCAATATGAAGTCAATGGTCATACTAAAAGGATTGAAAAGAATACTTCCTGATGGTTGTTCTTGGAAAAGTGATTTATGAAGACATCAAAGAATGGTTTGTGGAAAGTGGCTCATCTCACCACATGACTGAGATGAGATCAGTATTTTTGACTTTCTCAAAGTCTGAGACATATTACTTTGTGGGATCTAGAATCAACACTAGACAAGCAATAAAAGGGTATGGATATGTAAGATTACAGCTCGAGTTAGGAGGATTTTTGGGAATAGAACATATATTGTATGTTCGAGACTTAAAGTTAAATCTTCTCTCAATTGCATCATTTGAGGATGATGGTTATGGAGTTGCATTACAGGGAAGCTACTCCAAACACAACAATAGTTCTTGGTATTTGCAAGGAGAGGTTATACAGGTTACTAGGAAGAAATAGAGTTTGGTCTAATGGTTACTTAGATTCAACATAAAACTATACATCATATTCAATGTCAGATTCAACATCTATGTTAGAGGCATTGTCAAAAGTTGAAAGCTACAAGACCCCTCCAATACACTAGGGAGAACGAGTCCATCAGTAAACCATCTTAAAATTTCATAAATATGTATATTTGTACATATATTATGCATATGTGTAAATATCATGATGTCTAACATAAGGCTTATAAGTTAATCATTTTAAGTTATAAGAGTGAGAGAGACTCTGTAAATTTCTATATTGCCACCTTGTATGATTGAGAAGAATTTCGTAAAGAGAGTTTATATATTTCCACCTTATATGATGTAAAGAGTGAGAGAAATATTTAGAGATATTTCTAGATATCCACATTACACTTTACACTCTATTTTAGAGTAAGAAGAATATCGTTAAGGAGATTTCTAGATAGCCACCTATATACATATATTTTTCTATAGTGAGAGGAATATCGTTATGAACATTTCAAAGCCTTTAGACAACAATACCGATAAATGTATTGTCTTGTAACCAGCTAAAGGGATACATATGGATTGAATTTTATAAGACAACATTATTGATTATGAAGAACTGAAAGTGAATGAATAGAAGGATGCAGGAAGTTAGAACATGTAGATCAAAAGCGGAAAGAGCATCAAAGTAATGAAAAACTTTCTAGAGTTGGTAAAGGAGAAGTAATCCTCTTCATAAATAAGAGGAACATAAAGGTGTGTGTTATAAGAATATTTAAATACTATGTCATGTTCATGAAGATGTATACCTTGAACAAAGGTAATCAAGTACAAATGATAACAATACAAGAAAATTTGTTTTTCAAGGAAGAAGTGACAATGGACATAGTATTCATTCAGGAACTTATACAAATACATCAACAGTAAAAGAACAGAGAGTCCAAAAGGGAAAGGAATATATCAACATTCGAATTGGTTTCATATTGGCCAAGATAGAGTATCTTTAGTAGAAGGAGATGGGAATGTGTGTTGAAATACAAGATATAGGTATTGCAGAGATTCAATGAATAGGATTTTTTTTGTCAGAGAATATATGAGCCAAAACTAGAGCTATATATCATATTATCTACAATGCCAAAGGCCAAATTCAGAACTATATTCTAGAGAAGAAGACAAAAGTTCATTGATCTGGTACCTAAGATCGAATACCCAAAATGAATACTTATTTCCAAAAGAATCGGCAGGATGGAAGAGTGAAGGAGCTTCATCACTAAGTTATTGGATATGAACATTTCGATAAGATGGAAGAGTGAGTTAGAGTTATCATCATTAATTTGTTGAATATATATACTTTTTGAGGTTCAAAAGATCATTAGTGGGAAGGTGTGCTCTAGGAGGATATAATGAATGCTCATAGAGGTCTAGGAGGATCTAAAACACTCACAAAGGTCCTAGGGGATCCATAAATTATCAAAATTTGACCGTATCAAATCATCCCGAAAATGACATCATTGTGTAGAGCTCATCGTCATATTTCCAACGTCGCAAAAAACAAGTCAAACGACGTTTGTATGAAAAAGTTATAAGCGATCAAATTTTGGGTCAAACAGACATAATTCAAAGGTCAAAGGATCATGTCAGCAGTGTCAAGTGGAAGATGACCATACAGCATGTGATGGGTCATATTAGTTGGCATATCCAGTTAGCAGCTGAGTTGGCAAGTCCATACTCCAAGTGGTCCAATTATGTAATGACACATCGCATTGAAGAGCCAATAGGAGGTTGCCACATGTCATCCCCTCATTGGCCAATATTGGTATGATTGTATAAAAAAATTGGAGTTGATACGGTTCGACCCCATGACCTCCATAGTCCTCCAAGTCTTAACATAATCACCACAACCAAAATACCACATGATGGTTCTTGATATACATGTGCCAATAATTATATTTAAATTAGTATAAAGTTCATTTGGGGGGAGAAAGGGGTCGAGGACTAGCCCTAGCCCCTAGTTCAACCCATACCACACGACCATACTATATCCATGGTGGGGAGCTTAACCATATGTGCGAGAGTTTTCCATGTTATATATAGTATATAGTTACTATATACTATATATAAATATATAGTATATAAAATGTAACCAACATATATGCCATGGAGGGGAATCGAACCCCAACCTATGATATATTAGAAGGTAGTTTTAACCACTAGGCCAATCACCCCATATTTAGCGGAGATATCACCAAGTTTAGTAATCAAGATGCCAGTTAATTTGGGAGGTGGTTTTAGGACCGAGCCTATATATTGGGCATGGATCCCAAGGCCCATAGGAGACACATCCCTATGCATAGGAATTGAGGTGCATGGAGTCCAAGATAGGGCATAGTTGCCAAGGTAGTACAAATACATTGAACTATGTGCAAAGTACAAGACAAGTTTTATGTTGCACCATAAAGTGTGCCAAATGGTACCTTAACACAATTTCAAGTAATTTATCTCAATTCTGCATGATTTTTCATAAGGATCATGAATATGAGGCATATTTTGTAATTTGAGGTCATTTGTAAAATGTTTTGTTCAATTTTTCATTAATGGGAATTTCATGCAATTTTTTGTGTGCCAAAGAGCATGAAATTGAGCTAGTTTGGAAATTGGTCGACTTTATAGTCAAAATTCTCATAATATCACAAGGATTTCAATGATGAAGTTATTTTCTTGTTTTGAATAATGGAATTTAAGATAATCCATTAAATTGGCATATGCAAGTCATTTTACATATGATTTTGATATTGGAAATGATGAAGGCAGTTTCCATTAGATTGAATTGAACTTAAAGATGAAACAAAAATATTTTGAGCTCTTTTATTTTCTTTTGTGTCATATCACAATCATCAAGTAAGATAATATTCAGTTTATGAGTTTTTGGATAAAAATCACATCATCAAAATTCTACAAACCACCCCAATACGATTAGTAAATTATTCTGGATCAAGTTAGATACTGCATGTATATATGTAAAGCAATAAGTGGTGTCTAATGATTTCTGGAACAGTATAACAATGAACCTGGGTGGTCTAAGATAAGGAAATAAGTTATTAGTCATGTGTGCATGTTGAAGAAGAGGGTGTTAGGCCTATGAGAAATCTCTTCATGTGAGGGAAATGATGGGATTTGTTTCCCTAGATGCCACGTTGTAGCTATAGAGCTCTCAGACTTCCTATCTGGCCTATTATTGAAGATCCAGAAGGGAATTTTAAGGAATGTTGAGAGGTTTTATGATGGTGGTTGGATATGGCACCTTAGTCTAAGTGTTTATGATGTTTAAGAGACCTTATCCTGATATAGGATTTCCTTTTCCTTGGTAGATTTTATCCCTGGCTTGGTGGTGACCTATTGCTGAGAATTTATGAGAAGCAGAGTCTATGGCTAGGAGGAAATTCTAAGTTTTGCACACAACTAGTGTTTTTGTAGAAATAGATAAGTGTTCCTCTGATCTGTATTACTGTTGGCACAAGGGCAAACCTAGGGTTCAACTCTAACAATGCACGAACAAGCCCTAACTACTGACCCTTTCAACAACACCTGTGGACAAAATGTAGTCTCACCCGAAGTAGCAATAGGAGGTTCCAGGACACATGTGTCTACAACCAGAGGAAATGCTAAGAGGATCCAAAACAAGAACACACAAAGATCTAGTTATTCTTTACCGAGCTTAAACCTACTTCGCAAGCTATGTCTCAGATCTAATACAATAACACAACAACAGAATAATAGAAGCAAAGAACACAACAACAATCCACAGAGACAAAAATATTTACGTGATTCACCCTCTCCCTAGGGCTACGTCCACAGAACTATGTTTCTTGATATTATATGAAAACATATAGTTCTATCTGTGCACTTAGCTTGAAGATCTCTCTATCTTTCTCTTCTTCTCTCTGCTCCCTATGCACCCAACTACAGGGTTGATCTTCACACCCAGCTAAAGATCTTACAATATCAGAGTTCTCTCACACACAACACTTCTCCCTCACACAACAATAATTACTCAATATCACAACACAACTCTAGCCAACAATGAACCCCTCTTCTCTCATCTAAGTATTTATTTATACATTACAATGACTCTCAGATAACCTTAGGCCAAAGCCTAGGTGTCAAAAACCTAAATCCAAAACCTAGGTGTCTAAAACCCTAGGTCCACTTTAACCCGTGTTTCAGAGCTTCTCTAGCCTATCTTTCCTTATTTCCTATGAGGTGCTCCAAAGCATCCATTGGTGGATTTTTACACTTACTGAGTTGTCCATGATCCATATTCCTTTTTGATATATGTCTTCCTTGATATTCTCATTCAACGATTCGTTTTCCCTTACTTCACTCATTCTTTTCCGCTTCTTTGACCACTTCGACCCATTCTCAGTCAGTGTGATTTCCACGCAGTTTGTACTTCGTATTTTCTCTTCCTTTTTCTTCAATTTCTTCCTTAATCCATAACCAAGGGCCAACAGGCCCCCAACACTCACCTGTGACTCGTCCCGAGTAACTGTAGCTCTGGACCTTCCATTTTACTTTGACTTTAGATTTGTAGAGCAGCCTGTGCTTTCTTCTCTATCCCTCCCCATTGTGTGCATACTGTCTTTTCTGTGTCTGGTACCCAGTTTAAACTGCACCTGGTACCTAGACCCTTCTTCTTATGATTTTAAGGAGAGTTGTGGGGTAGTTGGTTTTCATAGTACAATTTCAACCGGCTTCCATTTACCAAACCTTCTTTCCATTCTCCATTCAAAGTATTCAATTGTGTAGCTCCTCCTTCTGTAACATAGGCAACCTCATATGGCCCAAGCCAATGTGTCATGAACTTCCCTGGATGCTTCATGAACTTGATGTCATATACCAATACTAGATATCCTTAAATGCTTTCTTCTTGATGTGTCTATCATGGTAAGATTTACCTCATTCCTTCTGTACCTGTTGATGGAGTCCTGCAATAAATCTGTCTTCCTCTAGTTCTACCAACTGCGCAAGCTTGTTTTGAACAACACCAGTGTCATCCATATATATAAATGTTGTAATTCTTAAGCTAGGAACCAAATATTCCATAGGTACGACTGTGTCTAGACCATAGACCAACTTAAAGGGAGTTTGCATTATCATCTTCTTGCAAGTGGTTCTATAGGCCCATAATACTGTTGGTACTCTCAAATCCCAATCATCTCTATTCACACTGCAAATCTTCGTCAGCATTGTCTCCAAGATCTTATTGAAAGCTTCGACTATACCATTCGCCTGTGGGAGGTAAGGTGTGCTCTTCTGATGATGAACTGAAAATTCCTGGGTTAGGGCTTCAATAGTCTTATTAATAAAATGTGTACCTTGATCGCTCATAAGGATCTTAGGGGAACCAGATCGGGTTGTGATATCATCAAATATGAACCGCGCAGTTGTAGTTGCACTACATTCCTTAACTACTCTTTCTTCTACCCATATGGTCAAATACTCTGTCGCGGGGATTATGTATCGATCTCTTGTGAGCTTCCCTCGTGGGTTGATAGGGCCCACAAAATCAATTACCCATTTCTCAAATTCCTGTAAGGTTAGCTGAGGTGCTAAAGGCATATCATCCCTTCTAGAAGGTTTCGCAACTCTTTTTCATACATCACAAGCTCTATAGTATTCCTTAGTGTCTTTGTTTAAAGTGGGCCACCAGAGGCCATCTTTAAGAACCTTCTCCATTGTTTCTTTTCCTGCATAATGTCCTCCTGCGATGCCTTCATGTGATTTTTCCAGAATCAGTCGTATTTCTGCCTCCATAGCACATCTCCTCAAGATCTCATCAGGTCCCATCTTATATAGTTGTCCAGCTATAAGTGAAAAATCTTCAACATGAACTACTAGTTGTTTCTTTTGAATGATTGTATATTCGCAAGGTACCATTCTTGTAGACAAGAATTGGACTATCTTGGCGAAGTGATCATCAACCTTTCTGATGGCTAGCAATTGTGCATCTGGTAGTGTATTCTCCAGACTGGTAGGTTCCTCTCCATGTTCTAACCTAGACAAGTGGTCAGGTCCCTTGTTCATTCTCCCTAGCTTGACCATAATTTCAAAATCATATTCCTGGAATAATAGTAGCCATTTTCATATTCTTCCCCCCAACACTGGCTTGTTGACTAGGTATTTCAATGCAGAGTGATCAGTGAACATCTTAACCTGTCATCCCAATAAGTAGTGATGAAACTTCTGCAATGCATACACCATGGCTAAACCTTCTCTCTCAGTGTTAGTGTAATTCATCTCAACCGTAGAGAGCTTCCAGCTAGCAAAGGCTAACGGATGGTTAATATCTCCTACTCCTGGTTGTGCTAACACTACTCCTAATTCAATAGATGAAGAATCGACATGCACATGGAATTCCTTACCCCAGTCTAGGAAAACCAGAATAGACACAGTGACCATTTTCTGTTTTAGTGTGTCGAAGCTTTGCTGACATTCCTCTGACCATTGGAACGGACAATCTTTCTTTAAAATATTTTCCATGGGTGTTGTTTTATGTGCATAGCTCTTGATGAACTTTTTGTAGTATCCAGTATGTCCCAGTGCAGTGCACAACTGTCTAATCAAAGTAGGATTGGGTAGATCAACAATGATGGCAATCTTGGAAGGATCTACTAGCAACCCCTACTTACACACATAGATGATTTTAGGGGCTAAATTTCGCAAATGGGCTAATTTTCCATGGTTTTCCCCAAAAAACGATTTGCCAATTTCCATTTTTTCTAAAAATGATTTGCCCAAATTCTATAGATTAAAATTATTTTTCCTTAAAAATCACCAAAAATTTATATAAACTATATAAAATCCTTCGAAATTTGAATATTTTTACAAAACTATCGCCAAACATTTTACATTTTGCATATTAATGAATAGTAAGATTAGCCCATGTTTCTACATTTTAATATAAATTTACATCCTTAAAATCATCCTTGCTTACACGCAATATGGCCTAACAACACTCCAAAGGGTGAAAATAAGATACACTTCTTCAGGTTCAGGGCAATCTGACATTGTCTCCACTTATCCAACATTAGTCTTAAACATTCAATATGATTTTTCAATAAACTAAAAACAGTCTAATCACCAAAATATGCTTCCAAGAATTTATGTAAAAAACTCCTTGAATGCTTCGACCACCACCCTAGAAAATATGGTTGGTGCATTCTTCAATCCGAAAGGCATCATTGTGTACTAGTAGGATCCCCCATTCCATTGCAAATGTGGTCTTATGGCAATATTCCTTGGCAATCCTAATCTGGTGATAACCTGAAAAGCCATATGTGAAGGAGTAGACTTCCTTTCCTCCCATATTATTTAACACTTCGTCAGTAAATAGTGTAGGGAATGGATCATGTAAACATGCATCATTCAGCTTCCTCAAGTCTACATAGATTTCGATCTCTCATGTCTTCTTATCTTGAACCACCATAGGGGTAATCCATTCTGACTCTTCAATAGGTTCTATGATTCCTGCTTCCAACATTCTATCTAATTCAATCTTGACTTTCTGCTTATACTTGGGATTCAATCTATAGGGTCTCTGCTTGACTGGCCTTGCATCTGGTTTGAAGGGGATCATCATTTCTCCCATGGGCCCTTTAATGCCCTTCATGTCAGTAAAATTGGTTGGAAACAAGCCTTAATATTCATGCAGTAGTTCTGTGATCTTGTCAATAGTCCCATCATCCCAATAATCTCCAACATTTATGATCTTAGGTGCTTGCTCTGTCCCAATATTAACTTTCTTGATTTTGATTGGTTGTCCAATGAAAGGTAGCTCGACTCCTGGACCTTCTATGTCTCTCTGTCCTTCTGTTTTTGTGATGTTCACATTCCAAGGATCATCGTCTTCATCAGCAATGATGTTATAACAACCTTGTAATTTCTAAAGAGGTGCAGTCCATTCATCCTCTTCTTGCTCAATAGGGAGGTTAGGTGCCTTCTCAAAGACTTTTTGTCCTACAACTTGTAAATCTTGATCTACTGTGGGGTACTGACTTTCAAATAAGAATGTAGCTATAAATTTATGAGTCATACCATACCAATCTGTAGTGGTGAGGCGCAGTTCTACTTGAAGATACTATTGGGCTCGAGATATGATCACTTTTATGACGGTTATTATACACTTTTTCCGTGTGTACATATGTCTTTTTCATATTTTAAAGGAGATTTTTGAAGAATTTCATGATAAAAAGGTATGATCGACATAAGGTACGTATAATTCATGTTTAATGATTGTATCGAGTATAATTCATCATGTTTTTATGCTTCCAAGTGCTAATTCATGTTTTTTTGGTGTTACAGGGAAAAAACGCACTATGTTTCTAGTTTTGACACTTGATCCGACACTCGTTCCAACACTCAATCCGGCACTTTGTCCAGCACTTCATATTACACAAAAATGGAAGGCGACCTCGTGGTTATGGCATTGGAGGCCAATGATGGGCAAATTGGGCACGTGGGTTTTGTTCATCCGTATCCCCTCTAGCTACTAAGCTCTCGACAACTCAGTTTTAGTTGTTCAAAAGAGTGATTATTGGCTCACTCTATTTTAGCAGTTAGGGCATCATTTATTGTAATTTTCCGAATTTAGAAGTGGTTCGAGCCTCCTGTAGTCGACCACTTAGCCTGTAAACATTATAAATAGCACTAATATGGTCAGATGATTGTTAAGCATCAGATACATCTGTGTGATAGGGACAAATGCGTTTTTACTTTGTTTTGAGTTTTTACATTGCCAAATTATGCGAGAACTGTGTTTTTAGGTTTTTATGGTGAATTCGACCTGCTGAGTTCATGGTGTGATTTCAGAGAGTGACCACGACTTGCTGGGGGGGGCACCAATAATCTGGTAACTCTCTGTGTGTTGTTCATGCATTTTATGATTTATTTGTCTCTTTATTTCTTGTACATGCATTATCAGTTTATTAATTAGTTTGTTGTTGTAGTTTAAATTGTTTTGATTCTTTTTTACAGGTTACAATGATGGAGTGTGTTAGTATGCATTAATATCATAGATTATGAATAGATTTGAAAATCCCTAGAATAACCCCATGTGTAATTAGATAGTAGATTGTGCTTTTATTTATGATTTTAGAATCCAATTTAAAACAAGGTTTTAATTAGAATAGAACAGAGTTTTTAATTGAGCTTTCTTTGGCAAGGATTTGATGGATGGATAGAGTCAATTTCAATTTTTAATCATATCTTGCTTATCTCATTTTTATATAGATCTTGTTCAATTAGTTGTTGATTAACGTAGTTGTTAGTTTACTTTTTAAATTTCATGCTTTAATTGTTGTTTTTACTCATTTCTTTATTGCATCTTGAATTGTTAGAGTAGATATATCATAGTTTTCATTTGATGTAATTTCCTTCCTAGAATTAGATTGCAATGTTATTTTTTAGATTAATAGCTCGAGTTTAAGTATGAATTTTGCTTATGTAGTGTAGAAGTATAATGATGATCTCGTTATGTTGTTGATGGTTAATATATGAATATGCAAGGTATTTAACATTCACACACCCACCAGCATTATATTTGAATTGTCATAGGTTAAAGATAGTTTCTTTCTTTTGTAGATTAGAAGAGATAGTTTCTTGCTTTCATAGCTTAGGAAATAGTTTTGTTACTATTGTAGGATAGATAGACTTTGCTTTGATAGATTAGATAGTAGTTTGCTTATTATAGATTAGCATTAGTTGGTAGTTATTCTTGCTTTCAATAAAATAGATTTCCTTTCATGCATTAGAAATAGTTTTGCATTGAGCATTTAGTCAAGTTGCCTCTTATATTTCCTTTCATGCATTCGAAATAGTTTTGCATTGAGAATTTAGTCCACTTGCCTCTTAGGCTAGATAGTTGTTCAATGAGAAGTTTTAATTTGATTGGTTGCAGAATTTAGTTGTTTTTTCTTACTTGTCTTTTTCTTTAGTAGGTTAGTTAGGTGTCTTTGCTTGCTTGTCTATTTGCTTTAATATGTTAGATAGGTGTCTTTGCTTACTTGTTTATTTACTTGCTTTCATAGGATAGTTGCTCATTGAATGTAGGTTGGCAAGTTAAAATAGTTTTCTTTGGTTATTTGCTTATTGTTATGCTTAAATAGTTGTTTATTGCTTACTCTTGAATTAGTTTTCTTTACATAGGGTTTTACTTTCTTTCTTAAAGAACTATAAATCGATCCTTGGCCCAAAAGTACTTAGGTTACATAGTTTCAATTTGCCTAGTAGGGTTTGCTCATTAGATATCTTTTCTTGAGTAAATTAGCCTTAGATAGCTACCTTCCTTAGTTAGACTATACTCCTACCAACCCTTCTACCTTTGGCATATATTTTGCTACAACTCTAAGTTTACTTACCCTGAGTTGACAATTTAATTGAGGGTTTTTAGTGTGTTTTTATTGCATATAGAACACCCATCATTTTTGGTGTTGTTGTCGGGGAGTTGTCTCAAGGTAAGAAGTAGTTAGGAAATAGATCATTCCTAGACCTTAGCATTAGATTGGTGGCGGGGGAACTTTAAGATGAGAGGTAAGAACCTGTGCATCTTCTATTGCAGGCTCCCCCAAACCCAATGGTAGTTTTTGTTTTCTTTCATGAATAGACTTAGAGATCTAAAAGGTAGATACATTAAATCTAAATCAGACCTTTCAACCAAGGTTCCTTCCGATCTTTTTGGGGGAAGGGACATTCCACTTATAAAATTCACAGACCAATATTGAAATACATGAGCTAGCTCAACTCAAAGAACTAAAATAGTCTCTAAGGAGACAAATACAGGGAGCACTATAAACCAAAAAGTTGAAGCATCAGTAATAGTTGGACAGGAGGCAAGACCACTTGATCCCTCCACAGAATCAAACAATACAACCTTTGTTTTCTTACCACCATTAGGAGATTCTAACTTTCTGGACATCATCTTTGTGTGAACCAAGTTTTATCAAATGACAAGATGAATTCGAAGGTGACCATTAGTTTGGAAGAAATCTCTCACATCCTAGCAATAGCTGGGATCTCTTCTTCTTAGGAAAAACACATCTTGACAATAGCCAAGAACTTGTCGACCTCTCCTAAAATATTAGAAGAATAAAGGTCCTATGAGCTACACAATGATTTTCCTTGCCAAAATGAGAAGGAAGCTGAAAAATTATGGACTACATCTAGTGAACAACAATCACTAAGACCTGAGATTAAGGAGTTCTCAACATCCATCTCAACAGATCCTTTATGTATTTCATAAATCAATCATCCGGAAGAAGAGGATCTGCATAACGTAATGAAGAAGAGCATAGAAATTACTATTGATGAACATCAATATTACATTGAAATTTGGTTTTAAGAGGTCATCAGGCCACAATACTATTCTCTTCCTCAACACCTTATGTTGTCAAAACAAGTAGGTTGGTTTGTTCTTCATATCCAGGTAATCACCACGGTAAATTTTTCATATATGGATATGAGTATGTTTCTTATATTGCTCCGCACATGGTTACATTGGAAGAGTTCTTAGACTTGAATAAAGATTTTCCCTTTCTTTTTAGGTAGGGTAGGATAGTAAATAAAAGTTGCATGTTGTTAGTTTAGCTTAAAGTCTAATGCAGCCTCATTTTACATTTTCTTTTAATAAGAGAAATATGAGATACACGTTCCTATGGCTTTATCTCATTGATCTCATTAGTTTATTATATTTTGGAGTGTGGTTTTTGCAAACAGTTTTAGAGATCTCCATAGGTATTTATTTCACCAGGAGTAGACAGTTTCAAGGAAATATAAACGAAGAATTTTTCTTCAAAACATTGTTACACTTGAACCTTGTTGTCTACTAAGCATCAAATGAATAATGAATTGTTGTAGTTAGCCATGTTTTTGCAAAGATTTTCATCTTCTTGTTCTTAAGGCATTTTAAAAAGTAGTTGCTCTTGAAAATCTTCACCACTATAAAAGGAAGTGATACCATAACCATCAAGCCTAGAGGTCTCTCATACAATTTTTCCAAGAAACCTAAGTAAGTGAGTAAAGTGTCTTTATCAAAGAGTAAAAAGGAGGTCTGATTAGTGGTTAGTCATGGAAAAATCACAATAACTTACAAAAGAAGAAAGTGAGTTGAGCCTAGAGATACCTTTATGTTCTTTCTCAATGGTACCATTCACTACACACTAAATAGATTTATTAGATAATATCTTTAGACAGGCCACGTCCGCTTAAGTACCCCTTACATCAGGACAATCACTAAGGAATATATATAACGGAAATTCATCCTCTAACATAAATATTGTCCCAATAAAAAGAAAGAAAAAGTTGTTTTCAGAGTTGTCCCCTCATCTTCTTGCATAAAGCAATCTTATACTAAAATCTTAAAAGATGGAGGGCCAATCTCTGAGGGTGTAAGAGGCTAACCCGTCGGGATACTAAATAGGTCTACTGGCAGCGGGTACTGACCTATGGTATGACTAGGTAAACCTTTCGGAGTACTGAATATGATTGCTAGCAGCGGGGCATTCTACCTAGAGAGGATGGTAATCTCACAAAAATAAATAATAAATTTAAACTTGTCCTGGTACGGCATTACTTGTAGACAAAGCTGACATGAAGTATATATGGTTAATATAAGGTTAATGAAATCCATAAACTTTCCATTGGGAACTAACTCTGAGACTATCTTGAAACTCTCTTGCCTACCTCTTCTTATCTATATATAGGATCTCTTATCCTATAGGTGGGGCCATCTTCTAACCATCTCATCAGACCAATCTATGAAATTTATCTTTACACTTTACAAACTATAAATCTTCGACTATCGGGAGAACTAACTGGTTTACTATATTTTTTATTGTGAGATGTCATCATACTTAGGTGTGGGGGAGGGGTTCATGAGTTGACAAATGATAACATTTCCTAGAAGAAGTAAATCTTTGTAAAAAATCATGTATTGTTTTCATGATTCAGGTTATTACAGCAGCAGTCATTTTATTTTGAGGTGCTAAACTCCTGTGTGCTATAAATTGTTGTATATGTCCTTAACATACCACTATGTTGGTTTATTTTTATTACAGGTTCTTCGTCATAGGTTTGAAATTACATATGCAAGTGGATTGAGTGAGCATGGTGGAAAAATAAACAACAATGGAACACGCTTAGCCTGCCTCAATTCCTATTCACTATGTTTGTGGCCTCTAAGGAATCATTTCCTCAACCACAAAGCTCCCAAGAGTTGGAGACCGTTGATTTAAACACCACCAGTTTCCAAGAGCAAGCTATAACAAGGTTTTCAAAACCAAATTTCAAAACATCTCTGGAGCTAAGGGATACTCCAAAGAGTGGATAAAAGAGGAGCTAATCAACCATCTCAAAGTCATCATCAGATTGATTACATGTGAAGGTAGATATTCTATCTTTAAAGCCTATCAATTTCGATTATTAGCTCACTTTCAGTTCCATAAGCCATTGTATATTTACCTTTTACTTCTTAAAGAGTCTTGAGAAGACGTCTTCCCAAGTGAGGAAGGATGTAACCAATCCCCATAACAACCTATTTTACCACGACCTTATCAAACTACTTATCTTAGTTGAGTTGGAAAAATAGGAGAAAGCATGGGATGAGTTCATTTACCAATTTGAAAACCATCATCTTACAATAAAGACTATCAATAAGACTCTTGATCTAGGGACTGTTACTCCACCCAAATCCTCATGCTCAAGTTATTCCTTTACCAGACCAAAAGTCCAAGAAACTTGTTGATACCCCTGCAGCCTCATCAGGCAGGAAGACCAAGAAGACTATTGCTAACCCCCCTCTAAAAATATTAAAGACCAAGAAGCCTATTTCTAATTCATGGCACGAGGACATGCCATATATTTGGTCTAGAGGGAGTTTCCTAAGCTAAAAAAATGCTAATCATTGCCCATTTGTATAGCAAAACCCACGAGAAGAGGAAGTAGGATTTCTGTCAAAATTTTGTCATACTATCTTTTTACAATGTCTTGGGATATTATATCAAAATTTGTTTGTATTAGTATGCTAAATTATATACTTATGACATCATTATGCGTGTTATAAGCTTGATGTGCATTTTTTATACTTAACTACTCTTTGTGACAAATACAGAGCAATAACAACTGCTAAATACTTACTGCCATCTGTATTACAAGCTTATGAAAAGAGGAACAGTTGTTTGTTACAAATTGATGATAGGAAATAAAAATTCTCATGATTTACCATTCCTACCAGTACAAACCAATCCTTTTGTTAGTATTTGTCAGTCTGTCAGTCACCCATGATCAAGTTTTCTCTTTCATGTGATTGATAGGGTTATTAGGTCAAATTGTTATATTTCCAAAATAAAATTATCAAATAAAATCTGGCATCTCTTGGTTGTAAAATGTTCATTGGTGTGCCTAGGTGTCCTTACTACTCCCTCCACTCATCCAAAGTCATAAATTTTCATCATGGTCATGTCATCATTCCTTGTCATCAATTTTCAAACAATTGTCTTGGTCAAAGATTTACTTCAAAATTGGTTTCTGAATTAAGGAGGATGAATTTGAAAAAAATGAAAGAGGTTTTTTTCAAAAATAAACCAATAAATAAAAACCTCCTTCATTTTATGCATGGGTGTTATAATTTGAGATAAATTCCCCAAATACAATTTCTATAGGAGTGTTTTATGCACATTTGGACAATTTGACTTCAAGTCAGTTTTTCAGAGGGTTGGAAAAGGCATTTGCAGTGCTTGATGGTTCCACTTTGTAGAATACATTATAATATTTCCAACCATACCACTTTCAGCCCAAAAATCCTCCAGGAAGGCCTCCAAAATCCCTCTCAAAGACCATGATGCGCTTCTGCTAAGAGCACGCTATGCTTCTGCAAGTTTTGAGTAACCAACTTCAAGCTGGGATTCTGAGCCAAGTAGAAACTAATTTTGAAACCTATAGAAGGTTTGTGTTCATAACATACTAAAACACAATAACCTCTCTCAGTTTTTGAATATACTTTATGGTCTACGATATATTATATTATCTTAGAGACCTATACTCTCAGAAAATAAAACACTATGTTTTTCCTGGTTTAGCCATATTTTCGTTTCGTGTTTTCCTAACAATTGGAAGTGAATTTTTGAAAACCATGAGATTTTTTTATCAATGACATATTAAAAAACAATAACCTCTCTCAGTTTCTAAATATACATTATGGTTTTGGATATATTCAATTCTCTTAGAGGCCTAGTTTTTTTGGAAATAAAACACTTTGTTTTTCCTGTTTTAGTCATGTTTTCTTGGCGTGATTTCCTAACAACTGAAAGTGAATTTTTGAAAAACAAGGGATATTTTTGTCAATAAAATATTAAAAAACAAAAACCTCTCTCAATTTTTACACAGGTTTTATTGTCTTGTATTTATAGGTGTCACTTTGATACCTATTTTTCACAAGTTCGCCAGGCCATAATTGTTGCGCTTATGGGAAGTCACTTTTGGAACTAATTTTGCAGAGGTAAATTTTTTTTTTTTGCATGGTTTAAAGGATTGAGGGTATAATATACATCTCAAAGATCCCTCACATGTCATCAAAAACCTCCAAAAACTCCCAATCCTCCAGTGAAAACTTAGAGAGCATGAAACATTGAGTTGTCATTTACGCCATGATAACGTTGTCCTACAAGCCAAGATGAATTTTCTATAGTGTTAGGTTGATGATACGACTATCACCAATAATAGTCTCTGGATGCCACTGAAACATCACAAAAATCCTAAGTCAAAAACCCGCAAGAGGGAGAAGCCTCTAAAGCTAATCCACCCCCTCCTTCGCAAGTTTAGTCATGAAGGGCAATTTCTTTTTGTTTGCAGTGGGACCTACAAAATATTAGGTGTGAGGGTAATGTTAGGCCCAAGATATGATCACTTTTATGATGGTTATTATACAATTTTTTCATGTGTACATATGTGTTTTTCATATTTTAAAGGAGCTTTTTGAAGAATTTCATGACAAAACGGTATGATCGACATAAGGTATGTATAATTCATGTTTAATGATTGTATCGAGTATAATTCATCATGGTTTTATGCTTCCAAGAGATAATTCATGTTTTTCTGGTGTTACAGGGAAAAAATGCACTATGTTTGTAGTTCCAACACTTGATCCGACACTTGATATGGCACTCATTCCGACACTCGATCCGACACTCTGTCCAGCACTTCATATTGCACAGATATGGAAGGCGACTTGGAAATTATGGCATTGGCGGCCAGTGATGGGAAAATCAGGCACGTGGGTTTTGTTCATCCTTATCCCCTCCAGCTATTGAGCTCCTGACAACTTAGTTTCAGTTGTTCAATAGGGCGATTATTGGCTCACTTTGCTTTAGCAGTTAGGGCATCATTTATTGTAATTTGCCGAATTTAGAAGTGGTTCGACCCTCCTGTGGTCAACCACTTAGCCTATAAAGATTATAAATACCACTAAGATGGTCAGATGATTGTTAAGCATCAAATACATCAGTGTGATGGGGACAAATATGTTTTTACTCTGTTTTGAGTTTTTACATTGCCAAATTGTGCCAGAACTCCATTTTTGGGTTTTTATGGTGAATTCGGTCTGCTAAGTTCATGGTGTTCTTTTAGAGAGTGACCACGACATGCTGGGGGGCCCACCAGCAGTATGGTAATTCTCTATGTGTTTTTCATGCATTTTATGATTTATTTGTCTCTTTATTTCCTGTACATGCATTATCAATTTATTAATTAGTTTGTTGTTGTAGTTTAAATTGTTTTGATTCTCTTTTGTGGTTTAGAATGACGGAGTGTGTTAGTATGCATTAATCTCGTAGATTAGGAACAGATTTGCAAATACCTAGACTAAACCCATGTGTAATTAGATAGTAGATTGTGCTTTTATTTATGATTTTAGAATCCAATTTAAAACAGGGTTTTAATTAGAATAGAACAGAGTTTTTAATTGAGCTTTATTTGACAAGGATTTGATGGATGGATAGAGTCAATTTCAGGTTTTAATCATAGCTTGCTTATCTCATTTTTATATAGATCTTGTTCAATTAGTTGTTGATTAACATAGTTGTTAGTTTACTTTTTAAATGTCATGCTTTAATTTTTGTTTTTAGTCATTTATTTATTGCAGTTTGAATTGTTAGAGTAGATATAGCATAGTTTTCATTTGATGTAATTTCCTTCGTAGAATTAGACTGCAATTGTATTTTTTAGATTAATAGCTCGAGTTTAAGTATGATTTTTTCTTATGTAGTGTAGAAGTATAATGATGATCTCGTTATGTTGTTGATGGTTAATATATGAATATGCAAGGTATTTAACATTCACACACCCACAAACATTATATTTGAATTGTCATAGGTTAAAGATAGTTTCTTTCTTTTGTAGATTAGAAGAGATAGTTTCTTACTTTCATAGCTTAGGAAATAGTTTTATTACTGTTGTAGGATAGATAGAATTTTCTTTGATAGATTAGATAGTAGTATTCTTATTATAGATTAGCATTAGTTGGTAGTTCTTCTTGCTTTCAATAAAATAGATTTTCTTTCATGCATTAGAAATAGTTTTGCATTGAGCATTTAGTCTAGTTTCCTCTTAGATTTCCTCTCATGCATTCGAAATAGTTTTGCATTGAGCATTTAGTTCACTTGCCTCTTAGGCTAGATAGTTGTTCAATGAGAAGTTTTAATTTGATTGCTTGCAGTATTTAGTTGTTTTTGCTTACTTGTCTTTTGCTTTAGTAGGTTAGTTAGGTGTCTTTGCTTTCTTGTCTATTTGCTTTAATATGTTAGATAGGTGTCTTTGCTTACTTGTTTATTTACTTTCTTTCATAGGATAGTTTCTCATTGAATGTAGGTTGGCAAGTTAAAATAGTTTTCTTTGGTTATTTGCTTATTGTTATGCTTAAATAGTTTCTTATTTCTTATTGTTGAATTAGTTTTATTTACATAGGGTTTTAATTGCTTTCTTAAAGAACTATCCATCGATACTTGGCCCAAAAGTACTTAGGTTACATAGTTTCAATTTGCCTAGTATTGTTTGCTCATTAGATAGCTTTTATAGAGTAAATTAGCCTTATATAGCTACCTTCCTTAGTTAGACTATACTCCTACCAACCCTTCTACCTTTGGCATATATTTTTCTACAACTCTAAGTTTACTTACCCTGGGTTGACAATTTAATTGAGGGTTTTTAGTGTGTTTTTAGTGCATATAGAACACCCATCAGATACCAATTAATAAGTGTTGTGTCCAAAGTGTTAATGAATTTATGCACCCATTGCTTATGAGGAATGCTGCTCCAGGCCTCCTCACAACTTCTCACATGGTCCTTCAGACAGCTCTGACCTGTGTATCGAACTTCACACCCATTGACTTGGTCTGAAAAGCGCACTGTCATCAAAGTGCGACATTGCACCCAGTCTATGATGTTCTTCTTGTGTGTTCCCCACCATCTTGCTAGCATTTATTTCAAGGCCTCATCCAATGCCAACAACCTCTGTTCTATTGGTATAATTTCTTCAAATTCCAATAATAAAGTTTCTAAATGATTTAAACCATCAAATGTGGGAAGATTATTTACTTCAGTGCCAAACCAACAAACTTCCCTGGTCAATCTAGCACACATCCGCGCAAAAACTTCATACATTTTGTTCTGCCAATTCTCTAGTGCTTCTTCTGAATCTGATGAACATGCACTATGTTAAGAACCAAATATCATTATAGCATAGAAAAACGTCAGAAAAAGTACTCAACGCCTTGAAAAAGAGATAATTTTATATAATAAACCTCTTCGAGGGGGTAACCTCCTTTTACCCCACTTAAATGTTCAAGTCCAAGATGATTCAAAATGAAAATGTCTCCTTGGTATATATAGGAGACTAGGAGGTATAATTACAAATAATGGCCTAAAGCCGACATAATTAAAATA